>VZSV01000015.1:5382457-5392929 GCA_013398735.1 Nothocercus julius
CTCCCCGCCATGGCACGGCACTGGGGAGCAGCAACCCCGCTGAGGCAGCATGAGTCCCCCAGCAGAGCACAGACGTCCTGCACGGCACCAGGGCACGACGCCCATCCGGCACAGCAAGCCCAAGCGCCCCTGCGCCCCCCCAGCCTGCCTGCCTGGCATGGCAATCCCCCCTAGCAGAAGCCCCCAGGCACAGCACCCCCTGTTCTGCACCCCATGGGTCTCCTCAGGTGCCGCATCCTCCTCCGAGGTGGCCCCAGGGCACTACGTTTCTTGGGCATGTGCAGGAATTGGGGACCCCCTGCTACCCGTCATCCCTGTGCCCCATGTGTTCCCCCCTCCCCATCCCAGGGGATGCCCAGGAGGTGCCACCCACTCAGCCTAGAACCCCCCAGCCCTGTGTGTCTTGGGACAAAGGGATCCCTGCCCTGCACCCACTGGCCACGTTGGCTCTGGAGAAGCCCAAGCTGTCCCCACACACCAGGGGTGACACAGCCCTGCCAGCCCCAGTGACAGGGAGGCACCATGTCCCAGCAAGCAGCACTGTGGTGGTCACCCGTGCTGGGGAGAGCGGACGATGAGACCAGGGATGAGGCCGGGTCAGGTAGGGGTGCAGGGTGGCAGGGCAGCAGCCAGCGCTGTGCAGAGCTAATGTCATTAGCGGCTCTCCATGACCGATTAACGAGATGCTCCGATGCCTTCAAGAGCTTAAGTGGGTGCGAAGGCAGCGCAGGCAGTGCGGCTCTCCCTGTGCACTGCTCCTTCCCTTGCTGCTGGTGCTGGCAATGCCCGGGCCTCTGCCGGGCACTGCGGGGGGACTGGCTGTCCCCATCCTGGTGTCCTCCTCCAGATATCCTGGTGTCCTCATGCATGGGGAGGCCGCCAGTGACACTGGGACCAGGTGCCTGCCATACATCTGGGGGGTACGTGTGGCACGCAGTGTCATCCCCTACGTGTGCACATCCTGTTGGGGGGACAGTCTGGAGGGTCTGGCAGAGGGACCTGCCCTGTGTGCCCGGTGCAGGCAGCAGTCCTGGTGCCAAGACACCCCCTCCTTGAGGCTCGCTCATTATTACTAATGGCATTTGCATGGAAACAGGATGTTTTTACTCCGCACGGCTCCATCTGCTCCTGCTGAAGTCACCGCCGCCGCACGTGAGCTCCCCAGGAGCTGCCATGGGAACAACGGTGGAGCGCCGGGCAGGGCAGGATCACCCCGCGGGAGCCATGGGTGCCCTTGCCCTCCTGCCCACCCAGCAATGCGGGCACCGCGTGCCCGGGAATGCTGCGCTAGGGGATGCGGTGTTGGCAGTGCCTGGACTGCCGTGACTGCGGCCAGCAGCGCTCTCGGTCACCTCAACGGCAGTGTGCTGAGACCCCAGCACAGCGCCATCCCCATCTGCTCCTCATCCCGTTCTCCGGCTTCCCGTGCCACCGGCACATCTTCCCGCTCCGGACACCACGGGGACTCCGTGGGCCCTTGGCACACCCTCCCGTGCCCAGGGCCTGGGGCTGCCGGGAGCGCCCGGGTGGCCGCGCAGGGCCGCGCGCCGCTGCCCGCCAGGCCCCGCAGCGCCACCGCACAGAGCCCGGCGGGTCGCGTCCCCGTCGCGCGGCGTCCCCGCACGTGCCTCCTTCCCCGCGGCCCCGCGCTGGCAGGGCCATCACCAGGGAAGCGGCTGAGCGCGCTGACGAGTTAATAGACTCTAATTAATACAGATTGGGGAGATCACTTCCAATTCCGCTCGCTCTCCCTCTTGCAGAGGAGGAGCTGAGGGGGCGGCAGAGCCAGCTCTGGCTCCGCGGCCGCCCGAGCCCCAGGCTGCGCCGCCGCATGGGCCACCCAATGGCTACGGCGGTGTCGATGCTGGGGCATCTCGCCCAGCGCCATCCTGCTCCTGGCTGCCACAGGGACATGGTGGCACTCGAGCCAGCCCGCACCATGCCGCAGCAGGCAGGGGATGGGCGCTGTGCCCAGCAGCTGGCGCTGGGGCATCAGTCCCACAACCATGGCACAGCCCCCAGGGGGGATGCCCCACACGCTGGCCCCACAGGGCGCTGTAAATGGATTATTACTCGGAGTAATTAAGATGGAATTAAAAATTAATTCTTTTCTCCGGAGCGCCGTGGTCTGGGCTGAGCCGCGTGCTGCAGCCTCTGTGTGGCTTTTTCTGGAAGAAATCAGACTGGGATGGAGGGAGGTAGCAGGGCAGGTACCAGGTACCAGGGTGCCTACCCAGGCACCACAAGTCACTGGCCCTGTCCACGCCTGAGGCTGAGCCCCTGCCCGCTGCCCAGACACCACGGGGATGGCCAGGGCTGAGATTTTCTCAACTCGCATCAAATATTTAAATGGGTATTTGAGCTCATGTATAATGGATTGCCCTCACGCTTCCTCCTCATCCATTTGCGGTATTTAAGGAAGTAGAATATTAAACACCATTGTATTAGCAAAACTGCCGCCTGCTTAATTGAGTTACAAACGGGGAAGGTGCCGATGAGTAAACAATGCATAATGCATGGCCCCGGCACGGCATGGCACGGCAGGGCACGGCGGTCCCTGTGCCCACCTGGCTTCAGGGCTGCCACTGGGATGCCACCCTGGAATGGCGCTCGGCACAGCCAGGTGCAGCCGGCACAGCCAGGACGTGGGACAGAGTGCGGCACCTCCGGGCCTCCTCCTGCACAACGAGGCCATGTGTGATGGGGAGCAGCCAGCGGCCACTCCGTGCTCTCCGTGCTGCCGGCCAGGGATGCACCTGGGTCCAGCACCCGCCACCCCTGGGCTGGCTGCTGCCTGGAGCACTAGGAAACGGAGCCAGGCACCAGAGAAGGAACGCAGCTCTTGCATAGACAGATTATGAAAATGGAAAGTAAATAAATATGGATGTTGAGGACCTAATTCTGATAAGAGGATTTTCAAAATTAGCCATTTGCAAGAGTAGATTAACTACGTTTAATGCTGGGGGTGGGAAGCACTCTATTAAGATACACAGCAAAGCCCGGCTTGGCCCAGCCCTCTGCTCCAGCCTCCAGGACCCGCTGAAGCGCTCGATGCTTTTTAAGGACTAATTGGCTGCTCGCGGGCTGGTGAACAGGTCAGCTGTGAGGGCGCCCGGCCGGCTCCAGCACGAGGGGCACAGCCCCCGTGCCAGCCCTCCAGGCACACAGAGATGCAGCCGGGCACGATGCCAAGGCAAGGAGCTGCCCCTGGGCACGTGTGGCCCGCACCGGGTCCCGGCATCTCCTGGGGACAGAGAGGAGCTGGAGGCCATGCCCCGCTCCCCAGAGCCGTGCCCGCACGGAGGGCTGAATCGCGGGCAAAGCCGCCGGCACGGCCACGCGTGCAGCCTGGTGCCCGTCGGCGCTCGGTTTGTGGGCAGCCCGCGGGCCTGGGGCCGTGCAGCACCCACGTGCGTGCTGGAGCAGGGCAGGACCGGGGGCCGCGGGGGCTTCTGGATGCTTTTTGCATCCTGTCTGGGATTTTCTATCCAGGCAGCCAAGCAGAAATCTCATTACAGTCCGGCACAAAGGCAGCGTCCCCGTGCGTGGCTCCGAGCGGGCGCAGATGCAGCGGGCACAGCGGGGAGCAGCGGGCGGCCTAGGGCTCGGGCGGCCGCCAGGCTTAGTGAAAGGGCTACATGGGGCCCGGGCTCCCTGCAACCCCCAGCTGCCCTGCAGCGCCCTCCTCTCCCCTGCAGCCCCTGCACTGCTCAGGGCCACTGCCATGCTCTGAACCCCCCTGCATGTCCTGCAACGTCCTGACCCGCCCTTGCAGTGCCACTGCAACCCCCCCGCAGCTCTTGGCATTGCGGAGGGGACGGGGGACTCTCCGCCGCGGCCGCGCTGCCCGCGTGCAGCCAGGACCCCAGCTCCGGGGCTGGGGGCGGCACAGGGCTGGGCATGGCCTTTCCGGCCGGCCCCGGCGCCCGGCGCAGCCCGTGCTCCCGCAGCAGCAGCCAAAAGCAATTAATTAGCAGGGCGGTGGGGGAGCAGCCGGCAGAGCTGCGCTGGGATCGATGGGCGCATCGACCGGCTGGGAAACACCAGCCCTCCCACAGAGAGCCATGGGGCTGGGCGGGCAGGCAGGGGGGCTGACACCCCCCGTCCCAGAGGCTGCTGTTTGCAGGTTGCTGCCAGCCGATGGTGCCCAATGCCAGAGCATTGCCAAGCCTGTGCAAGGGGACACAGGGGGTGCCTGGGGTCGCGGCAGGGCACGGTGCAAGGAGGGGAAGCGCAGGCACGCGCGGCGCTGCCCGCCACGTGCCCAGCGCCCCGGCAGCCCTGGGCTGCGGCTGCTCCCCGGAGCCAGGAGAGCGGCAGGTCCCTGTGCCGTGCCGCAGGGAAGTGGCAGCGCTAATGGAGCCCCCCCTCGCAGGCTGTTCAGATGCATCTGTGTCAAGGGGAGACGTGGGCCGGTCCCTTCAAGCCGGTGGCATCAGCTGGGGGAGTGGAGGCCTGGGGCTGCGGCAGGGGCCGCAGAGCTGGGCACGGTGCCGGCTGCGCCGTGGCCCCGGGCAGTGCCCTGCCGCCGGAGCGCCGTGACACTGGGGCTGTGCTGGCAGCCTGGCACCACGTGGGCACTGCGCCGGGGGGCACAGCAGAGCAAATCCCCAGGGACCTGTGGCTGGAGGGGTGCAGGGAGGGCGCAGCGAGAGCTCTGCAGCAGCGGGGCTGTTTGCAGCCCTGCAGAGCCGTGCATGGCAACGATTCCTGTAGGCCCATGGCTGTGCTGCCTCTGTCCCCACCCTGGTCCCTGTCCCTATCCCACCTGCCCGCTCCCCCCGCCTGTCTCTGGCAAGCCGGCAAGTGCCAGCCTGTCCCTGCGGGGAAGGAGAGTGCTCAGCCGTGTTGCAGGAGCGTGGCTGCCAGCGTCACGCAGATGAGAACTGACAGCGAGGGACCCTTCTCAGGTACAGGTTCCCTGCAGTGCGGGACACAGAGACGCTGTCCCCCTCTCCCCCCCACCACCTCCACCCCTGGCAGTGGAAATGGCCCTGCAGGCGCTTAACCCCTTCCCCACCACGCAAACCCTGCTCTGCAAACCCTGCCATTCCCATCCCACTGTGCAAATGCCGCTGTGCAACCCGGGCTCTGCACAACCTGCCGTGCAAACCTTGCTGTGCAAACCCTGCCGTGCAACCCCGGCCATCGGGCAGGAGTAGCAAGGAGCAGCCAAGCAGCACGGGTGCTGCTGCTGCTGCCTGCCTGGCACACGCTGCAGGGAGCCGGAGGCTGGGAGCAGGACCCCTTGGTCCAGCCCTGCTGCTGCCCCCGGTCTCTACTGCCACCCTTTCCTGGTCTATGGGGCCTGCAGGGAGGGCAGGCAGGGCAGGGAGCCCGAGGGGTCTGCAGGCCCCTCTCCTCCCACATCTCCAGAGCTGGCTGCCATCTCCAGGGAGTTGTCATGGGAACAGTGCGCCCAGTACCCCTCACCAAGGAGACGGGATGCTGCTGATGGTCCCGGGGCTGGAGCTGCCCAGCGCACCCAGATCCCTCTCACTGGGACCGGTGGCATCCCCGTGGCTCCTGGGCGGTGGAGGGGACAGCGAGGTGGGCCCAGGTGGTGCCGCAGGGAGTGGGGAGCTGCGGCACAGCGGGGCCAGAGGGGCCCGGATGGCGCGGCTGGTGTGGGCAGGAGCCACCGCCGAGGAGTGGGCACCGGCCGGGCACGGCCCCAGCGCCACCGCCACGCTGCCTGCCCACTCCCCGCCGAGCCGGCGCTGCCTCTGCTTCCTGGCCCACGCCAGCTTCCCTGGCCGAGACAGCAGTTTTTTCCCCCATCTCTTTGGGGGATTTTAATACTGTGGATGCAGGAGGACAAGTACCCTGTGTTGGGTCCCCTCCGTGCCTGGTAGACCCCAGCCAGGAGCTGGGTACCCAGTGCAGAGGCAGGACGGAGTCACAGCAGAGCAACCGCCCCATCCCCACTGTGCCCTCCCGCCCCTCACCCCCATTCCTGTGGCACCCTGGCCCTGCGTCTGTCCCTCCTGGACCTCTCAGTTCCCCCCTGCAGCCCCTGCTGCAGGGAGCACCACGTCTGCTGCCATCCACCCCTCCCTGTTGATTAGTATTAATTTTTAATCATGACTGCTGACAGAGCTGCCAGCTCCGCTGCCAGCTGGGATGGCTGCCCGGCAGGAGAGAGGCCAGGGCAGCCCTGGCACTGCTGCACCAGCCTGGGCCCTGAGGGGCTCCCACCTTGCAGCCCCTCCACCCCATGGGCAGGGCTGGGGACAGGGCTCATCGCATGCCCAAAGGGAAGGCATTCCCTGGCATCCTTCATCCCCTGCAGGGCTGCCCAGCGCCCATAAAGCCGCTGGAAATAAATTGCTCCTATTACTTTTCCGATCAAATGCATTCCCCGCTATGGCTTGTGTGAGTGGCAATAAACAGTGCCAGCACACAGCAGCGCGTGCCACCCTTGCCAAGGTAACCTTGGCCCCCCAGCATGCCAGGGCCAGGAGCACGGCTGTGGGCACCCAGAGCCCCCAAGGGCATCGCACCCACATGCACCCACGGACCCTGAGGACATGGTCCCCCCTCTGCACTCATGGCCCTGCAATACCCAGCCCAAGCAAAAGGGGAGACTTGGAGGGTGAACTGCTGGCACCTGCCATGTCAGTATTAGCCTGGGGGCATTTGGCTTGTGGACACCTCCTCCCTGTGCCCACATGGCTGACAAACGGCTCCTCATGCCCGCGCGGACAGGCCTTGCAGCCCTGCTGCCCCAGGCACGGGGGACAAGGGGCTGGGCACGGCCCCCGGGGAGCCTGGGGGGCCTTGGCAGGCAGTGCCCCCCAGCAAGGTGTGGGGAGCCTGTGCTGGGCACAAGGACAGGTTCAGGCTGCAGAGGGGCTGGCAGCTCCCATACCCTGCCACTGCTGGGGGCACAAACGAGGGGCAATTACTGGTGCATTAACGGGGCGGAGGGGGAAGCGCTTCTCAGCGCCTCCAGCTCCTCCGCTCCATCCCGGCTGGTCTGGCACCGTGTGCCAAGGGCCCGGCTCCTGCCTGCACATGGGGGCAGCTCTGGCACCCGCTGCGGCAGTGGCGGCCCCGCCGAGCCGGAGGTGGCCAAGGCCGGGCCAGCGGCACCATCGCGTGGCGAGAGGCCGCCAGTGCAGGCGAGTGCCCGGGCTGCGCCCGCTGCCCTCCCACAGACCCCTGCCCGCCCAGGGCCATCGCGGAGCCCTGGGCAGGGGAGGCTCTGCAGCCCCCACCCCACGGGGGGGAGCGGGACCCCCTGCCCTGGTCACTGCCCCCAGCCGGGCAGCCATCCCCAACAGAGGCCAGGCTGTAGGGTGCCACCCCCTGGGGTGCTGCTGGTGCTTTTGGGCCCATGCAGGGGGTGCCTGGGCAGTCCCCCTTCCCAGGGCCCACACAGCATAAGGGAAAAGGGTCCTGGTGTGTTGTGCATAGGGGGGTAAGCCTCAGAGCAGCCCCTGCAGAGGGGACTTGGGGACACAAGCTGCTACACTGTTTGTGTCACCTTACTCCCACCTCCCCTCTCTGCCCCTCTTGAACGAGCTGCTGTGGGTCACACACAGCTCAGCACAAAGTCCTGCAGTCCCTGGGACCTGGAGCTCAGCTCCCAGCTCTACTCACGCAGCAGGGCAGCTGCAGAGCTGGGCAGCTCATGGTCACCCTCTTATGAGTCTTCCCCCCAGCCACCAAAGCCAGAGCCAGCCCTCCCGCCATGCGCCAGCACCCCAGGACACAGCGACCACCTTCAGCTGCAGCCATTTCATTGCAGGGTTTCACAGGACCCCTGGCGCCCCCCACAGTCACACCACAAACTTGTTCTTGGTGAGGGAGCCGCTCTTGGTGGCCGTGTCTGCGTGGGCCTGGTATCCAATAGCCACCTTCGGTGACAGGCCCAGGTGCTCCTTGTAGACACGCCTGGAGGAGAGAGAGGGGCTGCAAGCTAGGCAGGGACACTTTGGCCCTGCCCCTTCTCTGATGGGGAACAGGGCACTCAAAACACCAGCCCTAATCAGCCACTGGAGACCATGGAGAACAAGGTCATGGTAAAAAAAGTGAAGAAATGACCCTGCTGTTATGGGGCTCATCCCTCACAGGGGATAGCTCATGCCAAGACCCCACTCCCCTCCCAGCCCAACAAGGATCTGAGTGAGCTTTGTGGGAAGGGAGCTGCGAGGGCCACGTTACCCGATGTGGGTGACCCCTTCGCGGTTCTCTGCCTCGCGGGTCCAGATGGCGATCTTGTCCCCCTTGGCGCGGATGTTGATGACGGCCCCACACACCTCATCGCTGTACTCATCAAACATCTCCCCGATGAGACACAGCAACTGCCCAGAGAAGGAGGGCACTCCAGGATGGTCCCTGCCATCCATGGCTCAGAGAGCCACCACGGGGGAAATGCCACCACATTGGCCCCGCTGCAGGGCACACTCACCGTCTCCAGCCAGAAGCGGTCCAGCTCCGTGTGCCTCTGCTGCTTGGCCAGCGTGATGAGCCAGCGCCCACCGCGCTTGTTCTGGCTGTCCTCCCACATGGGCTCGATCCCATCCTGGGGACAGGCAGGATGGCAGTCAGGCCTGCCGAGCACACGGCCAGAGCCAGCTAGGCCACGAGCACAGCCCTACTCAGCCAGGCTTCACCTCCTGCATCGCGGCCAGGGCACCCCCGTGAGCCTGGGCCACCTCTGCAGGGGCCTGGGAGCATCTCCGCGGTCAGACGAGTGACATGGGGAGAGGGGTGGTGAGGGATGGGGACTGTGGCAGGGAGGGAGGGCACCTAGGGCAGCTCCCAGGAGAGGAGGAGCTGCAGCACTCAGGGAGGTCCCACCTTGAACAGGGAGTAGTCACAGCCCGACGTGAGCTTGCTGGCGAGCTGGATGTGACCGTACAGGCTGCACCAGAGCAGAGACAAGACAACTAGATGAGAACGGGTGTCCTGAGACCCCTGGCATCCCACTATAGTCCACCCCCAGCACCAGGCTCTCTCCATAGCACAGCAGCACCCTGCAAGGCACAGAGGCCCCGGCATCCCTTATTGCTACCCAGGGGGCCACATCACCTGTCCCACGGGACACTCACGCCCAGAAGTCCTCCACAGTGCTGAACTTGGTGACAAGGCGCAGGTTCGCCTGCCACATCTTGCTCTTGTCATTCTTAAAGAACCACAGTGCCCACCTGGGGAGGGAAGGAGGTCAGTGATGCCAGACCCCTACCCAGCACCCCAGAGCCCCCCTCCTTGTGCCAGGGGCCTTTCCCTGTGGCTGAGCCCCAGGCATCCAGCCCAGGCCCCCATACCTGTTCTGTAGCGGGTGCTTGCCCAGGCTTTGGGCCAGGAGCAGCTCTTGCTGCTGAGCCCGCCGCCGCCTCTGCTCCTCTTGCCTCCTCTGGGGAAGGAGAGACAGCCCCATGGAGCCCCCCAGCACTGACAGGCAGGACACAGGGACACTAGGATGCCCAGAGCCTGCCAGCTGCCCCCAGGACACAACCCACAAGGCAGGAACCCACCTGCTCCCCTGTAGCCATCATGGCCAGCACAGGGCCTCCAGCTGCCTGTGGCTCTTAAGGGCCCACAGGCGGGCGGGACGAGCGGCCGGCCCCACCACACCTGGCCTGGTCCTGCCAGGAAGGGGCAGCGAGCTGGGAGGGGGCATGGGGCCCACTCTGCTGGTGGGGGAAGGCATGGACACAGACACGGACATGGGTCTGGGAAGAGGGGGACAAGATGGGGACAGTGTGGGGTGGGGCCGAACAAGGATGATAAGAGATGGGGCAGGGTGGGATGTTATGGAGACAGGGTGGGATTGCACCAGAATGAGATGGGGAGCGTGGGGTGAGGACAGAATGGGATTGGATCAGGGTGGAATGGGGCGCAGAGGGGGTGGCCATCAATAATGGGATGAAGACAGGGTGGGATGGAATGGAAACGGGATGGGATGAGAAGGGATTGGGTGGGATTGTGATGCAATGCAGATGGTCAGTGTGGGAACAAGGTGGGATGGTACCTAAGGATGGAGGATCAGGATGGGATGGGCATGGGATGGGATTGGGAAGGGATGGGATGGGGATGAGATGGGATGTGGAGGAGATATAATGTGGAGGGGAGGGAATCAGGATGAGATAAGAACAGGATGGGATGGGATGGGCACAGGGATGAGATCAGGATGCGATGGTGGAAGAGATGGGATATGGGGAGGGGGTGAGATTAGCATAGCTTGCAATGGGGTAGGGACAGGATGGTTTGTGATGGGGAGGGATGGGATATGGGGAAGGATCAGGATGGGATCCAAGGAGAGGGGAACAGGGATGCAGTGAAGACGGGGAAGAGATGGAATGGGGTGGGGGGGAGGATCACAGCAGACTGCGAGGGGATGGGGCAGGTCGAGGCGGGAGCAGGGCAGAGCGGTGCCCGTGGGAAGCCGCCCGCGATGCCCCCCCCACTCACGCACATCCCCCCCTCGCCGCGTCCAGGCCCCGCGTGGCGCCGCGCCGGGG
>VZSV01000015.1:5409843-5424784 GCA_013398735.1 Nothocercus julius
CGGGAGCTGCGGGACGCAGCGCGGCGGCGCGGCCCCCGCCTGCAGGCCTGGCAGCCCGGTGGACAAAGCGGCCCCCGAGCCCTGCCTCAAGGCGCCGGGCAAGGACGTGGGCAGCCTGGCAGCTCCCGCCAAACACGTGGCATTTCGGGAGCCTGATGGAGCAGCTGAGTCACCCGCCTGCGCCCCGACTGGCGGCCGGGAGACGGCCCAGGGAGAGGGTCCCCCGGCAGGAGGGACGTCCCCGGCCACACCGCCAGCCCCCCCTGGCGCTGTGGGCAGCGAGACGGGAGCCCTGTGCCAGGGCGGAGCGGAGGGCAGCCCAGCCCCGGCGCCGGGCACGGAGAGCGGCCGCCAGCCCCGGACCGCGGCGCCGCTCTGCGAGAGCTACTCGTTCGAGGTGACGCCACCCCAGGACGCCGGGACACAGGACACGGGGACGCAAGTGGACAGCCGAGCGTCCCTGGTGTCGGTAGCCTTGAGTCCCATGAGCCCCCCGGAAGGGGCTGCCGCTTTCACCTTCCCCAAGAGAGAGCCGGGCTCCTTGGCCCCGCAGCCGGTGCCCTCCAAGAAGGACGCGGAGATGCAGGTCTCCATGCCCGTGGAGACCCGCTCGGTGGCCACAGGGCCCATGACACCAGTAGCAAAGTCCCCGCAGACCTCGTACCCCGAGGTGCACGTGAAGGAGGCAGTGGAGGAGGCTCCAGAGCCCATCCGGGAGGTGAGCTGGGACGAGAAGGGGATGACGTGGGAGGTGTACGGAGCCTCCATGGAGGTGGAGGTGCTGGGCATGGCCATCCAGAAGCACCTGGAGAAGCAGATCGAGGAGCACGGGCGGCAGCTCGTGATGACCCCGCAGAGCACCCGGGCCAGCTCCGTCAAGGGGGCCCCTCGCAAAGGCGAGGCCAAGAGGCCGCCCGGCGTCTTTCGGGCCCTGCTGCAGAACGTGCGGCGGCCGCGGTGCTGCTCCCGCGCGGGGCCCGCCATGGAGTGAGCCGGTGCCCGCGCTGCCGGGAGAGGGGCGCCGCGGGGCTGCTCGGCCTGCGTGGGGTGCCCAGAGACACGCGGGCTCCCTGAGCGGTTGGTGCTGCCCTGCCGGCATCGCCCGCTGCCCCCGGCCTCCGCTCGTGGGCCTTGTCGTCCCCGCATGCCCGTGGCCAGCGTGCCCGTCTCCCGGGGCCGGAGACTGCGCGCTGGGACGGGGCCGCTCTGGCTCGCGAGGGTGGGAGCAGCCCAGGGCCCCCCCGGCCCAGCCCCTGTGGCTCCACGGGAGGGTCTGGCTGCCTGGGACAGCCCGGGGGCAGCCCAGCTCTCCACTGGCACTGTGCTCTGCACGGAGCAGGGCGGCATTCCTGCTCGGAGCGCTAGGAAGCACCTGCCTGAGGACAGCTCCTGGGACAGCTCTGCTGCCTCCGGCGCCGGGCCAAGGGTGCGGGCTGGTTGCTGCCGTCTCCCCTCGGCTTTGGCCTCGCTCACACCCGGGCAGGAGCTCTGCTCCCCGTCCTGCAGGGACGCGGGGCCCCGGGCGCTGCCAGCTCCGCATGCGACTCGGCCGCGCTGCCCCCAGCACCCTGACTTCTCCCGGCTGCTCCAGCCCGCCCAGGCCATGGTTGCGCACACGCAGCTCCCTGGGGCACTGCCCTCTCGCCAGACCCTGTTACAGCCCCGTGTGCTCTGCCCAGGCCTTGTGCTCCGCTGTTGCGCTGTCCCCAAGCTGTGGGTGCCCGGTGGCCATAGGATGTGGCCCTGCAGTGCCCACAGGGCAGCCCGGGTGTCCCTCTGAATTGTGTTTGCTTGGAGGGACCCTGGGGCTGACCACAACACAGGGCTCACGTGCTTGGGAATGTTGCTTGTCCCCATCATCATCGGCGTGAGGGGTGTTGGGGCCACCCCCGTGGTCCTCTCTATGGGGACCTGTCCGTGCGTCCCATGCAGGCGCAGGGCAGGGCCTCGCTGCGGCTGGCGCGGGGGATGTCACCTGCGCCCCGGCCACGTGGAGCCGCGTGTGCCTGCTGGCCGAGGCGTCGCAGCCGCGAGGCCGGTCACCCGAGCCGGCCCGCGTGCCCGGAGGAGTGGGCCCGGGCCGTGAGCGCACGTCTCTGTGCGTCCCCCTGCCCCGCTCGCTGCTCTGCTGGGGCGGAAGCCGGGCTGCGCTGGCTGCAAAACGCTGCCAATTTTTACAGCTGGGTTTTACAGGGAAGGGGGGAGGGGGGCTTTTATTGAACCGTGTTTGCATTTTTGGAGCTTTTTAAAAGACACTTTCAGCTGTGTGTGTCCTGCCTGGAGCCACCTCCTCCCCCGTGGCCTCTTTGGAAAAGCTTTTCCTCTGTTCCCTGGGCCCTGCCAGACTGGCACGGCGCAGGGAGCACCGGGCTGGCGCTGGGGCGGCGGGCGGGCGTGCGTCCCCGCTCGCGGTGCCACCCCAGTGTTCCTGCCCGGAGCACAGCCGGCACTGCTTCGCTCCTGCAGCCCGTCCTGCACAGAGGCCGCCCGGGAGCCGGAGCGCAGGTGCAGGCCCAGGAGGGAGAACAGGGTCCCTTTGCCCATGGGTGACACAGCAGCCTGGCCCGGTGCCGGCTCCAGAGGACGAGCAGGATGGGGGTCTGTGGGTGCTGTGTGGGTTGGTGTCACCGTAGGGGACAGGGTCTGAAGAGGCTCTGCAGGAGGGAGGTGCGGAGGGCTCGGGGCAGCCGCTCTGCCCGTGGTGCGCCAGGCTGGTCCCTGCACTTGCATCCCAGCTCTGGTTGGGCTGGAGGAGCTGCCGTGGGCCGTGTCTCGCCCTGGGAGGGCTGTGAAGGCTCCCTCAAGCAGCAGCCCGCACCTCGGGGCCCCGCTGCGTGCCGCTGTGCCCGCTGAGTGCTGTGCCCGCTGAGTGCTGTGCCCGCGGCTGCGTGGAGCCCTGGCGCAAGGGCTGGGGGGGCCTTTCGTTACCCTGCAGGTCCCGTGCTGGCTGGTGCGGTGCCAAACCCCGGCACACAGGCACAGTGAATTTACCACCTACTTTCTTCTTTTTCCTCTTCTTTTCTTTTTCTGGTGGGGGGAGGCGGGTGGTGTGGGGGTGACTAAACGTGTCGACGTGGATGTTGGGTAATAAAACCTTGCACAAAACCTCTGCCCAGGGCTGCCTGCACCTCCTGCAAACCTCCCCTCTGGCTCTGGCGTGAACCCATCCCCTGTCCAGGGGAAGCATCAGAAGAGAGGGCAGCGCTTGTCACATACCCCAGGGCCAGCCCTGTGTCGGCTGCCCCCCAGCAGATGGGCTGACGGCCACCACAGTGGGCTGTGACTCAGGTGGGACAAGTTTATTGTTGACACCTGAGGGCACTGTCACCAAAGCGGCCGCCCGAGTCCTGCTCTGGCCCCGCTGCCATCCGCGCGCCTGCTCACAGGTCCGTGGTGGTGAAGGCGTTGTTGATGAACACTGCTTTGCTGGGCTCCTTCAGGTGCAGGGCAGCCACCAGGGCCTCGTCGTTGGCAATGTCCACATGCCATGCTTGGCCCTTAAGTGGAAGGACAGTGCAGCTGGAGGAGGGGATGGGGACAAGGACGTTCCCCCTTGCCCTCCCAGGAGCTGGCAGTTGTCAAGTGTATGGAGACAAGAGGACACGGCGGGTCTAGGCACCCAGTGCCACAGCAGAAAGGCACAGTGCTGGGTAGGACTCCCTGCCAGGTAGCAGCAGCTCTTTGCTCACTCACCTTGGCCTTGGGGATACTGTCTCCAGGTGCATCTACTGTGTTTTCATCCAGTGAATTCATGCTGGGGAGCACCAGAGGGTATGAGTTAAAAGGGGTCCCAGGCAGAGCCAAAATACAGAGTGATGGCCTTTGGGACCTGACCAGAGAGCTCACCTGGCCACAGAGCAGGAGTCTTCGTGGAAGCCCAGATCATGGGAGGGATTGAAGGAGAGGTTGAGCACAGGGTTTGCCCTGGGGAAGGATGGGTGGCAGGTGAGTGACACAGTCCGGGACAGCTGTGTCCCTCAGGCAGGGGTTGTGACAGGGAGTGCTACTCAGAGGGGTTCCTGGTTGCAGCCTGTGGCTGCGGGGATGCACCAGGGCTCTCCGCTCCTGAGCAGGGAGTGCACACTCACCCCTCAGCATTGTACTGGTTGGTCCCGGGAATGCCTGGTCCCTGCTGCACCATGGCAGGCGTGAGCGTCGTGGCCGCCTTCAGAGCCTTCATTGCGTTCAACTTCCTCTTGAAGCTGCAAAGCCCAGGGACAGAGCAGGTGAGAAGGGCAGTGTTAGAGCCGGAGCGCTGGGCTGCGCGTGGGCAGTGGGGAGGTGAGGGCTGGGGGTTGTAGGGGTGGCCATCGAGGATGAGGGCAGTGGTGATGCCAGAGGAGGCAGGACAGGGTGCAGGCTGTGTGCTACCTTCTGGTGGTGAGAACCAAGGCCAGAATCATGATGAGGATGAAGAGGAGCATGAAGGCTGCCAGCCCTGCGATGACACCAATCAGCTCCTTCTCCTTGTCAGGCTCCGTCACCTCGCCAGGGCCCTGGCACAGAGCAGAGGTGAGGTGGCAGCCCTGGGCATCAGGCCCTGTGGCTCAGCATGGGGCTGCCACCCTCCCCTCCTGTCCCCTGCCCTGCCCCGCTCACAATGACGGCCAGGCCGAGAGTCACCAGCTGTGTCAAGACCTCCGGGTCGCTCTGTATGAGCCTGCCGAGGACAAGCAGAGAGGTGAGGTGGCGGGGCCAGGCTGGGAGAGCGGGTGCTGCCCACGGGGCTCCCTCCCTGGGCACTCACACGCTCAGCTGGTTGACCTCCAGAGCAGTGCCGTTACTGTACACAAAGTACACCTCCATCACAGACTTGGCTTGAGTCCTGCAGGAGCGACGAGCATGGGGTGAGCGCGGTGCCGGGGGGCCAACCCCCTCCCCAGGATGCCACCACAACGTCCCTTCTTCACCACCACCTCCCTCCACACCTGCAGGCCCCGGTGACCCTCTGCCAGGGCTGACTTACTGGGAGGCACGGGCAGTGCGGGCATCGTCCAGGCTCTGGATGGACACCACATAGACCCGTGCCTTGGTCGCCATGGTCAGCACCCTAGGAGCAGTGGGGACACAGGGAGCCTAGGCCGGGGGTCCTGCTGCTCTGCTTGCGGGCACAGGGAGCAGCCAGACCCCTGCCCTGCTGGCTCCGGCAGAGATCCCCTCCCCAGACCACCCCCTGCCCAATCTCCTTTGCTCCCAGGGAAGCTGGAAGAGACCAGGGCTGTGGGTCCCAGCCCCATAACGCAGCTCACAGTGCATCCAGAGGGCTGGATGAGGAGGGACCGCCCTGCACCCCATGTGTCTGTGTGTCTCCCGCAGTGCGTGGGGTACCTGGCACCCCCACGCGTGCAGCGCACCCTTCCCACCACAGGTCCCTTACAGTTTGATATTGTCCAAGTTACTCTGCACTTCATCCACTGGGATCACGAACTGGAGGCGAACTAGGTAGCTATTATCCACTGTGAAGATCTGCATGGAGAGAGCAGGGGTGAGTGGGGCTGGCCAGGACACAGGGCATCGCCGGGCAGGGTGGCAGGGGTGACTCACATCCAGCACAGTCTGCGTTGTGTGCACCGGATCCTCGTCATCCTTGGCCTCCACTGTCACCTTGTACCGCCCCTTCAGTGACCTGTCAAGGTTGCTGGCCACCCTGGGAGGACAAGGACATCAGTGATCCCACTGGGCTGCACAGGACACCCCCAGGCCCTGCTGCCCCCTGAGCTCCATCCCACCGCTGTGCCGGGACAGGACCCCCTTCAGCCTCTGGGCAGCCCGTGCTGGCCTTGCTTGTGTCCCTGGCTTGGCAGCAGGCGGGAGCCGAGGTGCACAGGGACAGAGCCAGCCCCCGCTCCCACTCCTCCCTGGCCCAGACCCACGGCGTTACTGGATGCTCCCGACGTAGGTGTCCTGCTCGGCTGTGGTCACCACCTTGAAGAGGTTCTCGTAGGTCTGGCTGTTGCCATTGTCCTGCACGAACACCACACTGATGATGGAGAAGGAGATCGTTCCTCTGGGGCCTGAGTCGACGTCCTTGGCCTGTGGGCACAGAGCATGGCAGGAGCACAGGTGGGAATCGTCCCCTGGCTGCCCAGGGCAGAGAGGATGAGCCCAAATGCTCAGATGGACAGAAGCACACGCAGCTCCTCACCTTCACTACAGCCACTTGTAGGTCCACAGGAGAGACGTCAGGGACAACCACTGCCACGGGCAGACCAACAGACAGTGAGACCACGCTTGTGTGCAGCCAGGCTTACTGCAGACCCCATGCACCCCGGGGCTCAGAGATGGCAGAGCTCTGAGCATCCCAGCTCTGCCTTTGGCCCCGGGGAGACAGCCATGGCCCTTACCAAAAGCATTAACTAATCCCACACTAGTCCCTTCATATCTCCTCCTGGTCCCCCACTTCTAGCAGTGGCAGGAAGGGCAACAGGAGGGAAACAGCTCTGGGGGAAGGACCTGCTGCTGGGAGCAAGGCAGAGTGCCTTGTGCTGCCGTGCGTGGGTGAGGGTGTGCACGCACATGGAGCCAGGAGCACAGGACACACAGCACCCATGGGGCCCGGCTGCTCACCGAATATCTCAGAGGAGGGCAGGAAAACCGGTGCGTTGTCATTCACATCAGTGATGAGGATCCTCAGGGTTTCTGCAGAGGCCCCAGAGCTCTGGTCACTGACCGCATTCCTACAGTGATCTCCTCCACACCTCCCTCCACAGACAGGTGCCCCTTCCACTTGACAGGCTTAGGCCCTTGCCATAGGGACCAAAAGAGCCAAGATGCCCTCCCTCAGTCCCCAAACCGGCCACCCTGCTCTTCACAGCTCCTCCTGGGGGGCTGTGCCCTGGCTGGGTGGGAGGAGAGGGGTGAGGGCACTGTACCGTTCTGGCTGTAGCGGTCGCCCTTCTCGGTGTTGAGGTCTTCGGCCCGCAGCGTGAGCACCACCACATCGCACAGCTCGTAGTCAATGTCTGAGCTGTTGACCACCACCGCGCCGCTGGGTGCCAGCACAAACCAGTCCCAGCACACGTTCCCAGCATTGCTCGCCCCCTTGAAGCAGGTGACCGACAGCTCTTCAAAGACCAGCCAGTGATTGGTGTCTGGGTCAGAGGCAACCACGGTGCAGACGAGGCCGTCCTGGGTGCCGTTCTCGCTCACGCTCACATCCTGGAGAGAGGCTGGCAGGATGGTGGGGGGCTCATCATTGACATCAAGGACGTAGACCACCACTGAGGCATTAGCGGTGTCCCCCACACTGTCCGCTGCTGTGTTCTCTGCCAGCACCACCAGGGAGAAGAACTTCTGCTGCAAGGTGTCATAGTCCAGGGACACATCGGGGTCCAGGAACAGCCGCCCACTGTAGTACCCTGGCCCCAGGAGGGATGAGCGGATCAGGAAGTTGCTGGAGCCACTGCCACTCTGAAGCAGGAAGGAAATGCGGGAATTGATGTCCGTCCGGTCAGCATCTGTGGCTTCCACATTGCCCACAAAGGACCCTACAGACAGAGACAGACACAGACACTTGCCCAGTGATCAGCAGGCACCACCCCACACACCCATTTTCCCACAGACTTGGCCACATGGCTCGTACCTGCAGATCCTTCTGAGACTGAGAACTCATAGGACTGGTTGAGGAACACAGGCACGTTGTCATTCACATCCTGTGGGTGATAAATGCCATGGGCACAGCTGCTTTTGGAGACAAAGGGTCCCACAGCAGGCTGGGGGACGGGAGCACAGATCCCTGCCTTCCTACAGGCAGGAGGTACAAAAGCCCTTTTCTGTCTTCCTGCCTCAACCATTCCCTCTGCCCCCAAAGAGGACTTGGGGACATGGTGCCTTTGCCATAGCCAGGGACCCCACATGCCTTCCTTTCATTGTGCATCAGTTTGGTCACAGCCACCAATCCACCGCTGCCTGCTGGTGCCCAGGACTCACCCCCACGGTGATGGTGACATTGACATAGGTACTTTGCTGCGGTGTCCCCAGGTCATACACCTCCACCGTCACCACCATCTGCCCACGATCATCGTCCAAAGCCTCACGGTCCAGCGGCCCCTTGTTCTGCATCAACCCCTTGACTGCTTCAATGGTGAAGTTGTCACTGAATGGACCTGGCAAGATCCTGTAGCGCAACTCACTGTTGGGGGTTTCGGGCTCATCGTTGTCTATGGCCTGAAAAGAGACAACCAGGAAGGTCAGTGGGGAGGGCCCGGACTGTCTGGCACCTCTGGGACAGGTTCCGTCTCCTCTGCAACAGTCAACAGGTCATCCTCTCCAGCCCAGGCTTCACATACCAGGATCTGCACGCTGACATTCTGCCCCTCATCCACAGAGACAAAATAGGAGCCGGTGATGATGGGGGCGTTGTCATTGGCATCCAGCACAGTAATCTCCAGCAGCGTGGAGCCTATCAGGTTTCCTCCATCCTTGGCCTGGAGGTTGGCATAATAGATAGAACGAGTCTCGCGGTCCAGCCAGCTCCCGTTTTGCACTAGCACAGCGCCGGTCGTGGCATTCACAGCGAAGACTTCCCGGCTGCAGCACATAGAGACCCATTACCGGGGCTCTGGGCTGTAGGCAGATGCTGCCCCACAGCCCCACGCAGCCCCGAAGCCCCGTTGGGGCTGCCTGTGACCCTACGCACATGCTCTCCGGGAGGAGCTGGTAGGTGATCTGGCCCAGGATACCACTATCCGGATCATAGGCCTAAAACAGAGACAGAGAGGGACGTATCAGGCATATCTGCCTCAGCCCCCAGGGCAGTGATGAATCCAGGGAACCAGAGGGGATCTGCTGCTTGGAGCTGGCACCCCAAAAACAGGCACGGGGACCTGCACTCTGAGTGCCTGCTGGCACTATCTCCTTTGAGTGTGTGCAAGGAAACCAGTGCCCTGGTGCCACCCAGCACCAGCAGGCAGAGCCTGGGGGATGTGAACTGTGCCCGTTCCCTGCCTAGCACCTGACCGTGATGCCTGGGGAGATGAGGGTGCCATCAGCACTGTTCTCCATCACGCTCAGGTAGTAGATGCTCTGGGGGAACTCGGGGATGTGGTCATTGCTGTCAATGATGTTGATGGTCACTGTGGCTGTGGAGCAGCAGTCTGTGGGGTTCCCTGTGTCATTAGCAACAATCTGCAGCATAGAGAAGAGACAGTCTCACGTACAGGTCCCCAGGGGCAGAGAAAAAGACCCATTACACTCTGGTCCAGCTCCCCTGAACCAAACAAGCTTCCAGGCAGAGTCACATTCTGCCTTTTCCTCTGTTCCCTGCAGGGGAAGAGTCACGTCCCCCTGTCCCCCCAGCACGGGCAGGGAGGGGGACCTGTTCCCCACGGTAAGCCAGGCCTGCAGTCCTACCTGCACCACCATGACATGGCTTATTTCGTAGTCCACAGACAGCGAGTCTTTCACCAGGATCTGGACTTCCCCTGTGCCCACAATCCTTGTGGGGGACACAGAGAAGGCGCTGCCATTTGGACCTTGCAGATAGAGCTCAAAACTGCTGTTGACTCCCTGCCAGGGAAAGATGGGCAGAAGTGAGGGTGGCTGGCCAAGCGTCCCTGAGTCCCTGTCCCCAGCCCAGCCCTGAGGACGGGCTCCTGACCTTGTCAGGGTCATACGCAATGATACTGAGGCCAGACACGGCCAGGTTTGAGGAGGAGTGCTCCACAATGCTGCCCGTGAAGTTGTTCTGGGCATCAGCAGAGAAGTTGCAACTGGAGAGGGAACAGAGGTAGAACTGGGGCTTGTTGTCATTGACATCAGCCACCGTGACTGTCACCTCGGTGCTGATATTGGCCACATTGCCATAGATGTCCAGGTTCTTCTCCCGGGCCTGCACAGGAGGGGAGAGAGGGTCAGATGGGCCCAGGGGATGGAAGAGGATGGGGCTTCCCTGGCTACTTCTTACTCACCATGACTTGCAGCTGCAGCACTTCGTCTGGCAGTTGTTCCCGGTCCAAGAAGCCAGTCACAGTGATGGTGCCCGTCGTGGCATCGATAGCAAAAGGGACGCTGGCATCTAGGGCAAGGGGGCAGAGGGTGGGGACAGGCCTGGCCGTCCCCACCAGCGAGGCAAACCTGTAGCTCCTGTGAGTCACTAGTCCCCATGGTGCCCCACACCCTCCCGTCCCTGTCCCATCCTGTCCCACCCTTCGCTCACTGGTGATGCTGTAGGAGATGTCATCGTTCACCCCTGTGTCTCTGTCAATGGCAGTGACGGTCAGCACGGTGGTGCCCTGCAGGGACACAGCCATGAGGGCAGGAGCCGGGGTGCCCCGCTGTGCGGCAGGGCCAGGCCGCAGGGCGGGCAGGATCCTTACCAGAGGGCAGTTCTCTGGCACGGAGCCCGAGTAGGGCTCGTTGAGGAACCGCGGGTCGAGATTGGGCAGGTCGCGGACGGTCACAGCCAGGTAGGTGACGCTCTGATGGAAGGTGAGCACGTCGTGCAGCAGCCCGCCGCCGTCCTGCGAGGCAGAGCGCCCGTCAGCCCCGCAGCGCCTTTCCTGGCCAGCCCCGTGCCCCTGGGCCAGCCAGCCCCACCTTGGCGACGATCTTGATCTGGTAGAAGGTGCTCAGGGTGTAGTCCAGCGAGCCATTGAGCACCACGCTCCCGCTGGGCAGGATGTAGAAGAGCCAATGATTCTTCGCGTTGTCCGGGATCACCTGCATGTGGATCGGCACCGTGCGTCACCCAGGTGCGGAGCAGAAAGGGGGCAACCCCCCCCCCTCCTGCCCGGCTCGGCCCGCAGGGAGCCCACAGGCTGTGGGGACACTCGCGGCCTGGGGTGTTCCCCGCTTGCAGCTCCGTCTGGCAGGAGCTGGCGGGTGGCCCCCACTGTTCGGGGGGCAGCGCCAGCCCCGGCTGCTGCTCGGCGGGGCCGCCCGCGGCCGGTGCCCGCTCCGCCGCGGCGCGCGGGGCTGCGGGGCTGCGTGACGCACTGCTGCTCTCTAGCGGGCACGGCCCCTCTCGGGGCCCGGGCGGCAGGCTCAGGGACAGGAGCCGGAGCCCACAGGGTTGACAAACCAAGGCCTTGGCAGCTTGCTGGGGACGGGCCCCCGCGGCCCAAGCACCGTCCCGGCTCCCAGGTCCCAGCACACTGGCGCCCACGGGCGGGTGATGTCGGGACAGCCCAGAACTCACCTCCTCGATGCTGTAGCTGACTTTGGAGGCATTGCCGGTGTCACTGTCATTGGCAAACACAGTGTAGATGACGCTGCCAGCCGTCACGTTCTGGGGGCACAGGGCAAGCGGGGGTAGCGTTGCCCAGAAGGGCAGAGGAAATGATGCTGAGCCTGACCCTGCCTGGCCTAGGGGTGCCCGGTGCTGCGGGCTGCGCAGGGCTGAGCTCCTGACCTGGCTCACGCTGGGCAGGGGGCTTGATCCAGGACCCCCCACTGCCCTCCACGGGGCTCCCCAGAGCAGGGGCTGCGAACCGGCCCGGGGGGGGGCGTGGGAAGGTCAGGCTCAGCCCCACAGCCCTTCTGCTCCCCAAACCACCCCCTCACCCTGGCCTGGGCACAGAGGTGGCTCAGGCGCTCCCTGATCACTAACTCATCCCAAGGGCAGAGTCCTGGCCCTTCGCCAGCGCCCAGGACTGGCAGGGAGGCACGAAGGCACCTGCCCGGGCACAGCCCTGCCACGTGCCGCGCCAAGGTCAGACCTTCCCTGGCGCACAGCCTCCCCGCTCCCTGGTGCGCCAGTGCCCCATCCCGGCACACCATCGCCCTGCTCCGTCATGCCATTGCCCTGTCCCGTTGTGCCATCGCCCTGTCCTGTTGTGTCACCGCCCTGTCCCCGTCACGCCATTGCCCTGTCCCGTCGTGCTATTGCCCTGTCCCGGTGTGCCACCGCCCTGTCCCAGCACACCCATGACCTGCTGCTGCAGGGAGCTACCTCGGGGACAGTGGTTTCATACGGCAGGTTGTGGAAGACAGGGGCATTGTCGTTGCGGTCCTCCACGATGACCGTGAGCTTTCTGGAGACCTACCAGGAGCAGTGGGCATCAGTGACAGTGCAGGGTGGGTGCAAGGGGGATTGGGTGCCCGGTGGAGCTGGGTGATGCTCCGGCGCCCCACGTCCCCACCTGCAGTACAGGGTGGCCTCAGCATCCTTCACCACCGATCCTTGCTGGCTCCGAGCCCCCGCTTGCCCACTGGACCCTGCCCCAGTGCCCCCACCCCACCATGCTGCGACCCCGGCACTCACTGCGTCGTTCTGCCCATCGGACACGGTGATGGTGAGCGTGAGCCTGGCCAGGGACTGTGGGGAGAGAGAGCAGGGCTCAGTCACAGGCAAGGCCTGAGCCCTGGGGGCGCAGCTCCCCCCAGGCCAGCGTCCCCACGAGCTGGGCTTTGGGGACAGGGTCCTGGTGAAAACATCCCTCGCTCCCTGCCTGGCTCTGGGGTCCCTCACACGCACCTCTGCCTGTGCCCCCCAGGGGCTGCAGGAGCCCAGGGCTGTGCAGGGCAGTGACGTGCGGCTCTCGCCCCGGGCTCCCTGGAGCCCATCCATGCCCAAGGCACCCGCTCAGGGACAGGGTCTCACTGCTCACCTCGCGGTCCAGGAGGTTCTTGAGGAACACTTGGCCTGTCTGCGAATCGACATAGAAGTAGAAGGACTCTGACCCGCTGATGCTGTAGGTGAGGGTGTCCCCGTCCACATCAAAAGCCTGCAGCTGGAAAGCCTCCTGGCCTGGGGACAAGGGCAATGTCAGCACCGCCCAGGGCCCCCGGCTGCGGGGGACAGCCAGGTGCTCCTCCTGCACCCAGGGCCTCTCCTCACCCGGGCACGTCTGGGGCCGCCCCACTCACCGATCTCCAGGTCCTCCGGCACGTACACGATGCTCATGTTGAAGTAGGGCACTGTGTTGCCTGAAACTGCAGTGAGGACACGCACTGAGCACTGTCCTGAGCTGGCCTCTGCCTGGGCCCTGCACCCCAGCACCCAGCAGAGCCTGTCTAGCTCCAGCACTCACTCCTGGAGATGATCTGAGTCCCGGCACGTGGGGAACCCCCACACCTGCTTTTTCTCACCCTCCCTCCTTGTGTTGTTCCCTTTTCCCAGGTCCCAGCTGTCTCTGCTCCCTGGGGCAGGATAGCCAGGGGGTCCCCAGCACTGGTGCCACAGGGGTAGGCACCTGCTTTGGGAGTCCCCACTGCCCTCATGAAATGAGAATGAGAGCCGGGGCCCTCAAGCACTTCCAGCGCTTCCCACCCGCCCTTGCCAGCTGCAGAGCAAAGTCCTCACCTGCGGCCAGGAGGAAGGGGAAAAGCACCAGCGCGCGCCATGCCATCCTGCCGGGAGTCTGCGGGCACCGCTCGGGACGCCCCACGTCTCAGGGCCTCTCCTGCCGCCGGACCGGTTCCCTTCCCGGCGAGCAGCCCCCCAGGCGGGGGGTTCTGTGTGGGACGATCCCCTCTGCCGAGCCGAGCGGGGCTGAGCGTGCCGGGAAGGCAGAGGCTGGGCTCTGTCCTGCCCCCGAAGCAGCATATGGGGCAAGCAGCTCCTCCCGCAGCCCACCGAGAGCCCGGGGCCACGGGCAGCCCCCGGGCACTGCGTCAGCCCGTCCTGTGAGCCCCGGGGGGCTCCGTTTGCCGGTGCCCCTGCTGTCCCAGCGGGGAGCTGCCAGGGGAGAGCCACATGGGCGTCCCCCAGTCCCCCACATTCGAGAGCCTGGGTGGGATTGCTGCTCTCCTGCGGTGCCAGGTCCCTTGGGAGCCTGGACACCGGCTCCTCAGGCCAGGGCATGGGGGGGGATGGGGCTGGCATGGGGTGTAGCCGACCAAGCGGGTATTGGGGGACCATGGCACCCTCCCCTGGGCACAACTGTCAGCTCCATCGCCCTGGGCTTAATAGGGCCACCCCAGGCAGTGCTTGAGTCACATTACAAGCGCAAGCTGTAATGTGGTTGCCCCCGTCCTTGGGATGCGGTACCCGGCACCCACTGCCTGCCTCCCATCGCTGCTGCACCCAGGGCTGGGGCCGGCATCCCTTACCTGTGGCCGGCTCCGCGGGGATGCTGCTGGGTGGCCGCCTGCACCCTCACCTCGACAAGGGACCTTTGCCTCCTGCAGTAAGCAGGTTCATCAATCATTAACTGGAATTACAGTGTGAGAAATCCATCTCTCACCTTCCTCCTTTCTCCAGATCGTCCCGAGGTCGCCTGGCCCCGTGCTCACTGCCCGGCCGCAGAGCCCCAGCTCCCCGTGCCAGTGCCATCCCTGCGGCTCCCATGGGTGCCAGGATCACAGCAGGGCCCAAGGCTGTGTGGAGGGGCCCTGAGTCTCACAGGACAGAGGGGGCTGCCCTCCCAGAACGGCTGAGGGTGCTGGGGGTGAACCTCCATCCCCTGATATGAGGACACCCAGGTCCCGCTGGGGAGGCGGGTGGGCACCGACCCTGCGGAGCAGTTGTTGAGGTGGGATCCCCGGGCTCTGTGTCCCCATCCAGCAGCTCCCTGCTCCGTGGGGCAGCAGGGGCCTCGGCCCAGCCTCGTTGACCTACTTGGGGCCGGCGGGACAAGGGCGGATTGTGCTGCTCCGCTCAGGCAGAAGAGGCCCAGGAGGCCCCTCACCAGGAGGGGGTGAGAGCCCTGCCAGCCCCGGCCCCACACTCTGCGGCCCCCTGCTCTGGGCTGCCCGGGCCCCTCATCCCCATTAACTGGGAGCCCATGGGGAGCGCTGGGCACCTCTGCAGGATGCAGCTAGGAGGGCACCGGGGTCCTCCAGGACATCCACCCCTGCGGGCCCCTGACCCCCACACCGGGGTGAGGGGCAGAAGGGCTGATCCAGGACACCCTAAATCGCCCCGATAGCCCCCAGCGGGGCCGCCGGGACTGCCCCGGGACACCCTGCCCGCCGAGCAGGGACTGCGCTGCCACTCGGAGCATTACGGCGCAGAGCGCCCCGCGGTTTCGGCGGCGCCGCTCTTGGGCGCAGTAGGGCG
>VZSV01000015.1:5444283-5462878 GCA_013398735.1 Nothocercus julius
TATATAATTTTTTTTGCTCTGTTACTTGCACATTTTACAGTTACCTCATTTTTCCCATGTATGTATTTGAAAAAAGGCTAATATATAGAAAAAAAAAAAAAAGGTTCTTAAAGCTCTAAAAGTGTTTGGTTTTTTTTTTCCATTCCATTGGAATCATATTGGTTTTGTAGCATTTAACATAACTAGTATGTTGTATTATATATATGTGTATTATACTGATTGAAATTTTTAACAGATTTGTACTTTTTTTAAAATGAAAGTTGCTAGTTCTGCTTGACCAAGTAGTGCAATCATTATTTTTTTTAATGTTGTGGCTGATTTTGAGAGGGATATTCACTAATAAATGTATGATGTATACCAGCGCGCTGTGCCGGCTCTGTCTCCGCCGGGGTCCGGAAAGGGGTCGGGGCAGCCAGATGCTCGTGGGACAGTATCTGATTCCGGGCATCCTTTGGGGTGGGAGTCCCTGTGGGGCATGTCCAGCCTGTGTCGCCAGCCCCAGCATCGCCCTGTGCAGGAAGCGGGACACGGAGGGACTCTGCCCGCTGCTCCGTGCCCGCAGAGGACATCAGGTGCTGTTGCTGCGGGCGCCACGCGGCCGCGCTGGCCCCAGGGGTGCCCAGATGGCCGCGTTTAGCTCTGCTCTCCCTCCTCCTGCAGGGCAAGGCCAGGAGAGCTGTGGTCCGGGCCCCTCTCACTGTCTCGCTCACTCCTGCATCATTCCTTACTTCCCTATCCTCCCTTCCAGCACACAGTCCCTGGTCTGGCCTTTGGCCATTACAGTCCCCCAGCGGCAGGAGAGAAGGGACCAGGAGAGCAGATGTGGCCAGAGCTCGGCCATAGCTGGCGAGGCTCCCAGGCCGGCTCGCGGCTGGAAGGCTCTGCGAGCCAGCAGCACCACAGCTCCCTGCGCTCCCACCTCACGGTCCTTCACACCACACCTTGCACTGGCACGTGAACATGGCCTGATGTGACCCTGGGGTGCCACGTGTGCCTGGGCAGCTCCAGCACCCCCGGAGGCAGCAACCACCTCTCCCCTAGCCCACCCCACTCCAGCAAGGGGAGAAGCGACCCCTGCACTGCCTGCTAGGTGGAGACCCACTGTCCACACAATACCTCAGCCTTTCAAGGCACATGGATGGTGGCAGCAGTGTCCCAAAGAGCCTGCAGCCTCAGGCTCCTTCCCAGCCCCTACAGCTAACAGGAAAAGTATCAGGAAAGGGAAGCAGGGCTATTACAGATTTCTCAGTCTAGTTTTTTTTTTAAGCTTTTCTTCTCTTTGTGCTTCATGCAAAAAAAAAAAAAAAAAAAAAAAAAAAAAAAAAAAAAGCACTAAATGAAACAACCCTAAAACCCCTAATTCCCCATCCAAAAAGACCTATTAGTCTTTTTTGGGAGGGTGAGGGAAGGCAGAGGAATCTTCCTTCAGCCAGGAGCTCTGAGACAGACCCTGGGATCTTGGGGCTCCACTGGCACAAGGCAACCTACTCCAGCAGCAACTAGAGCAGGGCCCTTTCCCTGAGGTAGCTCATCTGGGGAGCACTCCTCTCCCCACATTTTTTCCAGTTATAAACTGTAAAACTTATAAAAAAATATATAGCTTCATTAGTTCTAGAAGGGTTGGCTTTTAGTTTTAAGAAGGGTTGGCTCAGCCACAGTTGCACAGAGTAAAGAGGGCATCTTTCCTTCTACCTCAACTCACTGGAATTCCTATCCCAGAAACAGCAGCATCCCCCCTCTCCATGGGGGAGAAACACTTCATGTCTCTTTTGCTCCTAGAGCTCTCTGCTGGCACCCAGTACTCAATTCAAGGCACCAGCCCCAAAGCAGGGCCCAGGTTAAACATTTTAGCACCACGCTGGGAGCAAGGACTTGCTGCAGAGCCACCACAGCTGCAACCCCATCCTCAGCTGCAGCACAGCAGCACCACTGCAGGTGGCACAGCCAAAAAGCATTTGTACAGACATGCTAGAGGCAGAGTTTATTACACTACGCAGGCTAAGAACCCTGGGCAAGGTCCCACATGGGTAAGAATTGAACCAGCTCTTTATCAAAAAAAATTAATACTATAGTCAATCCCATTCTCCTTTGGTCATTACAAAGCAAGAAAAAAAATATTAAAAGAAAGGTATTTATACAGAGAGAAGCTGAAAACATTCTGTCCAGACCTCCCTCCTGCCCCACTCCCAGCACATTCAGTTGCCCAGTCTTCTGGCTGGCTCTCAGGAGCAGCAGAGCATCAAATCTTCACAAGATGTCAGGTTGTCGGAGTTTTATTATTATTGTCAATAAAAGCAATATTTACCGAGAGCTGCCATTCCTGTTGCTCCCCAGGGAGGGTGGAAGGGCAACACCAGCTCCCCTCCCTCTCTGCCCTCCAAGTACAGGGGATGGCTGTGTGCATGGGGATGTGAGGATGTGCACATGCACACACTTCCTCTCGCCAGGGCACACACGCAGCACGGCTGGCACAGGCCACATGGTCTCTGATCCCTCGTTTGTATGCAGTCTTTTAAAAAAAATATTGTATTATAATAATAATATGAATTTCTCTTTCCATTTGTGTATTCTGGAAAAGTGTCAATCGTCCGTAAGGTCCTGCACAAAGAGGACTTCCGTGTGGCTGAGTCCGGCCTCCTGCAGCGTGGGTGGGTTGGGCCACTCCTCTGTAGGGAGGCAGGGCAGGACACGGCGAGGGAAGTTGGCCTCAATCTGGAACTTTTCAGGGCTCTCTTTCAAGGAGAACAAGAAGTCGTGTATGACCTGGGAAGGAAGCACAGAAATAACTACCAGCTGGGGGAGCAGTGAAACAGCTAGACTGCATTCACAGTATTGCAAGGGGGGGTGGACAGGGGTTACAGAATTTGTACCATCCCTGCATTATAGATACTAGACAGCCACTTTCTTAGCATGCATGAAATGGGCCTTGCCACAGGATATTTGGTGCCACGTACAAGTTTTGCCTTTCCCATACCTCTAATAGGAAGTAACAGAATTCCAAAGATTTCTGGAAGGACACTAAGTTTCTTTCATTTCCCCCACCCCCAGCTCTAGTCTGTCTTCTCACACTGGTGGAACTGCACCCAAAACCAACACACACCCTCCATACCCAAGAAGAGATCTGCCTGCTAAGGCTCTAGGCAAAAGTCACTGTTTGGCCAAGCCAATAAAGCCAAAGCTTTTCTGAGCCACCTGGAGAGTCTCCTATATCTTTTCTACTCCATTTGGGAAGTCTGTCAGCTCTGCCCCAAGCTCACCGTCAATGACTGTGTGAAATGGAACCGCCGCTCCACTCTGGAATCATTAGGCAGCTTGAAAATGATCTTCACGCTCTCTGGGTCATCGGGATGCGGCTCAGGGGGAAGGCATTCAGACTTCCGCTCCTTCTCCTCCTGCAGCGTCTGCAAAGTAATAAAAGAGTGGGAGTAATGGGAATGCACTGAATGGCATTTATGCTTATCCCATGCAACACAGCTGCTCCGGAAGACTTGGAGCAAGACAGGCAAACCTCAAACAGGACTAGCAACTCCAGTCTGACTGGAAAATGCTACTGCAGGCACTACTCCTACACACCACAAGCGCCCAACAGAACGTAGCAGCTTCTCTGACACTGCCGATTCCCCTCACCTGTCGCCGTCTTTCCTCTGCTAGTTTTTGCTGCTGCACTTCCTCCTCCTTTTTCTTCTTCCTCTCCCGTTCCTCCTTCTTCTTGCGCTCCTTTTCCTGGTCTGCACGCAAGGATGCCAGATACGCCTCATCCTGCTGCTGCCTCAGAACCTGGGTTTGATTCCTCTCTTCCCTGCAAAAGCAAACAGGGAGTGGTCAGGATTAGCAGGGCCAGAAGTTGTTAATACAAGGGAGACTGATGGGAGACCTAAGGACATTCCTAAAGGGCAGACTGATTCTCTACAGTCCTGGGCCCTCAGAAAGCTTCTTTAAGCTTTTAGTTGAAGGGAAACAGTCTGAGCACAAAGACTTCAGTGAAGCTGCACTGGGTGAGAAGAAAAATAGCATAAGCGGTGCTTAAAACCATGAATGTGTGAGACATGTTCTATCTCCTTCTGGCAATTTTGTGATTTTGGAAACCATGAGCATCAAAAACGTGTTGCTGGAACAACTCCCCCCTCCCCCCAAGACTGCAGAACAAAAAGGGGAAGAGAGTAGCCTAGAAGATGGCACCCTGCTTTGGGCACAGCCTGCAAGTCCCCTGACATTATCAGTAACTGGAGCTCATGCTAGCATGGCTCCAAGAGCAATGCAGCAAAACGTCAACACCCAGCACACCCAGCCTGTACAGCACCACTCTGACTGGCTGCAGTGCCCGTGCTCCCACTTAGCTCCTGCTAGCAGCTGTGTCCAAAGCTGTGGCACACTAAGGGTTTGCTCCAACCGCAGAAGCTAGAGTAGAGCCATCACCCTCTTCTTTCAGTATCAGGCATGTTTGGACAACAACTTCCTAGTATTAAGGCACCCTGATTTTCTGGTGCACAATACAGCACTGCTCACAACAATGCTCCTGGCCGTGAAGAGGAACTGCCTCAGTCTGTGTCACAGCACAGGAGACAGTGACCCACCTGCCTGCACATAGTGTGTCTGGAGAGAGAAGGGGACAGAGCAGAAGCTGTCTCCATGCAGGGGCATCACAGCTCCCGCCATACCTTTCCAGGCGCTCCGACACCAGGTATGTCTGGTTGGCGTCCATGATGAACGTGAGCTGATTAATGAGGTCGTCAGCCTGGATGAGGCCTTCTAGCCGCCCTACTACTGTCATCCTGCGATCCTTCAGCATGATCACCGCCAGGAAGGGGTACGTGTTCTCCCGCAGAGCCTGGGAAACTGAGAGATGGGCACAAACATCACCATAACCAGCCCTTCCAGAAGGAGCACCAAGACCAGGAAAATACTATCCCATCACCAAGGGCCTGCAAAAGCATTTTCCACAGCCACTATCTTTCAAGGCAGAAAATGTCTCAGGCTCCATGATGTTAGACTAAAGCCTATACATTTGCAGTAAAATAAAGTGGCTTGGAGCATAAACACTGAGGGAAAATAAATCTTCAAATAACTAGAGTTTCTCTAATTAAAGCAGGAAGTAGATTGTTTTAAATATCCATTTAGACCAGGACAAGGAGCCACAGGTTTGACCTGCAAGGAGAAACATGGGCTAAATACATGGAAGCACTTGCTAACATTAAAAATGACTAGACACTGGAATACACTCTCACAGGAAAGAATCCCCACGCTGGGCACTTCAGAAAAGTTTAACTGTCTTAAGATAAGGATTGGAGCAGATCAGGGACTTAAGTTATTGTTCATTAATGATTAATGGTGTGCAAACCCTCCCTGTAACTGACTGCCTCCTCCGTAAGACATACCCCATGTCACAGAGTTCAGAGCCACCACCACCAGTGCAGCCTTCCAAACTAAATCTTGAGCATCTTGCAGACTAGATGAAAGGCCAAGACCTCTTCCAGCCCAGTTCTCTAAGCCATGACTCTGAAGTTTTGCATCAATTTCAAACAGCAGTAAAAATGTGTGTTTAGAAAGCCACTCCGCCAATATGTCAATAGCTGGCAGCTGAACTATGAAGCTAGGAATGATCCAGATTTAATACCAGAAGCACAAACCTCTGTTCCCAAAAGCCAGGAAAGGTCAAAAGCAGCACAGAACACAACTGTGGAAAGAGTCTTCATCTATAGCAAAACCCTACTGTAAACACTAGAAGGCCAGGTCTTCCAAGTGACAGAAAGGCTGGGTATAAACATGACTGAGAGGAGGGAAGAACGCTCCTAACAAGCCACTTTTAGCCTCAGGCAAATCTAAACCACTGTTAAGGGCACTGGCACTTATGTATCTTCTGTACTCAGTTTAGTTCTTGGTATAGACCCACCAACTCCCATTAAAACACTGAAATCAGCTTGAATGTCTACAAACAGTAATCAGACAGCAGTGCTCAGAAATGCATGGAACAGTTGAGATTAAGAGCATGGATATTTTCCAAGGATCCAAACCAGGCCCTCAGAGATATCACACAAACCCCAGATATTTTCCCAAACAATCCTGCAATCCTTTGTCTGCTTTCACAGAAGCCAGAGTATTCCAAATACGCAAATTAATCAAGGAGCATGTGACCTGTTCCAGAGACAGATATCAAGGCAACCAAGTAAAGTCCAGGTGGGACACACTCACCTCTGTAGCCCTCTGGTTTATTGGTTGAGCAAGCCCAGAAGAGCATCCTAGTGTTTATGAGGGTGATCACCTCAGGTACACACAGCGTATTGCTACAGGATAAGAGACACCGTGAATGAAACTGCGTTTAAAATGAAATGGTAGCTGTAATTATTTGGAAAGCTCTTCTCCAACCTACCGGCAGAATTCATCAGTATCTTGGTGGTCATCTCCGTGAAGATAAACCAACAGGAAGCGCAGCTCCCGCTTAGCATCGTTCAGTGCCTTGGGCGTAAGAGCAGAGGAGGTAAAGTTGTGAGGTCTTCAGGTAAAGTGGCACACACAAGCCTTGCACAAAGCAGCTCAGTGGCATTTGCCCAGGACACTGCTCTGCCAATAATGCTGTTTTAACGAGGTAGCAATGGAGGACAAGCCTACCAGACCTTCAGACTAAACCCTCTCCTTCAGTAATGACCTTCAATACTCCTTTCAGACCATGGCTTCGGAGCATGCTGAATTCTGATCAAAGGTAGGTACACATCCCCACACTGGACCCTGCAACCTCCCACCACACTCAGCTGGCAGCATGAGCCCTCCTTGCTCCCTCAGACTCGCAGCAGGCAAGACTTAGGTTGCTACTCTACCCTATAATAGAGGATGCAGTCTTCAGACCACCACAAATGAAAAACAGTCAACTCAATGCTACAGGCCTGGACAAAACACTTTTTTTTTTTTTTTTTGCATCTAAAAATCTCTGTATTCCACCCACCGAAGAACATATCTTAACAAGACGGCAAAATGTATACAATAGGCTCCCTATTTAACTGGCACTGAGTTTTGGCAGCCTAATCATTCTGTGGTGATTCAAGTCTAGATTCCAGGCAAGACAGTTGTGGAGGTGGCAAGAACTGTGGAGCACAGAACAGATACAGACTCCACATTCTTCTCTGGCATTCAAGGAGTTGTGCCAACCCAGCTGCCTGCCAGGCTGCACTGCAAGAGACCCTGCTCTTGGCTAGGCTGAAAGAAGCTGCAGAAGACGCAGTACCTATTGGGATGTCCCTCTTTTACAGAAAACATCATGAACCAGATCTAGCATATGGGGTCCTCACCTCCCCTAACTTCCTCAGCGACTCTGACTTAAAATTTTGAGGTCCTAGGCCAAATTCTGGAGCTGCTTTACGATACTAGTCCAGGCAGTCAATTCAGAGTCAGTGAACTGAAGGACAGACTTTGGCACACCATGTCAGCTTACAAAAACAAAGGCAGGATTACACAGAATAGCTGCTGGCTACAGAGCCATACAGACGGTGGAAGAACAGTCAGAGCAGTTTTGCCTTCCAACTTTGTAGGCTTGGCATGGCATCAAGCCTGGCGGACACTGGTTTTCAAATACACTTGTTCACTAGATCTCCATTACCCTGTTACAGAGTTGGGAGACAAACACTGGGCTTTCTGATGAAAAGTGTTTTTGCCATGTAGGCCCTGATACCATTTTGGCAGAACTCCCACTCTCCATCTCATCAATATCTATGCACCAACATATGACACTGACCTGGCTGTAAGTTCCCTGGTAGAAGACAGGGTGTATCCTCCCATATTTTTCCTCAAACATATGAATAAACGAAATAATGTCACCCACTGGGTCAGTGACCCGACTACGAGGATCGGGGCGTATAAAACGCAGAGCAAACCTAGGAAAGAAGCAAAGGACAGTGGAAATTCTGCTTACTGTACTTTCTGAATAACACTGTTTTCTTTTTTTGTAAATAGTCACTGGCATTTACAAGGAGAAAAAAGTCAAAGCTGAGTCTCCTGAACTTCTGTAATTACAACCTGAACTGCCACCTGCTCCAAACTGATACTGCTGCTAGAGGAAACCAGTCACATATCTCATGTCAGACCTCAACAAGTATCTGCCATTCTCTGAAAACAACTGTGTGATGAACAGTTTCAGCTTCTGAAGCACTAGGCATAGGCCATACCAACAATAAGGTTTGAAGAAATTCATCAAAGACTGGCTGTTAAAAGTCAGAGTTCTGTCCAGATTAACTTTGACAACCGCATTTTTGCTTTCAGACAATTCCAGTGTGTAAAGAGCAGCAGGATAAGGATTCTACTTTAGAAATCAAGTAAGTGAAAAGAAAAAGCTGTTCTTACAATACTGAAAAACCATCACTGTAAGGCAGGTATCAGTCTTGGTTTGATTTTAGTTATGCCCAAAAATGGTTATAATGAACTTTGGAAAAGTCTTTAAGAAGGAAAAAAAGTAACAACAGAAGAACTGCCAAGATAATGCAGATGGCAGGACTACTGGAGACTTGCACCTTTCAACTTTCCCTTTTCTCCCTATGAATTGTAGAAGGGGGCAAAATGAACTAGCCCTTCTGGGCAATAAAGGTGGAAGATGCAAAAGGCACCAAAGAGAAGGAAAAGGAAATGGATTACAGCCTACGTTCTGCCAAGTAAAATACTATATATTTTTCTTTTTTTTTTTGGTCTTATCTTGTCTGTGCTAAAGCAAGGACTAAAACAAGTAAACACAGCACCCAGCCCAATGACACAAGATTCTGAGCAAGTTGTGTATTTCTCTGAGAATATTCATAAAATTCACAGTGCTTTCTGTAGCCCCTTTGTCTGGCATTCACAAACCGTAAAGCCACGTTGCTTTAGAATTTCAGTTATTCAAAAGAGCCATATTTACAATATTTTCAGAGCCATACTAGACTTTTCTTTGCAATAAGGCTCACCTCTTACTAAACAGTACAGAAACTTCACAAAGCAACAAAGTCACAAGAGCATATGTAAGGAAAAACAGATGTGTCATTAGACTCAGAGAGATCCAAGTGAGAGAAGTACAGTAAACTCTAAGCTAGATTGTGCCTTCATGCAATCAGTACAAGAGACAGCACACAGTCAGAGGATACTTACCTAAATATATCAAGAAGCGTGTAATAGGTAAATCGGAATGGAAGCATTATCAAGTAGTAACCCCATCCTAATAGACCCTGCAATTATGAGCGAAGAATTAGAACAGTTTCTACTCCAGAAATAAACCTGTTACAAGTGCATTCACCAGTAAACATACATGTAAGAGCAATTAGTACTCTAGCCCACCATCACAAAAAGCCTTACAACATTTCATGACTACAGACAGGTCAAATCAAGTGACTGATACTGTTCACTCCAAGATTTCAACACAACATTTTTGAAAACTGGTGTCAGTGGCTACTTTAAAAGAGCAATGGTTTTGTTCTCTGCTCTGATCTTAACTAGACAATGGAATTAATAGCACTGAGTCTTACAGAGACTTTTGAAAATTTGTTAGTGAACTCTTAATGCAAGTAGTTTATTCTGTACTGAAGTTAACGTACATTACCCTGCCATAAAAATAATAGCTCTTCAGAGGTTTAAACAGGGGGAAAAAAAAAAGATTATTACTCTGCAATAAGGAGGGGACAGTCCTTTTTACAGCTGAATCAACCAACAACTCATTACACTGCAGCAAAAATATGCACAACATAAATTATCATAGATTATGAATTGCATAAGGGAGAAAACATCCAAAGTAGTAACAGGTTGAAGGAACAGTCCTACATTTTGTTTTCAGGAGGATAAAGACATTTAGAAAAAAGATAACAGCTTATAAAGGAAGCAGTTCCTTTCCCTGCTGGTAGATTTTGTTGTTCACGGAAATCATCCAAGGAACATGACAAAATCCACTGTAAGATAACTTGCCCTTGGCTGCGGCCTTGAGACAACATAGCTGTAGATTCTGTGGTCGGCTGTATTGACTTGCAATGGCCGAGATGGAGGGGGATTGAAGACACTTGGGACACCCTCTTGTTCATTCAGTCGGTCCTGTACAGCTGCCTATGATGCAAGAAAGGGCAAAGGAGCAATTTCAGACATCGAAGGATTGCAGAAAATCTCTTTGCTGCATTTCAATAGTAGATAAACTGCTCACAGATCCAAAGCTCCAGATAAGCACAGTTCATTACAATCCCCTGTAAACATAAACACTTATTTCTATATTTAAAGAAATCTTTTTCAAGGCACTCTGCACATGCATCATGATAACTTAATGTGTCAAGCAAGCAACTGTTCACAGCCTTAAATGCTTCCCCCTCACCACCTCCCCCCAGCTTAATAAAGGTATTTGGCAACAGCCAAAAAAATCTCATTTTTAAGCCATACCTCTATGTTCCAGTTGTGCTGCTCCAACGTGTGACGACATTGGTCCATGGATTCTATGCCAGTCAAGTCCTAAAGAAGGAGATAAGAGTGAGTGCCAGAGAAGTGCTATATTCTTACAGCTCCTTGCAGCACTTGAGCACAGAGAAGAGTCACTGCAATACAGTGTTTAGAAAGCAGCTCTGCTTCTTAAGCTGTCTGCTCTTAGTTCAGAGCAGAACAGCTAGAACTACTGTACCTGAGCCAACCCAATCCATAAACACACAGAGAAGTGGCTGAATTCAAACAGGCTTCTGCACTAATGTTAGAGAATCTTCAGCGTGTGAGGTCTGCAACTAGAATTGCATTCAGACCAGTCAAGGCAGCTATCCAGGTGATATCATTTTCACTCTGTGAGGGCATGGCAGGCAGGTGAACTGAAACATCACCTCAAAACACCCCCTTCGAAAACACACGCAAAGCATTTCTGAAATCATACAGAGATCATTACTTCATTCACTGCAAGTATGAATAGAGATTAAAAACAAAAGCAGCCAAGCACTGCTCAAGGTAGAGCCTTGCAGGTTCACAGAAAATGCTGTAGCAAGAAGTCCAAACTGAACCAGGTAGCACCTTCAACAGGAAACATAATCCAAATCCATCCATATAGACCTCAGAGTCTCCATGTTCTCAAAGAAACAAATGTATTTGGGATGGCAAATTTAACCCTCTAGCATCAGAGCTTCCGCATGAGAGAGAGAACACCAGACAGTATTTGTTATTTTAAGGTGCCAAGTCAGCATCTCTTAAACGGAGACAAATCTTTGCTGATAGGAATATCCCTCTCACTGTGCCAAAGAAATACATCTCTCAGCACTGCTCATTGTCTCATCTTTCAGCAGACATTTCAGGAGTGCATACTGCACACATCACCACAAAGCCTAGGCACACACTTTTATGGGAAAGAATAAAACCACAAATGGGCTGCTGCTAACCTTTTAACAACAGACATTTGAACTAGTCAGGGAAAGTTACGTTCCTTATAGGTGACAACCTTAACAACATTAACAACTTTGAAGGAAACAGAACAAACACTAGGCCTAGCTTTATTTTGAAATACAAAGGAGTAAAATGAGTTTTATTTCCCCGCTTCGCCCCCCAAAGAGGGGCAGAAAGCCAAGAAACGAGCTACATTTTCAGAAATTATTTAACCTGGATAAAAGGTGGCAGAAAGTATGATAGGATCATTTGTCACATGAAATACAACTGATTCAATGAAACAATATGTCCATGATTTGCTGTCAGAATGATGCAAGAACCCTGCCAAAAACATGACAGTTTCTTCAGCAAGGTCACTTGTGACAAGGCAACTCCAGAGACAAGGCTTCTTGTTCCGACTCCATGGATTTCTCTCAAGACACCTCCTAGGTCATGAATTTGTCCCTAGTTACGTGCTTTGATGATAGAAGAGGAGGGTACATCTCCCTCAACTGTTCAGGGCCTGGAACTGAGAAATTAAGTAGATGTTTTCCTTGAGTCACACACACACCCACCACAGGGTTGCTACAGGCAAAGCCTGCTGTGCTGCAGCACTTACATTAGCTAACCTGCCCAAGAGCCTTGCCTGGTCTGCTGTCACTTCTACAGACTCTTCTGCACAGGACTTGAAGTTCAGAGCCTTGCAGGAGCTTGGTGCAGACCTGGGAACCTTTGCTCCCTGCATCTGCCACACCCCTGCTTTTCTGCAGGGGAAAGCTTGCAAAAAAACAAACAAACAAAACCAAACAAAAACAAAAAAACAAACACACAGCACTAACTGGATAAAAATCCTTTTGGACAGCCTAAATTACAGCTTTTGCTTCAGTCCTTGTTAGCACTCCTATTCCATTTTGTCTGCCCCCCTCCAATTTCTTGCCTAATTTAAAAGATTGTCAGTGCGTCCTGACAAGTTTTCTCTGGCCATTTCAGAATATGCCAAATTGGAATTTTTATTTCTCTAGTGGAGAAGGATGATGCACCTAAGCCACCCCTACCCCAAATGTTCCCATGCTATTTCCACTCTGAAGTTACACCATGGAAAGACACCTTATTCAACAGCCAGGCTCAAGTGAAGACTCTGCTCCTCTTAAGCTCTTCTTGCCTTTCTTCTTCTCTTACGAAATCTCTTCAGATTCTACGCTCTCCCCAGTCTACTAGCAGAAAATATCTTTGCTGTACTTTCAACACTACCTGTTAGACAAGAATCATTGCCCCAATCTCTAGCACAGAACTGGACACTTCAAAGCATTACTGAGATTAATCCAGTGATTGTCACCATTTAATAGACAGATTCAGTTTCTGCCCAATGGGGCATAAATATTTATTAAAAAAACCTGCAGCACACTGGAACACTCTACTTCAAATGAATTACAGAGAAGACATGAAGCTTACTGAACTTAGGTTTTGCTGCCAGAATACTTTTGCTTATCAGCAGTTTCATTATTAACATTTTAGCTTATGTATCTTACAAGATTTGCTTCACTGCAGAAAGTTCCATTTTTGTAGTCTGTTTTTTTTAACCCCAAACTCCTACGAAATCCCTTAACTGTCCTCCTGAAAAAAAAAAAAAAAAAATCTTTTAAAAGGCATCTGTGATTTGTTTAATCATGGTGTCTTACATCTTTGAAATGCATGCACTGTAAGTCTTCTGATCACTGTTTCTCATACCCCAGAAATTCTGTTGGTGTTTACAACGATTCAGAAGCTCATTCACACCTTTGTCTCTAAAGATAAGAAATATTGCTAGGCACTATTAACACAGGGCTTCATGACCGAACACTCTCTCCTTCTTAAATTATGCAAAATGCAGTACCAATTTTAGGTCAGAAAGCACCTGAAGTAACAGTGCTATGTAACTATCAACAAGCAAATACTGTGGAGATTCAGCGCTCATTAAATGCAAGATCTGCTGAGCCTCATAGACATGGACTACACACTGGCCAATGTCACTGTTTTGACTGTCATTACACAGTGACAGGCACAGTTTTTGTCAGATCTCACACACTTGTACAGTGGCACTTTTCAGCACAGTTAAATTTACACTTTCCTTAGCACTGTGATATAGTTGCTCCCAACAAAAGTAATAAAGCCACCCTAATGCCAGATAGAAAACACTACAATTCCCAGATGGTCTGAGACGTTTTCAGAATAACTTGCAGTTAATATCAAGAGTAGCATGAAGACAGTTCAACTGTCAGTTTAAATGATGCTTCCTGGTAAACACTGATACTGTTCATTACCACTCAAAAACCACTTTACATTGTTATCTCAGCACCTTCAGTTACTACTTCACCTTAGTCACAGGAACAGGTTAGAAAATTGAAGCAACATATCATTTCCACCTTCCAAACTGTAGCACTTTTTGCGAATCTCGAGGCCATTCTACCAGCTGCATTATTTGAACACAAGACAAATGAGCATTTGTCTTAACTTCCTTTAAGGTTAATGGAATGAACATCATCTTCAAACCTGATCACTAACCACCAGCTTCCTGCTCCCTGTCGGTCAGCAGTTACATGCCTCAGAGTGCATGTCTTGCACTGATTCAGTAAATAAAAAGATAAAGTTCATTGTACAGAAAGAAAAACAAAAAAACAAAAAACCACTAATTCTAGTGAGCTAGCATGCTCTAAAATTTAAGTCTCCGTATAAATACAGTTCTAAACTGAACACAATGGATAACATCTTCAGAAAATAATATTAAGCACATAGGCCAGAAATATTCAGCATTGCTTTCCCAAATACCACTCTTACAAAGCGAAGCATCTTCCCCAAACATATTGGAACTAGTTTTAAAAATAATTCATTTTATTGCTCACCTTTGGAACATTGCTTAGAAGCTGAAGGCTTCTTAATATTGAAGTAGTGAAAAGTGCAATTTCCCATTTTAAAGGCCGAAGGAACACTCTTGAGTGGGCAAAGCTTGTAAACCAGACTTACAAAAGTGCTCCCTCCCCAGATAGGAGCATATGTTGAAATGCAGCATAAAAGATGCAAATCCACACAATTATAACTGCCACTGTTCTTAATTCCAAGCCTACTGCCAAATTCCAGAGAATTATGTTTCCGAGGGTAAAGAACATCTGACTTCAGGAAGGGAGGGTGTGTGCAAACAAAATCCCCCACACTTTACCATCAGAGTTTCTCTTAGAGTGTTATAACAAATGCATTTATGAGCATTTTGATCGATATGCAATGCACTACACAGAAAAGCTGCTTGGAATGTCTTATTTCTTCCAATCTCTTCCACCTAGAGAGGCTTTCTGCCTCGAGTGGTCCATTTTTTTTTTCCCCCAAATGGTTTAGAAATGATATCAGGAGTGCCAACTCAAGAGTGCTAACTCCCCCCCACCTTTGCAAACAGCCCTGCATTGCTTTAGATTAGCATAGCCTAATTATGGTAGATACCAGCCCAAATATAACGGGCACAGATCAATAACGAGATCATTCAAAAGCCACTTTGCTCTTTCTTCTGTCTCCCAAATGGAATCACATATCCACAGCTTCTAGCTATTCGCATCCAGTTTCTCCCCACAGATGTCAGGCAGTCAAAACTTGACAGATGAAAAATTCAAATGCTTTTACTCATTTATATTAGACAATGCCTCAGCAGTAAATGAGAGGCTGAAAACATGCAGGAGTGCTTGTTGTTACTTTTATTCCATATTTATCCCAATTATCTCTCCATATTGGTATGTCACTCTCCCCACATCAACCTACCACACCAGGGTGGTAGGTAACAGTCCTATGCCAGCCTGTTGTGAAGCAAAAGAGCAGCTGCATTTAGAGTTTTGCCAGCAGAGCTGTTTATATGAGCACTCCCAAACATGTCAGGCAAAGACCAGCAGGATTAACGTCCAGTATGTGTTTAAACAGCACAGTAGCCCAACTAACTTGGGCCAGGAACAGGACAACAGGCACTTACACCTCTACCTGAGAGGCAGCCATTTCCAGCAGAGGCAGAATAAACAGTCAAGATGATGGTATCTTCAACCAGAACAGTTATTTCCTGGGTGAATGCCAATATACAGCTCTAGCTTCATCTTTTTCTGTGTCATTCTCTGGTTAACTGAAATGCTACTGAGGACTTTTTGCTATTGTTTCTCTCACCTTAGTTATCTACACTCCCTTCTTTCTTAATCTATTTGCATGCTTTATTTACATTGTAGTGGTATGTCTTCTGTGCAAACAACGCTTTCTAATCACAGAATATTGCAGAAATTTATTATCATTGCACACTGCACACAGAATATTGCAGAAATTTATTATCATTGCACACTGCAAAGAAAGAGGAAAACAACCCTCAAAAACATGCAAAAAGGGTCCCCTGCCAGCAGGGTGCAAATCTGCGAAATCTTTGCAATTTTGTTACTCTAAGTGTGCTCTGCAACAACAGCAATGTACAAATCTAGCAAGATATAAGTCTTCTCCAAACAGCACAGGCTATTTAAAAGAATCCAGAGTTCCTCAGATAGCTAAGGACACAACAAAACTGTTCCAGGTGAACTGATTTACTCGCCTCTTCCCCACAGCAGCAAGCAGGGGCAGATGTCCAAGCACCTTCCTTAATGGCGTGAAGGTAACACAAGAAGCAGATGCCACAGATGAGGTCTGTACATAGCACAGCCTCGGCAAAAAGCTAGTTCCTCGGTACTCTACACTAGAGATGAATGAGGGGTTTCTGGTATTGAGGCCTTTGACATTACATCTTTCATATCAAGCTCTGTTCAGCTGCAAAACTTCTTTCTTTCTTTAAAGAACTTCTCCCTCATCCTCCTCCTCCCATTTCAAAGCAGAGCTCACAAGAAAGCTGGACCAAAGCACAGAGCTCCCTTTTTGAATCCTTCTCTCTCTGCTCTCCGAACCTTCCAGCACCCTAGACTGCTACTCACAGCAGCACCAGGTAGCATGAGGAAATGGACACAATTCCTTACAGTTCCACTGCTGCCCACGGGGCTTTGAAAATAGCAGCCATGAACCCGATGAGTGCAGCTGGCCCTATCTGTCCAGACAGAGCAGATGATCAAGTATTTTAATACCCCACACTGAGGAAAACAGGCCTCAAGGTTGATTTTTGCACGTACATTAACCATACTAAGTGGCATAAGTCAGTCCCTTAAAACCTCACACACTTACCAGGGAAACAGTGGCGCCTGGAAAATAATTGCTAGTGCTCTTCACGAACATTTCACTGTAAATTAAGGCTGTCCAATCAGCTTAAATTGCAGTACAGGTTCAGATAGCATATCAGTCAAAGGTTAACCATGTAGAAACACTGCAGTGCTCATTACTTCAGGAGGTTGTTGAATCCCCTTGTTCAGAGGTGTCAAACACCAAGACTTGGCAAAGAGGTGTCTGGAAAGACCAGGAATACCTGCTCCTATCTCAGTAGCAGGAGGTAGGACTGGATGCTTCTGAAATCCCTGTAAGCCCTATAATCCTATAGTTAAGTTGCACTGGAGAGAGAAGAGGGAAAAAAAAAAAAAAAAGAGGGGGAGGGGGGAAAACGACAGAGCACATGCCTCCTTTGAACATGAGGGAATAAAATTAGCCAAAAATACTCTTGAAAAAGAGATATATTTGTTGGAGGGGGGAAAAAAAAAAAAGATCAAGAAGCTTCATGCAGTGCCCTGCAATTTGCAAACAAACACAGAACACCTGACCACAGTTTTCATAGGTCAGCAACAGTTTAATTACCTTCCACTGAGCAGCTCAAAGTATTTCAGCTCTGACTACAACATAATATTCCTCTATTAAAGAAACAACAACAAAACAAACAAACAAACAAAAAAAACCCACACAATTTGCAGTTTTAAAAATGCATTTGGCTGCTGCACAGGCCCATGGACTTGGCAAAACACAGCTTAAGTCACCCAGCCTGTGTTATGCAGCAGATAGTGAGATTAGGTCATTCCGAGCCCCACTGGCTTTCCCCCAGCAGCTATTACCCAACCACGAGGGTCAGGAACAGTTTTGTGAGAAACTGCGTTCTACAGACATGCCCTAGCTGTTCTGCTCACATACCAGGCAGGGCTTCTCATTAACAGCAACAGGGAGATTTTTTTTTTTCCCTCCAGACTAAATAATTAAAACGTCTGGAACAGACCAAGAAGTTTCCCCTCTACGGAGGGGATGGGGCTTATTCACCAGTAACTTCCTGCCTGCGGAGTTAGCCATGAGAGGCTCCGTTCCTAGCGGAGCGCCAGAAGCGGGGCCCCGCCGACTCCCGCGGGGCGGCCGCCACAGAACCCCGCTCCGGACGGGGCCCGCTGAGGCTCTCCATGTTCCCCCACCGCCGCCTCAGGGCGGGACGCCAGCCCAGCCCAGCCACTGCCCGCGGTGCCCCCCAGCGCGGCACCTGGAACTGCAGCAGCTTCTCGGTTTGCTCCGCCGTCAGCTCCCGCTCCTCAGGCGCCGCCATTTTCCTGCCGCCTCTGACCCGCCGCTCCGTCACTCTCCGGAACTGACGTAGCCAGCAGCACTTCCGCCCAGGGCGCGCACGCGGACCTGCAACCCAACAGCTGCTCCTCGGCCGCAGACGGAAATACTCGCCGCCTTCCGGAGATGGCCGAAGCGCTCTCGGAGATCTCCGGAAATACCCGAACACCCTCCGAAGAGCTCGCCGGCCCAAGCTGCTCGGAGGCTCCCGATTGGGGCACGAAGAGTTCCGAAGTGTAGCGAAAAGCGCTCGGGCATTTCCGGAGATGGACGACGACGGGGGCTGCCGAGGGCCTCTCCCGTGGCTCTGCGGGCCGCGCTCGCCCGGGTCTGGCGAGGAATGTTTCGGAACTCGTAGATTCCGTAGCCCACAGGGCGCTGCCACGCGGGCCCTTCTGCCCCCGGGGCGGGGAGCTCTGTGCAATCACCCCCCCACTCTGCCAGGACACCCGTGCACAGGCACCGGCCGCACCCAAGATGGCGGGGCGGGGGTCCCAACCACCAAGATGGCAGCGGGGCCAAAAATGGGCGCGTGGCCAAGGTTGTCGCAGGTCTGCAGGGGCTTGGGCGGGGCTCTTGCCCCGCAGGGGAGCGCGAGGCCCGGGGCAGAGGGCAGGGAGCAGCCGTGACCTCGTGCCCGGCTCAGGGGCCAAACTCGGCCCCGCAAGGAGGCGGCGGGGGCTCCCTGACCCCCAGACATGGGTGCGGGTCCGGCTGAGGCGGGCGGCACCGGCGTGTGCCGGGGGCGCAGGGGCCGCTCCGGTACCCGGCATAGGGC
>VZSV01000015.1:5473059-5496706 GCA_013398735.1 Nothocercus julius
GTGGGGGTGTCGCGTTCTCCCCGCGCGCGGGGCGCCCGGCCGGACTGACCCCTGTGCCCGCAGCGCGCACGTGCGCCATGCCTGGGACCCCGCCAAGTCGGTGGCGCAGAACCTGGCCGACATGGGCCTGGCCGAGGACCCCAACAAGGCCGTCCCCATCGCCAGGAAGGCGCTGCAGGTGAGTGGGGCCCCGGGAGGTGGGGGGGGAGATACGGGAGGGGGGACCCCGTGTGGGGCCGGCGGCTCCGGGATCCCGAGGGGCTCCTCTGCTGAGCTGTGGGTGCAGAGATATGGACAACTATATTACAGAAAAAGGATGGCTTTAAAATGAGATAAGTGTAATCTGCTGGGGTCTGATGAGAGGGCTGGCACTGGGAGCGCTGCAGCCCCCTCTCTTTAGTTAACAAGGAAAATGAGCCCATGTAAAGCTGTGAGTGCGGCCTGCCCCCGTCCGTGGAGGAAGCTGCCACCTAGAAATGGCCTCGTGAAATGTGGTTCTTGTGAGGAAGACCAGAAGGGACCTGTTTGCTGTGGACACTTGTCCCTGTTCACACACTGCGTTCCAGGGCACAGAGAGGGGCTGTGCAGAGATCGTGATGGGCACGTTGTACCCGTGCTTTTGTACCACACAGCTTTGCTTGTAGACTAGTTTAATATTCAAAACAAATCTCTGTTCAGGCCATCTGAGATGCCCAAGTTGCAGGGCCATTATGGAAGCAGTAGAGTTTCGGGAGCAGAGTCCAGATGCCAGCCCTTCTCCGTATGGACTTTTGTATCTCATTCAATGCAGGCAGCAGAGGCAGATGTTGAAAGTCACGGACAAGAGAAAGGGAAGAAAACCGTGATAAAGCCCTACGTGTTGAATGGTTAGTACTGCTTTTATCACCCTTTACATGCGCAGTCGTGGCAGGTTTGCTGCTGCATTTCACTGTTGTCATTGCACTTGGAACCCTGTTCTCAAGGCCCTGTTGGTCATTTGGTTTCTCATTTTTGTGCTGCAGGACTGTCTTTAGCTGTTGTGCTCTGCAAGGAAGGCTGTTAATTCTTGCTTGCTTGCTGTCTCCTTACTTTAGATGTTTTAAGACTCGTGGGCTGGTGAAGCAGTAGCCACCTGGCTTAGGGAGTTCCCAGCCAAGGCTGGAGCTGAGCCAGGAGCTGGCATGGTAGTTCTGCCTTTCTAGTGTGCAGTCTCGCTCACAACTTTGCTTTCCCTCCTCTTTTACCTTTTTTCTTAAGGCTTTGTCTGCAGCCCTAAGAGGGCTGTTGTCACTCTGAGACTTTCTCGTGCGACCTGAAGCTGTGTCTGTAACACCTTGATTGTTTTAATGGTGGCTGCATGACTCTGAACAGTCACATGCTGAGCCATGAAAAGGTTTGTTCCTTTCTCAGAGTTTGAGCTGGGCAGGAGCAGCAGCACAGCCATAGGCACCTGCAACACTGGCAAGGGGCTGTTCTCTCATTCCTTCTCTTGTGCTGTCAGGCTGTTGAGCAGTCCAGTGTGTGCAGGCAGCGGGGCTGCACTGCAAGAACAAGCGTCTCTTTCTCAAGTGCCATCAGGGTCGATCTTTGGAGGAAGCTGTCATCCTTTGAGGTGCTGCTGGGCCCCATTCATGCCTGCCAGCCTCATGGTGTCTTTGTCTTCTGCTAGAGATGGAATTTGAGGCCAGTCTCCCTGAGAAGAAGTCAAACACGCTCTCACGAGACCTCATTGACTATGTGCGATACATGATACAGAATCACGGGGAGAACTACAAGGTAGGTGCTGGCTGCCCCAGAGCAAGGAGGACCTGGAGCTCTTCACTGCTGGCTTGTGCAGAGAGGGAAATGCTAAAGGGTCTTTGTCCTGGCACTGTTTTTCCAACCTGGCCTATAGTTAAGGGGAGGCAGCATTTTGAATCATGGCCAGACCCTTGTCTGACTCAGGTGTCAAAATGCAGCCAGCCTAGGTGGACCTGCCTGTTGAGAGTGGTTCTGATGACTGGGCTGGCTTGAGTGTTTGCTCATGTGGCCACTCCTCTAAGTTATCCTCCTTTTCTCTGTCACAGGAAATGGCTCGAGATGAGAAGAACTACTACCAGGATACTCCCAAGCAGATCAAGAGGAAAATCAATGTGTACAAGAACTTCTATCCTGAGGAGTACAAAGCTTTTGTTGCGTCGCTCAAGCAGGAAAAGATGGATGTGCAGTGACCACAGAGTCCTTGTTCTCAGCTTTGCCTGCAGTTGCAGGCTTGACGCTATCACTTTTTAAGGGGGCGACGGTCACTCACAGGCTGAGAGTCCTGGGCCAGCACTCAGTGCCTGCAAGTTGAACTGTACGAAGCCTTTGGGGATGGGAGAAGGACTTCTGTGAGACAAGAGACTGTTATGGCCAGGCTTCAGTGCCTTGTGGCTGAGGCTTTTGGTCTTGGGGCTGTGTGCTGTGACACTCTCCGCTTCTCTTACCTTGTTATAATAATTGGCTTTTTCAAACTGGTGTGAATATGTCTGGCTCGAGGACTTCCATTTCTGCTCTTGCTTGGAGCAGGCCCTGCTTCAAAGAGTTCTTGGTGCTGACCTGCAGCTGTAGGCACTGGGCCTGCGTGTCACTGAGGGCCCTCTGCAGCTGCAGCAACCCCTCTGGGGTTGAGGTGCCTGGGGGTGTGTGGGGAAACGCCTGGGGCTTTCCCTGCAAGCAGCAGAGCTAAGAGAGCCACTTCCCCCAGGAGCGACCTCCCTCCTCCAGCTCTAGGCACTGGGCTGGGCGCTGCCTTCCCTTTCAAGGAGATGGAGGACAGAGCAGGGTGATTTGTCTCTTTTATTGAAAGAAAGAGTACAAAAGCTTCACAGACCAGCCAGCACATGCCCCTTCTCCTTGATGTGTTCTCCAGCTTCCCATCAGTTTTTCAGGAGCCAGTGTACTGTGACCTAACCAACACCTTTCCCTAGGCTGCCAGAGCATGTTCAGTCCCCGATCCTGCCTCCTTCCCCTTCCCTGGGGCAGCTGAGAGGGAGGGAGACTGGAGGGCGGGCGAATTCCTGCTGCATGAGATTCTTCCCGAGCGCCACCTTGGCACTGCTCCAGGTGAGGGGGTATCACAGGGCTGCCCCATTCCTGCTTTTGCTTTTAAGTAAAGAAATGTGGGGAATGTTGAGAGTTGGGCCTTGCGCCCCCAGGGAGCGGCAGCCTGAGCTGGTTATTCCTGCTGGTGCCTGGCGCTGGCCCGGGCTGGCTGGGCAGCAGGGCTGGGACACGCGGACATGTAAGCAATTACTCAGCATGTTGCTCAGGGAGAGTCCACGTAACCTTTATCAGGTCAGGAAAGCAGCAAGGAGAGTTGCTCTCTTGGGTCTGCTGCTCTGAAGGGCCGTGGAACCTGGAGGGGCAGCGTCCCTCCCCAGAGCCTGGATAAAGCGGACCAGCTGTTCCTGCGCCATGTGCTGCAGGTCATCATCCCCGCCCGCTCCCCGTGTGGGGACGCGGCTGCGTCAGCCTGCTGGCAGGTATGCGTCTGCACGGCGGCTCTGGGGACACGGCTGGAGCAGGGGACTTTTTCCTGGGGACATTGCAAGTGGTGCTGCCCAGGCACCTGGAACTGTCCCAATGTGCGCAGGGAACTGCTGCCCTCCACAAAAGCTTCCTCGTGACGCGGCTGTTCTGCTCCGCGCCCTCTCCTTCATCCTGTGGGAGCTGCTCTGTGCTGGCAGTTGAGGGGGCTGGTTCTGATGTTTTGCCCCACTCTTAAAATCTTTCTTTGCTGCTGTGAAGGCACGAGGCCCTGCCCCATGTGCAACCCTGCCTGCTAACCTGGAGGTAAAATCTGTGCTTGTGCCTCTGTCCCAAGGAGACTTTGCTCTCAGTGGGGCGAGGTGGTTGCCCTCTCCCCTTGGCATAGACCAGAGCCTGCTGCTCTTGTTCCCTGAGGGCAACCAGCACCTCAGCTCTACCCCAAATCTCTCAGGATGCAGCAAACATATTACAGGGCCAGCAGGCTGCTCCCATCCTGCTGTCTCTGTCCTTGCACCGTTGTCTTGGAAAGGGGAGCTCTTCTGGGGTCGGAGTCTGAGCGGGCCCCCCGAGGACTCAGGGCTGGGAGAGCAGGGTGACCAGCAGGCTCTTGACATGTAGGACGCTGGTGGCAGTGCTGAGGCTGGCCCAGGTCGCGCTGGTGGGCAGGAGGAAGAAGTCCCGCTGGCCGCTGAGCGTGTGCAGGGCCAGCTCGTCGTGCAGCTCCTCCATGCTCAGGGCATCGCTCTTGTCCTGCAACAAGAGGGGAGAGGACTCGGTTCAGGAGAGCCGTGGATGTCCTGCTCACCCGCAGCCGTTCTTGCAGGCTGCGATCAGGATGGCAGCCAGGACCATCCTGGCTGACAGGAACCCCGTCCTGCCTGCGCAGTCCTATCAGAGCTCGTGCGCAGGCAGGGCCTCTTTCCTCTTGCATTTGAGTCACTTCAGTGCAAAATAATAGGAAGCAGCAGCAGGCACGCGCTTGGCTGCCTGCCTGGATAATGTATTTCCCCTGTGGGTCTTTGTGCACTGCTGTGTGCCTGGGTGCTTTCCCGAAACTCATTAGCTGATGCAAGAGGAGCGGCTCCCACACTGGTAACGGCAGCCTCACCTTGGAATAAAGGAGACAAGCCCCGAGAACGTGGATTTTGCCAGAGATGATGGAGATTGGGTGTCAGGCTTTGCCCTCAGGAGCCATGGAGGGACAGTTCCCCTGCTGTCAGCGCAGGCGGGAGCGGGGGGCAGCGGACACCTACCTGCTTGTTGGCCAGCACGACCAGGGGCAGCCGCGGCTCCTCGGCCAGCAGCGCGTGCAGCTCCTGGCGTGCCGTGACCAGGCGCGACCTGTCCACCGAGTCCACCACAAACACCAACACGTGGGCCTGGCTCAGGTAGTGTGGCCAGTAAGAGCGCAGGTTCTGGTTGCCACCCACTGCGGGGAGAGAGGCAGGCTCAAGTGCTCAGAGAAAACAGGGAGCCAGAGGCTCTCGCAGGGCAGGCGAGCAGCCCTGGCACGCAGCACCCCCAGCCTCCTGTGCTAGGCAGGGGGCTTTATGGGGCTTGCAGAGACAAGGTAAGCGTTTGGGGGGACAGAGGGAGGGCCAGGCCAGCCATACCCTCCAGCAGCTCCATCTCCAGCCCCTCCGTGCACAGCCGGGCAGATTTGAAGCCCTGTGTGGGCGCCATGGTCTCCTTTGCTGTCCTGCCGCAGATGTAATGCAGGACGCTGCTCTTCCCGGCTCCGTCCAGCCCCAGCACCAGCACCTGCCTCCAGTCCAGCTGCAGCACAGGACAGTGTGGGGCTGGGCAGGGGACAGCCCCACATTTGGGAGCCCCTAGCCCCGTGCTAGGGCAGCAGGCGGTTCAGAGCCCAGCCTGCAGCCAGGGGTCCTGCCAGGCCCCAGAGGTATCTGCACCCTGCACCCCTTTTCCCAGACTAATGAAATCCCAGGGCTTTCCAAACCCTGGGATCTCTTCCTCCCCCGGACAGGCTTAGGGAGGATTCTGGCAGGATCCCAGGGATAGCGACATCCTGCACCCTTTTCTCCACCTCATGAGTTGCAGGGGCGATTTCCCCTTCCCCAACACGATAGGCTACAAAAGGGCCCAGGGGAGGATCCGGGGGAAGGTCCCAGCAGGCTCCAGACCCAAAGCCCTTTCCCCGGCCTGATGGGCTCTAGGGGGCATCCTGGCGATCCTGGCTCGGTACTTCCTTCCCCGGCGTATGGGCTCGGAAGGGGATCCGGATGCTGATGCCGACTCTGCCCCCTGCCCCGGCCGCCTGTGCTCTGGGAGGGATCCCGGGGCGGGGGAGGGATCCCGGTGGGGACCCAGGCCCTGCACCCCTGATCATCCTAGCGACGGGAGCCCCACTCCGTGCCCCTCCAGCTGCTCAGTGGCGTCGGGGAAAAGGGCCCCAGGGGGCCACCCCGACCCCTGTCCCTTCCCCTCCCCGCTGGGCTCGGGAGGCTCCCGGCGAGGGCGGCTCGCGGGCTCCGCTGCTCTTACCGCGCCGTCGGGGGGCTCGTGGCTCTGCTGCTCGCGCAGCTCCTGCAGCTCCCGCTCCCACCAGCCGTCCCAGCCGGCGCAGGTGCCGCTGCGGCGGAAATAGACCTTCCAGGCGATGCAGAGCAGCGAGCCCAGGGCGGCCACGGCGGCGCCCAGGGCCAGCGCCAGGTGCCGGAAGGCACCGGGAGGCGCCATGTGCTCCCGGCGCCCGCGCCGCGCTCCGCGCCGCCGCCCGCCCCGCCGGCTCCTCCGTGGCAGCGCAAAGTCAAAACTCCAGCGAGCCGCGAGATAAGGAAGGGCAGGCGCTGGGGCCGCCCCGTCGCGGGGACGCCTGCGCCGGCCCCGCGGCTGCGGCGCTCTGAGTCACCGCGGCTGCCCGGCCACTGGCAGGGCCTGCTTGGTCTGCAGCGCCCGGCACGTTCGCACCGGCCTCCACCCCCGGCCACTGGGCGATAAGCGGCGGCGCCGGGGCCTCCCCGTGGCACCGGGGCCTGCCCACGGAACGGTGGCCGGAGCCGCCCGTCCTGCCGCCGTGGAGAGGGCAGTGATGGCGCGCGCCCTTGCAGCCGGCCCCGCCAGAAGGCCCTGGGTGCCCGCCCGCTTCCCCAGTCGGCCTCTGCCCAGGAGGGCTCCGCGTTACCGCTGTCTGCGTGCGGGGTGACGTTTTAAGTCCCCCTCCCCGAGCTCGGCAATGAAGCTTGGCCCTGCCGGCTGCCCCAGCTAACTCTCTCGTAGGCCTCAAGTGTAGCATCTCTGCTGGGGGGCTCCGCTTCCTCTGTGCCGCACAAACGTGAAGAGACAAGAGCGTCGCTGCTCCGGGACCCCTCATCGGCAGAGCCCCTCTCAGCGAGCGTCTCCAAGCACTTCTCAGGCAGGGTGCGCCCCGTCAGTGCCAGCACGGTGGCATCGTTACCGGCCGTGACACAGAGCAGAGCGAGCGGCCTGCTCGCGGACAGGCAGAGGCCACGGAGGAGGTAGATGCAGGAGGCTCCGGGCATCCCCCGCTTCCCAGCCAACTCGGCACAGCCTCCCAGGGACCGTGCTGCGGTCACTTGTGGCCCGAGTCCTTCCATACATGCCGGGCCCCAACGCGGTCAGTCCCACATCAATATCCTTCCCGCGCGGCCAAAAATTGCTCAAAAGTTGAGAGCCCTGGGAAGGGAGCCGAGCGTCTGCATGGCTTCAAATCAATGCCTGCAGGAGAGGGGGAAGAGCAGCCGGCGCAGGCTGGGAGCCGGCACCAAGCGCCAAGGGAGAGCGCGGCGGGCCCGACGGGCAGCCCTCGGCGCCTGCGCGTNGCGCGGCAGCCGGACGCCCCCGGTAAGGCCTCCCCCGAGCCCTGGCGCCCGCGGGCGGGCGGCTTGCGGCCCGGCGCTGAGCGCTGCCCCCTCTGTTCGCAGCGCTGGCGGGCAGGATGTCGCTGCCGCTCGGCGTGCCCCGCCGGGCCTTCAGCTACGACGACGCCCTGGAGGACACGGCGCCCATGACGCCGCCGCCCGCCGACCTGGGCGCCAACGTGCTCTGGAGGCAGCCCGTGATCCCCGAGCGCAAGTACCAGGAGCTGGCGAAGGTAGAGCCGGGGGAGCCGTTCCCGGGGCGGGGGTCGCGGACAGGCGCCGTTAAACTGCCTGGAGCAGCTGCGGGGATGCTCTGGGGGCCAGACCGGCTCCTCCCGCCTCTTCACTGCTCGCTAAGTTGGAAGGGAAGCAGGGTCTTTACCGGAGGTTAAATAAACGTGCATTATTTGGGGGTTAAACCCGCCCTTTCAGCTCATTCTGGTGTCCTGTGCTTTCCTCCACGAAAGGATGCTCAGAATGGGCCTTTGGCACCTAAAGGGAGCCCTCATGCCTATGGTTGGTTGTCCTTGGGTCTGTGCATTGCTCTAGAGATCTCATTTTCTAGCAGGCTTCTCTTTGTTATGAGGCTCTCCCGATCAATGGCAGAGCCAAGTACATTAGATGCATTAGATACTTTCCCAGTAACAACCTGGGAATGTAAGAAATGAAAGAAAATAAAATCCAAACGCCAGCCTCTAAGCCATGTGGTTCTGTCATTTTGTAGCTATTTGGTGGTTCTTAGCAGTCTGTGTACTTGACCTTGAAGTCCAGTTTTTGTTCTGAGAGCGGAAACGGGCATGCTCTAGTTCCTTTCCTGTTGACCTTTTCATACTTGGACCGGTAATCTGTTGACTCTGAGCCCAGCGTAATTTCAAATGTTAAAAGAAAGTTAATTGCTGAGACTTAGCAGGTTGCATCTCTGAATGTTCCTGGGCCATAGCTGGAACAGCACAGGAATCTTTCCTTGGGATGCTGGCTAGCTGCAGCTTGCTTTCGTATCTCTCTGGGTAGTTAAAGATGTAGCCTTTGAGGTAATTTCTCATCTTAAACCATGCCCTGCTTTCTCTGCGCAGATCGAGGAGGGGGACGCTCACACGAATGCGCCGGTCATAACACCTTCCTCTTCCACTGAAAGTGTGAACAAGGTACCTGTGGTGAAGGCCAAGGCCACCCATATCATCATGAACTCTCTCTTCACAAGTAAGCACTCTGTTTCCTGTGTCATGTGGTGCCCAGTGAGACATGGGCATAGGAGTCTCCTCCAGCTGGGTAGTGCCTTGGGAGACTATCAGAGTCCTTGGGCAGGTGGAGTTTAGATTCACTCTGCCCTTGAACTATGTAAGTGTTTGGAGGGTGTTTCCTGAAGGAAGGCAGGTAAAAAGCCTCGCTTGCTGCCTCTATGTTCTCAGGTGCTGGGTTTGGATGGGAGGGAGGAGAGCAGTGGCTGTTACCTGCTGAGAGGATGTTGTAGCCCAGACCACCTTTTAGCTGAAGTGCAAGGGCTGGTGCTGCTGCTCCTGCCATACTTTTACTTATTATCTTGCTGTTACCGACTGATAAGCAAGGCTCTAAATTAAACCAAAGTGATGTGGAGAGCTGGCATATTTAGCTAATGGAGCACTTGCTGGCATTTATGTTAGTTAATAGCAGCAACTTTCTTAGTGATACTTGCTTTTAAAGTACCTCATATAAATAATGAGGTTTTAAAATTAAATTGGGTCAATTATGTGGACAGAGAGTACCTGTCCATTTGCATCAGGAGAAGAGGCTCATGTGTTACTCTGTCCCTATTGCCTCTTCTTTTAACAGCTGGAATCTGAACCTTTTTTTTTTTTTTTTTTTTTTTTTTTTTTTTTTTTTCCTCCAAGCAGAGCTTCCAATGACTGTGAGGTTTCAGAACAGCATTTTGGAACATTTTTGCACTTGCACTTTTTTGTTCTGACTCAAAGATAACCAACATACCTGCAAATAGTATATAGAAATACAGAGTTGCTGGAAATCTGCTTTTGTTCCAGTCTAATGTAGTATTATAATCTAGTTAAAAACATGATGGCCTAGAAGGTTCTTGTGCAGTAGGAAGTCAGGAGTCTCAACCTACACATTCCAAGAAAAACTTCAGGCAGTTTTGAAATAAACAGGCAAAGGTAAAGTGTAAGAACCTTATGTTTGTGATGCTTGCAGAGATGCTGTATGAGGTGTAACTTCAGCTTGGGAAGTGTTGCCATTATCTTTTACAAAAGGAGATGTTAAGCTTTTTCAGTAACTTTTTTTTTGTGTTCTATGTCCTGTTAATTTTACTCTTGGCTTAGCTAGGGAGGGAGCATCCTATGCTGATAAAAGGTCACTTAAAATATCCAGTTTATTGGGGGTCTCTGAGATTTAAGGAAGGTTTAATCAGGAGTGATGCAGCTCCCTGGACCAGATGGGTTTAATTACAGGTGGTGTGTTTGTGATACAGGCTATAGTTTGAGAGCAATCATTGCTCCTCTGACTCAGCTCCATGACTCAGGATACTTTTCAAGTCTAAATAACTCTGTAGTTTCATCTTGCTTCCCCTGCCAACTCATCACAACGTGTAGGTATGAATACTGAAAGCTGGCTGGGTCTTGGCTTTGGTTGCCTGAGCTGCCTTTGCACTTGCTGTGACTGTACGTGGTCGTGTTTCCATGTGAATATGTGTGCTTGTTCATTCTAGAGCAGACTCAGGAGAGCATTCAACGCTTTGAGCAGCAGGCAGGCCTGAGAGATGCTGGCTACACTCCCCACAAAGGCCTCACTACAGAGGAGACCAAGTATCATCGAGTGGCCGAGGCAGTCCATGTAAGACATACCACTTGTGTTTTGCATTTGTGTTGTTTTCAGGCTGTATACTGGCCTCACGCCTCTCGGGTGATGGAACTTTCTGATCTTGTTGCCAGGGTTCTCCTTAACTTCTCCTTAACAGTTACTTTAGACTGTTAAAATCTTTCAAAGTGGTGATAGCTCCATACAGAGACTAGTTTCCCGAATGGTGCCCAGCAATTGACTGTTGTGGCTGTTTTTCCCAGCTCTGTCTCTAAATGGTTAGGTTGCAGAACATACTAGTTTTCTGGAATTTGTTGGCAAATCCTGGTAGCAAGTCTGTGTCTGGGGGGGTGTTTGTTTCTATTGTGATTTATCTGTTAAGACTTGGAAGAGACCTGCTAGCTCAAAACCTTTCTTTAAAAAAAAAAATATATATATATATATTTAAAGGTGTCCTGTGCACTTGCTCTTTTCTGTGACAATTACTTTGAAAGGAAGGAGGTGTTTGCCAGGTGGATGAGGCACTCTCCGTCCTTCATTTTGCTCAACAACACTAATATATGGGCGTGAGGATGAGAGAAGGCATTTGACACTTGCTTTAAAATCAAGGTGTTTGATGAACTGTTTGCCAGTCTCATCCCTGAAGCAGGTAACTTTTAGAACTTCAAAGGTCCTGTTGACTTCCACCCCCTCTCCCCCCAATCTGAAACTTATTTTGATGATCTTGAACTTCCGTCTTCTCTTTCCATGCTACTTTCCCCACAGTTTTTTAAGAAGCAAAGTACAGCAGATTGTTCTTTATTAGATGTTTGCAGCAGTAGATAAGAGTGATGGGCAGAGTGAACTTAGAGCTCTCTTCATGGTTGCCTGAGTGATGCCAACTCTAATTTGACTCTTGTAATAAATCTAGATATTCCTGGGGCTCTTGAGTAGTAGTGCTAGTCTGCGTATTTTACAACCAGGAGCAAAGTAGAATGGTAGCACTTGTAAACTATGCATTTCCAGTGTGAAAGTTAGGAAATGAAATTGGGCTCTAACTCCAGATGAAGACTTAAAGGTCTTAAATCGATGCATTTTTGATGAACTCACAGTTGCTTGCAGTAATTTTGTAGTTAAGAGTTTTATTAATATTGAATCCTCTGAGTGTACTCTTGCAAGGTCAAAGTTACAATAACAGTGTTGTCAGTGAATTTCATTAGTGTGGCCTGGATAACCACAGGAAACAGTCTGAGAAAGTCCTTGTGTACTCGCGGTTTGAATTGTAACTGCCCTTCAAGTGACTTCTCAAGGTTCAGCTTGTACTGTGTGAACGACTTATAATGGCCTGTTACGCACACCCAGTTCCTGTGTTTTTTTTCTTTTCTTTTTTTTTTTCCTTTTTTTTTTTTAAGAACAAATCCTTAAATGCCAGTTCATCGAAAGGAGTTCTATGTCAGTGTTTTTCATTAGTGTGGCCTGGATAACCACAGGAAACAGTCTGAGAAAGTCCTTGTGTACTCGCGGTTTGAATTGTAACTGCCCTTCAAGTGACTTCTCAAGGTTCAGCTTGTACTGTGTGAACGACTTATAATGGCCTGTTACGCACACCCAGTTCCTGTGTTTTTTTTCTTTTCTTTTTTTTTTTTCCTTTTTTTTTTTTAATGACAAATCCTTAAAATGCAGTTCATCTGAAGGAGTTCTAGAGCAATGTTTTCATCTTGTCTTCCATGGATTACTCCTCAGGGCCCAGTAGGTCTTACACTTCTTATACAAAATCTGGTCTCTATGCAGTGTGTTGTAACACTGGGTTTAACCTTTAGGTGAAATAAGACTTAAATCATCCATTATTTATGATTGTGCAGTTTTGACAAAACAGCCTGTTTGTTCTTTACACCTCACATTAAAGTTCTGTTGCCTCTGTGCTTCTCTTGCCCCTCGTAACAGAAGTTAAAAATGCAGAGTGGAGAGATGACGAAAGAAGACAAGCAGACTTCCTCTGCTCAGTCCACTCCGAGCAGCACTCCCCACTCCTCTCCCAAGCATAAAAACAGGTACTCTTGTTCCTGGCAGGCTACTGCCTTGGTTGGTTTCCTGCAGGATGAGGGAGAAGTTACTTGGATAACCCTCTTCCCATGGGGGGACTAAGGGGTGAAATTGAGAGCTTGTTGTTGATCCATACTTGGATGGAATTGGTCATGTTGAAAGTTGAACTTCAGTATAGCTTCATTCTGGTAACAAGCTTATTAAAAGATCATTTAAATTGCCTCTGATAGCTACAGGGAGAGTTTGTCACAATGGGACCACCTGAAATATTTACTCTTTTCGTGTTTCATGCATCTTACTTTTTCCCTAGGGGTTGGTTTAGTCATGGAGCCTCTGCTTCTATCACTGGCTCAGATTTTGTTGCCATGGAAGCTGGTGGGGACAGATTGGCATCTGAAAAATGGAGCTTTTTTGGACCCAAAGCTATCCAGAAATCCACCAATGATCCAGGTATGTCCTCTAAGAGCTCTTAAACTGTAAGAGTTAGGCTAGAACTGTCAGGTGGCAAACTCAGTGGCTACTTCTAGCGTGTTACTTCCAACTTCCCTTGTAATTTTCTAGGACCACCTTGTGAACATGTGCCACTCATACTATTTCTGTACCTAAAGGTAAAGCTGCTTTAAAAACAAAACCAAAAAAACAGCCGAGGTCTTAAAGGTGTCAATCACTTGCATTGAGCTGTAGTGAAGATAAGAGTGTGAAGGCGATAGCCTGTTGCTCAGCTGCTTTCTCTGTCTCATGGAATCTAAACTAAAAGTGTCAGCTCCAGATGTGGAATAGAGCTTAAGTAACATAAGGTTGCTGGGACTTGCATAGGTTTTTCTGCAGTGCTGAGTGCCCAGCATTTGCAGCAGTGGAAAGGAGCTTGGCTGATTTCCTCAGCTCTTACTTGTTGTATTTTTTCCCCCCTCCATCAGGAGGATTTACCATACAATCCTATAAGGGTGCCCAGAAACCATCTCCAATGGAACTGATGCGTGCACAGGCTACTAGGATGCCAGAAGATCCAGTGACCTTCAAGCCACCCAAAATGGACATTCCAGTTGCAGAAGGGAGGAAGCAATCTCCACGTTCCCATAATATCAAACCTCGGGATCTCAATGTCCTCACTCCAACGGGGTTCTGAGAAGAATGCTCTCGGTGTCCTTAGCGGATTAAGGAGCGTCTTAGGCTTTGCTTCCCCGTCTAGTTGTGCTGCAGTAAAATAGGAAAGTCTCTCTTCCAGTTCTTCATCTCAGCAAAGGAGACAGCTCTCTCTGTTCTTCTAAAGCCAACCCTGAGTGAGTCTTTGAGAAACTCCTGCTCTAGTACTAACCCGATGGAAACCAGCCTGTCTGCTGTATCTGCACTGGTTCTGTGTGCCAGGGCGCACGGGGAGACGTGCTTCCCAGTACAGAACACTACAGTCAAACCTTGAACCATGTTTTGTGGGAAAGGACAGCCTTGTGGTGGGCAAGTGGACTGGCTCTGCCTGTAGTCTCATTATCTTGTCCTGCTCAGTGCTGAAGTATTCTCAGGAGGACCATCATTCTGACTGGCACACACAAACACCAGCAGAAAACGAGGCAAACAAGCCAGAAATAAAATGGACTGTTAACAGACTGAAAGAACTTAGTCTGGGAATGTGGTACGACAGCTTTAAGGATGGACTTCCCTTGTTTTCCAGTGTCACTTTATGATATTTCACACCCTGTGCTTATTTATTTCTTCTTAGATTTTTTTTTTTAAAGGAAAACCAAGGAAGGCAGTGATCACTATTATTAGAAAGTCAAGGAGCAGAACCAAGGCAGCGTTAAGGGGGAAGCACAAATGCGTCTGTAACTCTTAATGTTCCTCCAAAATTGCTGGAAATGACTGGAGTTGGATTGGCTTCAACTGAGTAACCCTCCTCTTTCTAGATTCATGCAAAACAACAGTCTCCTGCCTCCCTTAGCAGTAGTTTCGATGCTCTGGATGCTTCTTTATTGTTTCTTAGCATCTTGTAGGAATCACGTGTAGAAGTGCATTAGACCAGGGCACTTCTCAAATAGGGCCTTTTGTTTCATCAGTTAGATGCAATTTGTCAGCCTGGGGCAGGATTGAGGGGCAGACTAAGGCTAAACATTCCTCCATGTTATATTAATAGATTTTATATTACTTTTTGGCCTAATCTTGCAAACAGTTGCTGGGGCGGTTACCACCTGCTATTCCTTTCCTGAAGATTGGGAAAGCGACTCTTGCGTACCATCTAATCCCTTGAGCAATGTAAGGAGGGATGGGTATAATCTCTGTCTGTCTGTGGCAAGCAGGTCTCGTGTTTCTTGATCCCCTTATTGCACTGTTCCCTCGGGCAGTTGCAGGTTCCTCTAGCAGTGAGGGGGTAGTCTTGCATCTGGCATCAGAGGCTGTTATGTTACACACACGTTACAGAGAGGTAGCTCAAGTGCTGGTAACCACTGAGCTCTGGGGTTGCTGCCTGCTCAAAGTTGAGCATTCCTGCTGGGGCAAGTGGCCAAGGTACTTGCCTAGTTGGTATCGCCCTCTGACGAAGTATGTTTTGTGGCTCTGCTTCATCTCCAACTTCAACGGCAATGCCAGCAGCGTGTTGTGTTGAGAGGCTCCCACCCAACCATGCAGTTGTCACTGTCACTAATCATTTATACCTTTGCAATCAGAGAATCTCTGGTTTGACAATAATTTATTTATAGTCTGTATTCATGTTTGTGTCCAGTTCTGTTTGTTACAAGAAAATAAAATTCTTGTGAATGGAGATCTGTGGTGTTTGTCAGGGCTGGTAAAGCAGCTGTGCAGGCAGCACAAGGCTGTCGACTCTCCGCCAGGCCTCTTGCTGCTGGTGCGTGGGGTTAAGGTTTCACTTAACAAGGAGGTGGGAGCATTTCATTTGAACAGAGCTGGCACCAAGACAGATGAGTATCAGCAAATACAAAAATAATTTATTTTTTTTAAAAGTGTACAAAGTGCCTTGTAAAACTGTACGACAAGAGCTGAGTTTGAAAGGATGGTCTGAGACTGGGCAAATCAAAGATTTTTCCATACAAATATATAAACAAAACTGCGTGATGGATAACAGTTGAGGCTGCAACATAAAACTGAGGGTTTTGACTGCATAGCTTGTAAAGGAGCCCCGTGCCCCAGTACGTATCTCCATCACATAGTGGTGGTGATGATGAGGAGTAACTCTTGGAGCATATGCACTTTCTCCTTGATCTGCAGTGGGAAGGGCTCCTCCCCCAAGACCTGCTGCAGTCGGCTGAGGAAGTTCTCTATGTTCAGGTGAATGTCCAGCTGGGTGATGTGATCATCATCCTGGAGCTTGGGCTTGGCTTTCTTAATTATTAAGTCCATCCGCTCGCTGAGCGCACTCCGTAAGTGCCCTACAAGAGGCAATAGGCAAAGGGTAGTGGGTGACCTGTTCAGGGACAGACAGCAGCATGTCCCACGCAGTGCTGCCCTGGGGTGAAAAGCAGGCAGGGACAATGTGCAGGTCCTCTCCTAGGGAGTCTCAGCACTTCTGCACGAGAGGTGGGAGGTGGAAGAAGGAATTGTCACCTCCTGATCTCAGTGTGGCACATGCAGAGGCCAAGAAAGGGAGAGGGGGGCTGTTAACAGAGTTTCCCTCTATGCTAGTGGCAGACTGGACAACTGTCTAGCTGGAGAGGAGAGTCTCTAAAGAGCTTCTCAAGTAGAGTGATGTGAGGGCTTCAGACAGCAAGTGAGAAATAGGACTCTGCCCATAGGTTGGTGGGGTCCTTTGAAGTCCTGCATGAGAACCTTACCCTGGGCTCAAGCAGCCAAGGGTGGGAGGAGACTTGAGCAATTTTCAGTAAGATTGAATTTTAGGGACTATCTCTTAAGCCCCCATTCTGCTGGGGGTCAGAAATACTGCTTCTTGCAAGGCTGCTAGGGGTGATGCTCCCTTCCCAGTAAGGGCTCCCTGTGCCCTGGCTTCACTAACCCTTTGCCTTCTGCTTTTCCTCTTAAACAAGCCTATTCTTCCACTCATTCTGTGTGCAGCTTGGACACAGCTGGTGCAAAGCACCCCCTTGCCTACTTCCCAGGGCTGTGGTTGATCCTTTAGGAAGTTGGCTATTTCTTAAGGACTAAACTTGGCAAAACTGGTTGTGCTCTCTTATTGCTGTAACCCTGTGACATCATTCCTTAACCCTGGATGCTGGGAACAGTTAACAGCAAAGACTGAGATACATCATCTTCCTAAGACTCGGTGGCTGTGAGTTAATTCAAACGCAGAGAATGTTTTGGGCTGTGCAGCCTCTTGATTAGATAGTGTGCATTAAGGTCAGAACAGGCTGCTTACCCAATACTACATTTTGATAACTCAGCAGCAGCAACGTCAAGTACTGCAGCATCTCATCCCATCGTTCACATATTGCTGCTTCTTCCTGTGAGGAGAGGGAGTATTTGGTTATTAGAAGAGTTTTCTTGTGAGAGAAGGAGAAAAAAAAAAAAAAAAAAAGCACAAGGGAGAGGATGGATTAGGTACCTGGTATTGCAGGAGCACAGAATGGCTCAGGAAATAAAGGATCTTGGCCAGAGACAAGGGCATGTTTGTGGGCACTTCACAGCTGTGCTGGAACATCAGCTCCAGCACTTTGCAGCGCAGGAGCTGGCTGTCCATGGTGTTCAAGAAGGCTTCCCTGAAAGACACAGGGATTTACTGTAGGAGAGACAGCACAGCCTCACCAGGAGCAACTGCTCCTGCACATTCCGTGTGTCCTGCTCTTGCACAGATGAGGGGTGGCTGCAGGGGGCTGTCCAACAGATATGATACAAAGACCTTTGTTATAGAGCTTGGCCACAGACGTGTCTATGTCATTAGGTCTGACCTGTGACAGCTCGAGGTCGGGACGGTCTGTGAAACAAGCTTGGCTGCCTTGCCCCACAGCCTGTGCGGATGTGATCCATTCCTGCTGGCTCGCAGGAAGCATAGCCAAGCAAGTGTGAAGTGGGCTCAGATGCCAACTGGATCTAGCAGATCTGTCCTGGGATGAGCAACAGGTTGGTTAGATTCAGTTTTGCTTGACTAGGCAAATCCCAGTGTGTGCTCAGAGGGAGTTGTGCTAAAGGATGCGAGCGAGCTGCCTGCGGGGGTTTACAAGCATGGGTTTGAAATGCCTGTGATGTAGTGATCTAATGGCTACACTAGAGCTAGTCATGGTCTGGTGCCTTGGCTTCAGACACTGCATTTCTTACTGAATTAAAAAGCAAAACCCAAAACATATCAAGGCAAAGCTGTAGGAACTGCGTCACACTGCTGATGAGCTGCTTCTTGTCCCTGGAAATCAGTGACGTATTTGCTAGCAAGTGACTGTGCTGATACTGAGCCCTGCTTTCTAACACTCTTTGCAGTTGTAAAGTCCCTCAGCTTTAACAGGTGGGAGAATGAACAGTTCTCATCAAGGCACCAGCTGAGGAGGTGCATTCAGTTATCAGTGCTACATCCTTGTGGGATCTTTGTGTCCAACAGCCATACTCTCACTGGCTGGGTCATAAATGAGTCTTTCTATCCCTGTAGTATTTTTGTGCCTCCAGATTTGGATGTAAACCAGGAGTAACTTTTGCCCACAAAGGCATATGCTGCCTTGCACTTGCTTGTCTTACCTTTGGTTCCTCAGAGGAATATTCAGTATAAAAGGGAATATCACATCTGCAATTTTACAGGAGCTGCAGTTAGGAGACCTGTCCACCTCCACGGCGATGGACAGCATCCGCTGGAGCAGGAGCATCACCCTAGGTTAGACAGACAGTCACTGCTGGGAGACACTAACCCTTGGCTTGCAAGCAAAGCAGGGCGGGTGGCCCCTTGTTCAGATGGGTGCCTTGCAGAGAGGGATAAAGGGAGAGCTCACAGCTCCCTAAAAACCCCACTGTGTCTCTTAGTGACGTTTAAATCTGATACTCTTGGAAGAAAAGCTAATTCTCAGATGGGTCCCAAGTAGGTCCCTGTGGTGTTGATGGGGTCTCAAGGGGCAGCCTGTGCTATCCCTGGTGTGGGCTGAGGGCTCTGGCTGCACAGTGTGTGTAAGAGCAGCAAGGTCACTGAGCCAGCTCCTTGACAGCTGAGCAGATCTCTCATTCACCAAATCTACGTCTGTCCCAAAGGAAAACTGCAGAGGCCTTCAGGCAGGTACACAGGCACAAGGCGGCTTCCCTGATCAGAAACCCTGGCTTCTCCCTGCCTTGGGCCCCATGAGCTAACAGGAGGAGCCAGGACTGCAGGGCTTACTTCTGGGAGAAGAAAGCTGGTGCAGCCACCTCTGCCCGGTCGGTACAGTCTGGCCACACTGCAGACGAGCTGCATTCCGCCCTCGCTTCTGCTGAGGAGTTTGTCGTTCCTTGTGGCTGCTCTTGGGGCTGGCAGAACCCGACTCCCGTAACTGCTGCAACCAGCCATTCCACCACATCCCTGGGAGAAAAGCAGCAATGTTAGCAGAGACGCCTGGCTTGGCTGCGCTGCAACGCTTCACTCGGAGCTCAGTGAAAGACCTTGAGAATGCAGGATGTGCCCTGCACATTTGCATAGGCTGAGGAATAGCCTTATTGAGCAGCCCAAGATTTATATGCTTGTCAAGAAGAGTGGCTCCTCAGTCCAGAATTGAGCAATGCAAATTTGATCTAATTCCTGGGAAAACGCTTGCTAGGCTGTGGCTGGATTTTTTTTTTTTGCATGATCTCTAATGGTTTGCTGTCATTACCCCCCTCCTGTTCTTTACACTTGTGCCCTGATCATTTTATTTTTTTCCCTATCTCCCACACTTGTTTCCTGGAAAGTCAGAACTAAAATCTTGGCACAGATTCCCCGAACCTCTGCCTCTCAGCATCTGTTCGGAAGGTGCAGGGGAGTTGGAGGTGTCCTTACTTGACATTGCTGAAGCACATGTCACAGGAAAGCACTTTCTTGGCAATCGACTTCTGCAGGAGGTGCAGCCTCAGGTTCTGCTGCAAATCATCCTCCAGGGTCTGCACCACGTACTCCAGGAATAGGAGTCGGCCAGGAGGTTTCTCCTGAGGGGAAGCACACACAGTGTGAGCCTGGTAAAGCAGGAGGGCTGCAGAGAAGCAGGGAGTGTGGCTCTCTGGGGAATGGGCTGATTTACGTGACTGAGGAGTAGCATGTTTGCTTTCCAGGAGGGGCTGTCTGACCCAGGTTCTTGGCTGGACATGCTGTACCACTGCACTAGGGCTCTTGCCCTTGCAAATCCCTGGTTTCAAAGCAAGCAACCTGCCTACAGCTAAGCAGCAGTTTATGAAGCACCATGAATGAAACCAGGAGACGCATGTGGCACAGGCTGCCATCAGTGACTGCAGTAAATGTTGCAGTAAATGATCGGCCCAGTCTGCTGCAGAGCAAGGGCGTGAGGGGCCCTGGGGCAACACTCAGCCCTGAAAACTGTGTTCTGGGTGGTGCTCGATGGTGACATGTGCAGTCAGGAAGTGCAAGTACCTCGTCTTCCATGGTGTATTTCAGCAGCGTCCAGTCCCATCCCACTGTGCCGGCGCTGGCTGGATGGAGCCTGCAAGGACACACTGCCCATTCATGCTGACCTGCCCCGCTGCCCAGCCCTCCCGTGCCAGCCGCCTGCCTGGGGCCCGTGCTGCCTCCTCTGGCACCATCTCCTCTCTGGCCTGACCCTCTCCCTGTCTCCTGCCCTGTCCACAGTCATCTTTGGAACTGCCTGACGGGAAGCGTGCTGTACAGAAAGCACCAGCCCCGCTGGGCCTGCGGCCTCGGGAGACACTGCGCCTCGCTGCAGGACCCCATGCGCTGTAGGTGAACTGCCCCTGCCGCCTGCAGCCCAGGGGGCATTTCTGCCACATCACTGCAGTGAAGAACCAGATCTGCTCCTCAAGAGCAAATGCTCCTTTGTCCCAGAGCACCCTGGTGTCACAGGCACTCCCCGAGCTCTGCTGGTTTGTTGTGGAATAATTTGAACACTCATGAAATAACTAGAGCTGCTCTCCTTGTTGTCTCAGCATCCCCCGCCTCTCTCATCCTCATCCTTCCTCCTTATGGGACTTTTGAGGCTCCTATCTGGGCCAGTCTGAGCCCTGACCCCCCACTGCAGCCCCCAGCCAGCCTGGGGCTGTCATTTGATAATCTCTGAAAAGAGAAGGCAGGAGCAGAAGGATCATCCTGGATTATAGGGGGAATTGTTTCCTGTTCTGTGGGTAAAGAATGCAGAGAATGACCTTTACACAGGGCAGACCCCAGGGAGCATCTACCCAGCCCCAGGGCACCAGAGCAGAGGGAAAACATACATCTGGATTTTCATGAGCAGCATGTAGGTGTCCTTGAGGATCTCCCCGCGGTGGGAGTTCAACAGGATCTCTCTGATCAGGTAGGACACGATGTCTTTAGGAGGGCAGTGCTTGCAGGAGACGAACTCGCTCAGGAAATGCAGCGTGCCCTCGAGGAAGTTCTCCTCGATGGTGGTCTGCACCATGCTCATCTTCCCGCTGGGGATGAGCTCGGGTTTCTGCTGCGTGCAAGGCAAGGCAGTGGGTGAAAGGCAGCTCCCCCTGCCCTGTGCGCCCCCCGTACCCGCTCTGCGCCCGCGACCCCCTCGCCCGGCACTGCAGCAGCTCATGCTCGTGGCCTAAGTCACAGCTTGTGACGTGCAGTTTACAGCTAAGGAAACCACCGTAACCAGAGATCCCGAGCGCTCCACAAAGCTTGTCCTGAATGAAGGCAGAGCAGGGGCAGCCCCTGCCTCCTCCTCTGCCTCTCACCATGACCGTCACTGAGCAGACTGCAGCTGGGCCTGGCAGCGGCTGCTCTGAACCTCATTTACCTGCGTTTCCCTGTCGGATGTTATGTCTTGCAGGAAGAGGTGATGCACTCCAGTCCTCCTGAAGTACTGCAGTTTGTTCAGCCAGGCCTTGCTGTCAGCCCTGGTCCTGGCTGGGGCCTCTTGCTGCACTGCTACATGTGACAGCAAGTCACTTGCTTCCAGCACAGGCATTTCGGCTCTCACTGGGGATGTAGGGATGCTGGCTGGAGCCGGGCTTAGGTTTGGAGGGAGCTCCCTTTCCTGGCAAATAGGGAGAGTCTCTTCCTCTACTGGGGAGTTGGAGGCTCTCCAGCTGCTGTCCAGGCTAGGGGGCGACAGGGAGAGCTGGTCCGAGTCCAGCTGCATGCTGGCCAGGGAGCCCAAGTCACTGTTAAAAGTGGTGGTGCTGCAGTTCTGCCCATGGCTGCACAAAGAGCCTTCGCAGCTGCAGGTGGGAGAGACGCTGCCGCCACTCCTGGCGCTCTCCGCTCTGTCCAGTGTGCAGAGAGGCCCTGCAGGGAAGCTGCAGGAGGGCACTGCAGGCCTGGGCTCCGCCGACACCTCCCTTTCTTGCCTGGTGAGGAAGCAGAGGCCAGGTGGGAAGGCTGTGCGGAAAGCGGGCGCTTGCCTGGTGTCCCAGTCAGCACAGCCCGTGGCGTCGGGAAGGCTGCATGAATCCTCCTCCGTGAGGTCGATGATGGTGAGGCTGCCGCACGGCGCTGGCTCTGCGCTCGCCTCCTCGCACGTCAGGTCGATGATCTCCTGTAGGGACAGGGGGGTCAGCGCTGTCTGCAGGGGAGGCACTTGGGGCCTCCATCCAGAGCGTTGGCACCGTCCTGGCCCTCCCCGGCCCCATGAGAGAGGAAACGGGGGGAAGATGCTGGAGGAGAAGCCAGCAGCAGAGCCCCTGCTGCTTGGCCGCGCCGGGCTGGCAGCCGCCAGCTCTCGTGTCCCCAGGCCCAGGACCCCCTTCCCTGCTGCTGCCAGCAACAGCCCCTACTCGCCCAAGGGTGCCTCACGCTGCACCCTCTTGCGTCAGAAAGCCAAAAAACAAAAGGCTGGTGTGCAGCATGGGGCAGAGCCCCTTGCAGAGCCCCTCGAGTGTCCCCCGCACTCTGCTCTTCGGGGCCAGCTCCGGCGGGTTTCCCTCGTGCCAGGAACGGCTCTTGTTGCCGCGTCTGGCTGCGGAGCACGAGGAGCCGGGCTCGCTCCCTCCTGGAGCGGGCGCGGGCGGCAGCCCTGGCTCCCCGGCCCACGCGCAGCGGGACGCTCGGCCTCCCCACCTCCGTGCGGGGCCCTCGCAGCGCCGGGGTGCAGAGCTCGGCCCCTCGGTGCATCGCAGCCTCAGCGTCCCCCGGGCCCGCGGGGGGGCTGCAGCTGCGCGACAGAACAAGGAAGGCTTTGGCGGTGGCTCCCACGGCAGGGCTGTCCCGAGCGAGGGACAAGGTGACATCCAGCGCCCCAGCGGGTCCCTCCCCAGCACGTGGCGGGGACGCCCGCGGGCCCCCACCAGCACCCCCGCGGCACAGCCTGGCCCGCTACGCGGACACGGGCGGGAGGGGAGCGCGCTACCTTCGTGTCCATGACACCAGATCTAGAGCAGCACAGAGACTCGGGGGGCTTCCCATGCAGGACTCGCCGGGCGGTGCAGCCTCGTTAGCCCCCAGCTCCAAGGACGTGCATCTACAAGGGGCCGCAGGCGCAGGCAGCGGGGCCGCATCTGTGTCCGCAGGCAGGACACAGCACGTCTCAGAAGGTGCATGGGAGCGTTAGGCACCCAGGAGGGGTCAGGGTGTTTTTGCTCTTGGAAAAAAATCACAGCATCTCAAAACAGGGAAATATTTTGAGGACATCTTCAGAGAAACCCATTTCAATCCGTTGCTCTTTCCTGACTCGGACCCGCTGCCTTTCCCCAGTGGGGAGCTGCGCGTAGCGTGGCCAGGTGACCAAACCCGCCCGGCCCAGCTCGCTCAGGAAGAGCGGCAGGGCCGAGCAAGCGCGTGGAGCGCCCGGGCTGCACCCGCCGGCCGCCCCACGGAACCGCCGGGCGTTCGAAAGCCGCATCGGAACCGGGGCCAACGGCTGCGGCCGGCAGCCAAGGGAGACGGTTCCTGCCTGTGCCTCGCTGGCCGGCGCAGCTCGGACCGGGCCACCGGCTGAGCCGCATGCTGGGCCCTGTCAGGCCGGGCTGGGCTCTGTCACCCCAGGCGGGATGGGGCAGGCTGGGCTACCGGCGGCTCCGCATGGGCACAGCGGGAGCCCCTCCTGGGGGCTGCGGCCAGGGCTGGGCCCCGAGGGGACATGGCTGGGGGGGCCGGGCTCGTGCGGGGCCGGGGCTGCCAGGGGCTGGGACCCTCCGGGAGGACATGGTTGAGGGGCCCCGGGACCCTCCTAGGGGATGGGTCTCCCTAGGGGGCCGTTTCTGAGGCCCCTGGGGCGGGGACAACGGTGCCGGGTTCGGGTCCGTTGGGCTCCCGGTTCGGGTCTATTGGGCCCCATGGGATAAAGGAGAGCATGAGCCACGCGCTCGCCTCGATGCTTAATGTCCCCGCGCGGCTCCCATCCACACCTGCGCCGCCAGCCGCGGCGGAAGCGCCGCCATGTTTGAGAAGGGCAAGCCGCGCCCAGCCCACCAAGAATAGGTTTCGCCCTCTGCCCGTTTCCCGCGGGCCCCCGACTCACCGTGGGGGGCGGCGGGGAGCGTCGCGGCGCCCGGCGGCA
>VZSV01000015.1:5505956-5516092 GCA_013398735.1 Nothocercus julius
ACGGGAGATGCCCCCGGGGGGCCCGCAGCTCCCCCCGGCGTCGAGACCCCCCCCGGACGCCCGGTTGACCCTTCAGCCTGATGGTGACTAGAGAGGAGCCCAACACGGCCCCGCCGCCAGCCCCCTGTCACCCCCGTGCCCGTGTCCCCTCTGTCCCCTCCGCCCCGCGCGGTCGCTGAGCGGAGCTGCGGGTGCGCGGCAGCGACCGCATCGATCGCGGAGGCACAGGGCTGGCTGCGGGAGTTGTTAAAGTGCCTGATGAATCGCCTCGGGCCCGGCTCTAAGAGCTGCCATTTAGAGGCTACGCGCTGTATTTTTGGAGAGGGGGGCAAGGTGCCCTCATCCCAGTTCTGCTCCCTGTGGCTGGGCCTGGGGGATGTCATGGATCTCCCCGTGTCACCTTGGTCCCTGGAGAGGTGCTGGGGCCGTGCGCGATGGCTCCGTGGCACAGCAGAGCCAGCCAGGGCAGTGTCGGTGCCTCCTAATTAATCCAGCATGGGATTATTAACAAGGAGAGCAGCCCTTTGCAAATGAGATTAGCAGAGCTGGGAGCAACCCCTGGGCAGGGCTGTTATTTAGCATCCAGCGGCTCCATTTGGGAGAGCTGCCGGAGGGAGTTGGGGTGCGGGGCTGCTTGGAGACCCTTCTGGCCCCCCAGCTCTGTGCGGTGGCACAAGCGGTGCCAGCGCCTGACCTGCGCAGGGGACGCGGCCCGGGCACAGCCTCCTCCACCAAACTCCTGCCCGAATCCCCGGCCACATCAAGGACGAGTCTTGGCTTGGAGAAAAGGTAGGGAGGACACGACCCTCCTGCTAACCCTTCTAATTCCTGCTTCCCCAAATAATCCCCTGCCCTGAGCGCAGCCCAGCTCCCCCAGACCAAGTCCTTCCAAGTCCTTGGCATCTACCAACAACCACTTTTTCCACCGCAGTGGCACAAGAGCTGCCCCTAGCCCAGCTTGGGCTCCTCGCAGGGCTCTTGCAGCCTGGCTGCCCACGGCAGCTGTGCCACACGGGCACCGGGCCGGCTGCTCATCCCGGCCTCACGTCCGTCTGTCCGTGGGTCCCGCAGCAACCCTGCTCCGGGCGCTGACGTCAGCGCTCCCGGCAGCCGGGCGGTGGGCGGGCGGCACCGCTCCTATTGTATTAAAAATAATACAGCGGAGCGCAAATTCATTACAGATAAGTGTGACAGCCAGGAGGAATTAACGAGCCCGTCTCTCAGCGCCTGACAAACGCCTCCTTTTGTTCCTGGGATGGGTCTTCGAGTCCTTCAGTCTTTGGAGATGCCTTGGCTCATTAAGCGCATCCTCCCCCAGTAGTTTCCAGCGTGCCCGGGCTCTGCTCCCAGGCTGCCCTCCCTGAGAGCTGCTGTCCCCTTGGCGGGACCCCGCGTCGGGGCGCCCGGGGTAGGTGGGCGCCGCCGCCCGCAGCCCCCGTTCCTGCTGCTGTGAGAAGCACGAGGCTCCGTCTCGGCGCGGCCAACCGCCCCGGCGCTCCAGCTGTCGGTGCTGCAGAGCGCCCGCAGCAGGCGGGCTGGCGGGCGCCCCCCCGGGCACGAGGCTGGGGAGCTCCCAGCCCCACGGCACCCACTTTTCCTCCGCTCTGTCACCCGCAGATGCTCCAGGACCAGTAGCACGTGGCAGGAGGGACGTGGGGGTCCCACAGGCGAGCTTGGCTCCCTGCTCTGGCGCATGTTGGGAGGATGTTTGCAGGGCTGGGGTCTTGTGTGAGCGCGGGCACCACGCGCCGTGCCAGGGCTGGCTCCATGCGGCACCCTGGTGCAGCGGCGGTCCTGGGGCACTGTGACTCACGGGTGCCTGTGTGGGGTTGGGTGGGAAGGGATGCGAAGGGAAGGGAGAGGAGGGGGGCAGTGCTGCAGCCAGATGGAGGAGGAAGTGCCCAGCACTGCCAAGTGCTGCAAGGCGCCTCCGTGCCGGCTCGCAGGGACAGCGCTGCGGGAACGGAGCCAGCGCTGGTGCCAGGGCCCTGGCAGCGTTTCGCTCCCACCAGCGCTGAGGGAAAGGGCACGGGGCCGGCTGCGGCTGTGGCACTGCCCGGCAAGCGGGCTGTCACCCTGCCCTGGTCCCCAGGCCCCGTGCGGTGCCAGCACCTGTGGGCGAAGCTGCACAGGGCTGCGCTTGCAGCCACCCCTGCCGCGCCACAGCTGCCCCGTCCTGCTGCTGCCCATTAGCACAGGGCACTTATTTATCCCCCCCTCTCCCCGGCCTGATCTTTGCAGAAAATCGTTACTGGCCCTCCTCATCTCGCCAAGGGATTAAAAGTGGTTAACTTCATTTCCAAAGGCTTTGTTATGTTGGTTTTCCCTCAGCTGCTGCACAAGGCGATTTCCACAGTGCCACTTAGGCGGCTTTTATCAGGTTGTCTTCTGGAGGTAATTGGGTTTTTCAGGAGCCTGTTTAAAATTCGTAACCCAGCCTCTTAAACAAAACAAAAACAGCAGCGGCGAGAAGGGGAAGAGGCAGCACAAAGCGCGCGGCAGCTGCAGCCTCGGCAGCGCGGCCCTCTCGGGGCCGGCCCCCGGCAGGGACGGCGCTGGGGACGGGGACAGCGCGGGAGGTGCCGCACCGCTGGAGTCTCCTCGCGCAGCAGCCGAGCACGGGCAAGCTCAGCCCGCGGCCGAGCGGGGGCTGCCAGCCCCGGCCATCGCCGCTGTCACCGCCAGTGACGCTGCACGGCGCAGGGGCACCCGGGGGCAGCAAGGGGCCCAGTCTGCCCCGGAGCAAGCCTTGCAGCAAGGCTGCTGCTGGCCCCATGCCGCGAGAGCCAATAACCTTGTCCTGCCCTCCCGGCGCCGGGCGAAACTCTGTCCCCGATAAGAGCTGGCGCTTAATTTTAAAAGCCAGCGGCGAGCGGCTGCGGGGAAGCGGCTCTGCGGGGCCGGCAGGCTGAGTCACCCGGCACAGCCTGGCCGCGCTCCCACCCCCTCCCCGGGGATCGATTTCTGGTCGGCGAGCGGCTTCCGGAGCAAGGGCCTTTTCCCCGCTTTGCCAAGGCGCTGGTAGGCAGGCGAGGAGGAGGAGGGAGCCCTGCTCTCCTGGGCCCCCATGTCCCCGAAGCGTGGGATGTCCTCCCCGCCGAGGCAACGGCCGTTGCCACGTTTGTGCAGGGGCTGCATCGCACGCATGCCCCCTCCTTCCTGGGACAGGGCAGCGGGATCCAGCCCTGGGCATCCCTTGGCGTCTCCCAGGCAGGGGGCTTTGCTGGCTGGCTGGGGGAGCCTCGTGCCCGGCTGCCGTCCCTGCCCTGTGCCACCAAGTGCCCTTGCGGCCTGCGCCAGCAGCTGCGCCTTTTCCCACTCCCCCGCATCGCTGTTGCGGGCCCAGCAGCATCATCCTCACCAGCCCGCCAGCCCGATGGGCACGAGCCCATGGGCAGCACTGCTGCGGGCGCGCGGCCCCAGCAGCGCGCAGCCGAGCGCCCCGCTCTCGCCGGGCTCCGCGGAGCCCCGCTCCGTGGTGCTGGGCTGCGGCGTGGACGGGGAGGAGGGTGGCGCGGAGCTGAGCGCCAGATGGTCGGCGGGGCCGGATCGCGGCACCACACGCAGTTAGGGATGTGCAGCCCCCGAGGGGCTGTTTGCAGGAGCTGTGTGCAAACTGGAGCCTGCACGGCCCGGGCCAGCGCCCGGCTCCTCCCGAGGCCGTGGGCGCTCCGGGGACAGAGCAGGGAGGTAGCTGGCGCCTGGAGCCAAAGAGAGACGAGGAAGGAGGTGACGAGGCTCCCAGCTGCTCTCCTGCCTGGCAGCATCCCTGGAGCGGCACGAACGCTCCCAGGAGCGGCCAGATCTCCCAGGAAAGGGGCAGGAGGTACCCGCAGAGCACACGTTTGCAGTCTGCCTTGGCTTCCTCTGCTCTCCGTGCTGCCTCAGCCCGGTGAGCCCGTCCCCGCTCTGCCCCGGTGCCGGTGGTGCCAGAGCGTCGCGGCTGAGCGCTGCGGTGGCTGCTGCCGGTGCGCGGCGAGCGGCCGGTGTCGCTGTGCCCTGCATTATTAAACAGAGCCACTGCAGCCCCTCACTGCTCACCCGGCCTCGGCTGCACCGGGAGCAGCAGTTCCTCCCCGCGGGCTCAGGAGGCAGGTTTGGGCTGCCTGCAGGTATGGCCTGTTCCCCCGAGAGGTTTGTGACCCCCCGGGTTACTCACCCAGCCTCTCCCCAGCCCTGCGCGCAGCGCGGGCTGCGTGCCAGCTCCCCCTGAAAGCCTCCACGCATGCAGCCGCGCTGCGCTCACCTACACTGCTTTCTGCTGCCCACACAGCAGGTACTTATAGCATTTACGTCCCCATCGCTGTATATAAAGGCGCGCTGGCGCCCAGCCCACCCTCCCGCCGCCCGAACAGCCCGGGGCAGGCGGGGAGCCCCCACGCCCGGCACGGCTGCCCCAGGATGGAGCCGGGCACACATTCCCATGGTGCCTACGGGCGCTTTGCTGGGCTCAGTGTTGCACTGGGAATTGGGCGCCTGCTCCCTGCAGGAAACCTTGGGGATTATCAGCATGCCTGGGTCGCCGGGGGAGGAAAGGCGCAGAGCACGAGCTCACAGTTCGTTTCGGATTCAACAGAGGACACGGTAGCAGGGCCCAGGTGTCCGAGTGCCAGCGTCCTCCCCTAAGTTAGGCCTCTGGGATTCAACATTTTTAAGGTCCCACAAACTCAGCGTCCCTCACGATTCTCCCGCGGACACGCGGCCCACACGGGGACCCCAGCACGGTTCATCCTGCACCCACCCCGGCCGAGCACCCTGCTCTGCTGCGGCAGGGGACCAGGCAGGGACGGCGTGCCCGGGACACCAGCGATGCCACCCTGCTCTGCCCAACCTCCTGGGCGATCACAAGTTGGGACGCCCCAGTCCCCGCGTGAGGGAGCCGGCCCATGGCCACGATGCCGGTGCCTCCCCAGTTGCCACAGGGGCTCCGGCTAGAAAACGACTCCTGTCTGCAGGGTCTGGCTCAGACCCTTCCCATGTGGGGGCTTGCAGAGGCAAAACCCCTGGGCTGGCCCCATGCTCACCCCGGCCCAGGGCAGGACTGTGCCCCAAACCTGCCCCCTGCGGCTCCTGCACCGTCGCCCCCGGCCGCCGCACCGTGTCCCTTCGCCGCGGGAGCCCCGGGTGCCACCTACCTTGGTGCGGGCAGCGCCGGGCGTCCGCTGGCTTCAGCGCCGGAGGCCGCGGGGGCGGCTGGGCATCGCAGGCAGCGCAGCGCCCTGTGGGACACGGGCACAGCAGCGGCGTCAGCGCCCGCGCACCCGCCGTCCGAGCCCGCCCCGGCCCCGCGCGCTCTGCTGTGGGGGACGCGGCAAGAGGGACACGCAGCTGAGGCCACCAGGCTGGACGGAGCATGGGGGCACGAGGACCGGCTGTGTGACAAGGGGCATCTACCTGCGCGGGGCTCCCCCGGCAGGGGCACCTCTCTTGGCCTGGGGACAGCGTCCCCGCCGTCTCTGCAGACACGCGGCAGTCTGGACGCCTTCATTAAATATTTACAGGGCTCTCAACTCTTTGAGGGTTTTAAAATTTCATATTAACTCTGCATTCCTTAGCTTTCAAATGATGAATTTCTTTTTTAGAGGAGGTAATTGCAAGTTAAAACAAGCAGGCAAACAAAAGCCCTTACAACGTCTTTGCAAGCTGAGAGCTTTCTTCCTTCCGACTGCAGCTGAGCTTCAGCAAAGTTTTTTTTTTTCTTTCTTTCCTTGTCCCTTTCCTGAATGCCCTTTAAATGCTCCTGACAAGCTGCTAGACCCGGGGGATGCTGCCCGAGCTCTGCAAGGGCTCCCGGCAGTTTTTGTGCAGGTGAGTGATGCCAAGACTGCAAAGAGCCGCCGCCTCCATCCCATCACTGCAAGAGTGTCCCTCGTCCCGGGAATCTCCCAGCCATTCCCACCACTGCCTTCTCTGTGCAAGCAGCCCCTGGGAACACTACTGGCTTTTAGCAACTCTAAACACCCGAAAGGGGCCCGTAAACAGCCCCTCCGGGAGCAGGGTTGTTGCAGGGGTGTTTTCTGGGTGAAGGAGGATTGTGGGGAAGTCACAAATTCATCCAAACTCATGACAAACTCTTTGCTGCAGCCCTGGGGAAGGAGGGAGGACTTGGCAAATTGCAGATAAACAAATGACCCGAGGGAGCCAGGGCAAAACACAATTAAACAGCGACAGCGGAGGAGCACGGGCTCTAATGCATGGAGGCTGCATTTTCAAAAGCATTAGAAAGCCAGGAAGAGCTGTCCCGGTCCCAGAGGCAGAAGGCATCATTAGCCCAGTCGGTGCAGCGCTGGATTTGGGGAGGGAGCAGGTTGTGCCTTGACGCTCAGCTTTTGTGAGGCCGAATCACCATCTCTCAGCCCCTGGCACCGCGCACAGTCCTGGTGTGGGGACAGGCCCCGGGAGCTCCCATCCTGCAGGGGACGAGCGGGATGCGAGGGCCGATCGCAGCCCCGGAGGCTCCTCAGCCCTCCATGCTCTGCTGAGGGTGCGGAGAGGGCGAGAGGGACACAGCAGGACCCGCGCGGTGACCCTGGAGGTGGCTGTTCCCCTGGGAAGTACAGCTAAGAGCTCAGCCTGGAGCAGGCTCAATAGCAGCATGAAGGTGACCTTTGCTGGGGACGCCTGCTGCCTGCTTCGGGCTGCGGGGAGCCGCGGGAGCGGGGCGGGACGGGATGGAGCAGCACGGCGAGGATGCGGGGCTGGGGGGGAGATTCCTACCCACAGCCCGGCGCTGAGCCGGGCAGGATCTGTCCCTGCTCTGCCGGATGTGTCTCAGGGTGTAGATCCATCCTTTGCCTTCCCTGCAACGTCAGGGTGTGGGGAGAGCAGAGGGAAACCCTGCCCAGCTGCACCAGCACCCTGAGAAGGTGCAGAGGGTCCTCAGTGTTGCTGTGGGTCCTGCCGGGAGCACAGCATGGACACGGCCTTTTCTTTCTGGGCCAGAAAGGAGTGTTTTCCCGGCAATGGCCAGGGCCTGCCCGTACCCCGCGCTGCACTTGCTCACACGAACGCTGTGCCTGTCCCGGCACCCGGACGCAGAGATGATGCAAAGGGCATAAGAAAGAGCAGGGCAGGGAGGCCTGTGCCCGGCTGTGCCGCAGCTCTGGCAGTGCCTTCCCGGGAGCCAGCAACAGGGTGGTTTTATCCAGCTGAGGGACTGGGACACAGTGCCCAGGGAAAGGTTAATGCCCGAGACGAGTTCAGCTGCTGAACCTCCCATATCCGAGACTCTTGGGGAAGGCAGGGAGCAGCACACGGCGGGAGGAGGCTCTACCCCACATCTCTGCATGCTTCTTGTGCCCTGTGCACCATCCTGCCTCTCTGTGCCGGGACACAAGCAGCTCGGGGTGTCATTCCCAGAACACTTGCCGGCAAAGCGCCGCATCCGAGCGACCCCAGCACCCATCCCAGCTCCTTGCAGCCTCTCCAACTCCACGCTCTGTGCAGATCTCGCTTTGTCCGGCAGCGAGGATGGAGCTCTGGGCTCGGCAGCAAGGGGCTGCACTGGCCAAGGAGCCGCTCGGAGACATCGGCGTGGGAGCTCTGTGGCCAGCAGCGCCCAGGGCAGACGGGAGCTGAGGAGCAGGTCCCGTCCGCGGCTCCCGGGCAGCGGGTTGCGTGGATATGCAGCTGCGCTCGCAGGTGCAGAGCTGTGGCCTTGCTCTCTTATGTGCTCGGAAACGCTGACCCACACAGATGCTCCACAGCTGCGACCCACCGGCTCGGGGCTGGATCCAGAGCCGGTGGCAGGACCCAGCCAGCCCAGGCGCTCCGGCAGCCTCAGCGGAGCAGCGCCGGCAGCAGCGGCTCCGCACCGCCAGGATAAGCATGAGCACCCCGATCCACTCCTGCCATGCAGGGCCCTGCAGTGCTGCTCGTTTCCCTTGAAAGCTCACGCTGCCAGCCCGGCCAGGACAGGCCTGGGTCATACAGTCACTGAGCTCTGTCCTTTGACAAAGACGAACGATGTTTCTGAGCATTTGTGGAGGATTTTATCAGAAGGGTGCAGGAAGCCGAGGAGGGGCAGGACCTGGGCAGACTGGCTGTTTGCAAGAGAACCAGGCACCTGCAGGACAAAATAGCATGGAAAAGGCAACCGCGGCTCCTACTGTATTTCCAGGAGGTACCAGGTGAACCAGCAAAATGCCAGGGCTTGGGAAGCAGACTCGGAAGCCTTGGGTGCGCAGTGTGGGCCCGGAGCACCCTGTGGATCTGCAGAGGTGGCCGGGAAAGCTCCCGGGACGCGGGCGGAAGGGGCGCTCACGCGAGAGCGCCTGCGGGAGCGCGGCTTGTTTACCCTGGCTGAGCAGGCCTGATTGCTCTCTATAAATACACCCGGCGAGTAAACACCAGGGAGGGAGAAGGCGCGTTTAAACTCAAGGATGATGCTGGCATAAGAACAAATGGGCAGGTCCGGCCAGGAATAAACCCAAGCTGGAGGCGAGGAAACAGCTCCTGAGGCCGCGGTCGCGCTCCGGAGCGGCCTTGCGGCTGGGATCGCGCACCGTGCTGCCTGCTGCGGCGCAGCCGGGACTTGCTGCCTCCGGAGAGGCGGCACACGCGCTCCGGAGCCACGCGAGCCCTGCCAGGAGGAGCTTCGGGCTGTTGGAGAGCATGTGATGCCCAAGCGCTGGAGCTCCTCAGCGGAGGGGGAGCCACTGAACAGGGCCCTTGTGCAGCGAGAGGCCGGCGCACGTGCGGGGACGTCGGCCTGGCTGCGAGCGGCAGGAGCAGGGCTGGGCTGCGGCTCCCGGCGGGACCAGCTCTTCTCCGGGTGACTTCTCCCCAGCCAGACAGTTCGTACCTGACCTCAGCTGGGACTTCACAGCTCTGGTGCTAAAATCGTGATTGGAAATGCAATGAAGCTTCCCTCCATTCCCAGATGAAGCGGGACAGGGCCTGGCTCATGCCTGGCGCTGGCTGCTGCAGAAACGCGGGTAAGAGCTAAGGTGCGAACCGCAATCATCCTCCAGCTCTGTGAGGTGTTAATAGCTCTGTCTAGTGGGGGTCATTTCAATACTAATGTCACTGTGCAAGCCAGTCAAAGAAACAAACACACAACACACAGCCAAGGGAGACTTTGAGACATTTTCTGGTTTATCTAAGCTAAGCTCTTCCTATTTTCCCCAGGAACAGGCAGGGTCAGCACGCCAGGAGCGGTGCCATCGGCCATGGGCTCTGCTTCTCCTGGCCATGCTGGAGCTCGCGCAAGTGCCCCTAGGTTGTCCCAGGACCCTGCAGCCTTGGTGGGGAACAAGGGCTGCATCTGCAGCAGGGATACCTCTCTGCTCCCTCAGCCTCCATCCATCCTTCGCTTCTATCCATTTGCCAATCCTGGGACCTCCACCCGTCTCCCATTGCTCAGGCTCCTTCACCCACCTCAGCTGGTGGCTGCCAACACTGCCAGAGCGCAGCTGGATGTGCAGAGCAGCTCAGCTCTGTCCTGAGCAAAGGTCCAAGCCCTGCTTTGCTCCTGTGAGTCACCACACTGACAGCCTCGGGCAGCGGCTGCCCGGTCACGCTCGTGCCATGTGGGTGGCACTGCTCCGGCGGCGTGCTGCCAGGCCTGGCGCAAAGCAGGCCACCTGCCCGTGCGCCGCAGATGCGGCAGCAAGAGGGGCTGCAGCCCCGCGAGGGGACCGGAGGGAGCACAGAGCGCGGTGGGGAGAGGGGCTGGAGCCCACGGGATCAGAGGTCCATGGAGAGGCGCTGCAGCGGGGATGGTTCATGAGCAGCTGGCCTCAGCTAGAGAAGGAAGGATGGATGAGGGAGACAGGGAGATGGGCAGGAAGAGCGTGGCGCGGTACCTGGCTCCCCAGCGCAGGGCACTGTGAAGGAGCCTCCAGAGGGTGCAAGCCGGGGCCCAGGCTGCTCTCCCCGCTCCGGAGAAACCCTCACGTAAGCAAGGGCCAGGCAGTGAAGAGGGAGCCCCGCGGCAGAGCCCGGGAGGGACGCGGCCATCCCCGGCCTCAGAGCTGCCAGGGAGGCACCGCTCAGCCCTGCATCCTGCCCCTGCATCCCGCCCCTGCATCCCGCCCCTGCATCCCGCCTGCCGCAGCCCCGCGGCCTCCGCCCCGTTACATAAGCCGGCGGCCCCGGGAGGCTCGGCGGGCCGGTCCCCGTGCCCGTGCCCGCCT
>VZSV01000015.1:5516562-5603250 GCA_013398735.1 Nothocercus julius
GCCCCGGTCCCGTTCCTCCTGCCCGGTGCCTGGCAGCCGTTAACTCCCCCGTTAATTGTCCCCGTTAACTCTCCCGGCCAAGAATCCGGCGTTCCCCCTTTCCCATATCCAGCAATGGCGCCCTGGGGTTCCAGGCATTCCCCTCACCAGTACCCAACTCTGCCCCTGGTGCCCGGTCATTTCCCAATGTACTTGGCCATTGCCAAGGACACAGCAAATTCCCCCAGGGCCTGGCCATCCTTCCTGCTCTCCCACCCCACCAATGGTAATTCCTCCTTTGCCATCCAGCAATTCCCAGTCCTTGGCCCTTCCCCCCAGGGCCCTGTACTTCCAGACCCCACTGATCTCCGCGTGGCAGCTGCCAGACACCCCAGAGAAGGGCTCTGTATACAGGGCATGTCTGGGTGTCCCAAGGTGCCAGCTGGGCCCCCCTCAATCCAAAGACTCCCCTCTGTACCCCTTGCCTATTAAATGTCCATTTGCATCAAAGCCCCGGCCTAGAGTCTCAGAAGGATGTGGGTCATCCCAAGGCTGGATGAAGATGGAGAGTCGGGAGCCAGGAGAGTCTTGTGCCCTGGAGTCCCCTGGGCTCGAGGACAAACGGGCATGGGCTGGGGACAGGTCCTGCCCCGCAGGGCTCTGCGGAGGGGTCACCATGTCCCCAGGGAGGGGTATCAAGTGTAAGGCGGCGCCAGCCTCCGCTGTGTCCTAGGAAGCAGCGCCTGTGGGGATGGAGCTTCTGGCTGTGCGAGTGTGCGGGGGCCTCTTGGAGATGCTGAGTCCTCTCCGACCTAAGGATGGCCTTGGTGCCCCATCCTAGCAGGGGAGTTACTGCAGGCCATCCAAAAAGCGAACGCTGGGGGAGCTGGCCAGGGAGAGCAGAGCGAGAGAAGGGTCAGGACCTGTGGCCTGCGACGGGAGCTGCAGAGCCTCGGGAAGAGGGGATGTGGCTGGGCTGGCTGTGCGCGGAGCTGCCGCTGAAGGGCCTGGTTTGATCTCCAGAATCACTGGGCTGAGTCCAGAGCTTGAACTGCAGAAAGAGGGAGCAGGGTGGAGAACTTGGAACCTCCTGGGAAAGAGGATTTTTAAGAAGATGCCAATGGTCAAGGCTTAGGCACATTGTGTTTAGCTTCAGGTTCATGGCTGCCCCAGTTTCAGGTTGCCCCAGCCGTGCTGCTTTCCCGGGTTGGCCCCTTGCTCTGCCGCAGTGTTTGCAACGGGTTCAGGCACTGCTGTCTCTGGTCTCCCAGGAGAAACGGGCTCCTGCCTCTCCGTCCTGAAACAGCCCCAGGACGGATGTGTCGTAAGGGGTGAAGAGGGCCCGTGAGTGCCACCGCAGGAGGGTTTGCTCCACCCCGGCATGCGGGACGGCGCAGGCAGCCCCGCTCCCTGCCATGTGGCTCATCACATTGCAGCAATTCGCGCCACTCCTGCCCTCCTTGCAGGGCTGGTGCAGGATGGGCAGGCTGATGAATAAATCAATCCCCCTCGGTGCTGAGGCAGCAAAACTTGGATGCAAATAGAGGAACAGCGCTTGGGCCGTGGGCCTGGCGGCTGGTGTAGTTATCGCTTGTGAATTCCCCCCATGTAGCTGCCGCATGCAGAACAGCCTGCAGCCAAGTGGGCAGCTCTGATTGCCTTATCACCATGTTTTATTTATTAAAGCGCTCGATATTCAGCCTTGCTTTCTCTGTCCCACATTCCTTCTGGTTGCTCCTGCCTGCAAATGGGAGCTGCGGTTTAGTGAAGGGGTGCTGGGCGCTGCAGGTCCCCCAGGTTTGGGGGGCCCGGCCCCATAGCTTCCCTCTGTTGTGCTCCTGCGACATGTCCGGGACTTGGGTGACTCAGCCCCTGGCACGGCCGTGCCGAGGGGACCGTCCCTGCAAGCGGGAGGATGGGGCCGCGTGAGTGACCTTTGCAAGCCGGCAGGAAAGCGCTTTTACAGCTCAGCCAACCTCTTGCTTTGCCAAGAGCAGCGCTGTCCCAAGCCCTGGGACGGTGCCAGGCGCGGGAGGGAGCCGGTGTCACGCTGCCCGTGCTGGTGCTGCCCGAACCGCTGCGGTGCTGGCTCCGTCTGCCTCCCGCCACCTACCCATCGCTCCCGGCCTGCAGCAGGGCCAGGGGGAGCCGTGCGGGAGGCCGGGTCCTGGGCGGCCAGGGAGGACTGGGAGGCACCGGGAACGTGGCAGCTGCCTCGCCGCCAGGGAACGAGCCCCAGGAACGCGCTGGGCGCTGGCCGATGGGCAGGTAGTGGCGGTGATGCCCCAGTCAAGTGGACAAGGCAGCTAGTTAAGCGCAAAAGAAACCCCCTAAGCAAATAATACTGATTTGGGAGCAGGGAGGAGCTGGTGCCTGGGTGTCTTTGCCTTCCCCCGGGCGCCGGCAGGGCCGGGAGCACTCTGGGAACTGTAGTCCTGCCTTTTCCTCCAGCATCCTCTTCTGGAGGCCAGGAAAGCGCTGCTGTTCACCCCACCGGACCTGGAGCGCCGTCGGGCAAGGCTCCCCCATGCTGTCCGGAGCCGCGAGCCGTGCAGGAGCCGTCCTGGTTGGCGAGGTTTGGCACAAGCCTCCTCCCAGGGGCCCCAGAGAGATGCAAAAGCCATCGCAAGAGCAAACGGCTCTCACGGCGCTATCGATCGCAGCAGCGTGCGCGCATGCCGGGCTCGCAGCAACGATCAATAGTCGTTTCTCTTCCCCGCCGTCACCCTGCTAATGGGAGTCACCGGCCCTCTCTGCAGACCCGAGCGACCAGGAGAAGGCATCAGCACACGCTCCGTGGCGATGCCGAGAGCCCGGCCGGCTGTGCCGAAGCCGGCCCACGGAGCAGAGCCAGCAGCGTGCAGGCAACTCGCTGCCTTCCCGATAGGTTCCTGCCTTCGTGGCGGCCGCGGGTGGTCACGCCGGGGTGTAGGGACATTCCCATTCAGCCTGGGGGCGGTGCCACCATGGGGATTTTTCCCATGGCAGCAGCACAGGGGGAAGTTGGGGAAGAGCTAAACTTGCCCAATGTGAAGTGTAGTAAAAGGAGCTAATTAAATATTATCTCTGCAGCCCGGCGAGCATGCAGCCGGGCCCTTATCAGGAGAGGGAAGGCAGATAAATCAGCTGTTCCCTTTAGGCAGATGAGCTTAGAATAATGAGGCGGCACAAAGCCTCACGGGAGAGGCTTTTGCTGGTGAGAAGGTGGTGCAGGACACGCCGTGTGCAGCTCCGGTGCGGCGATACCGGCAGTGATCTGGCAAGGATGGAGCCTGCCCGTGGTCCGCAGGGGCCAGATGCCCCCCGTTGGCTGCGGGGCTCCTGCTCGCACTGTGGTGGGGATGGGGTAGGCAGCTGGTGAGCCTGGGACCTGTCCCGTGCCTGTCTCCGCGCTCTGCACCACACTGCCGCCGGGGAGCCCAGCAGCGCCCGGACGGGCGACTGCACCCGTGCGAGAGGTGGGAGCCGGCGCTGCCTGCGCCCATCCCGCATCGCGCTGGGGTGGCCAGCGGGGTGGCAGCCGGGCGTGCGGGGGATGCGTATTCCCGACCTTGGCAAAGTCACCGCAGCCGCCGGGCTCCCATCCCCAACGCTCCTGTTCTCCAGCACTGGAGGCAGCGTGCGGAGACGCTGCCCTTCATGGCAGATTGCAGAAGATCGATGTGTTTTTGAAGCCAAATCTGAGTTTTTGCCCTCAAACAGCGCGGGAGCCTGCTCCGAATGCTAAGCAGCTCCTTGGAAAGAGGCTTCCCAGCACAAAGGAAAGCGAGGACGCAGCGACGAGCGTCCGGCCCCCGGGGACCGCGCCGGCCCTGCCACAAAGCAGCAACGGCGGATGACACTCGGAGGCAAAGCCCCCTGCGCCAGGCCCGCCGCCCTGGCGCTCGCGGTGCGTCGCGGAAACCCGTTAGCGGCTGCGGACACAGGAGCGGGGCCGCCCCCGGCGTGGGGCTCGCGGCCTCTGCTGCCTGCTCTGCCCAGCTAATGGAAGCAATTTTTGCCTCCTTTCATCTGGAAAACCACTGGCAAGAATCATGCGGTGACTTCCGTGGCAGCTGCAGAGGTAGATGGAGGCGGGTCGCGCCCTCCCAGCGGGATTTTCTCCCCGCTGCTCTTCAAAGAGGAACCGCTCAGGCTCCGGCAGCGGGGCCTCGCCGGGCGCCTCCACGTGGGGACCGCGAGGGAGGCCAGGAGGCCTCGACCGCCTCGGCAGCTCTTCCCTGCCACGGCCACCCGCTGCCAGCAACGCGCGGGACGGGGACGTGCCTGGCAGCGTCCTGGCCTTGGAAGCACCTCGAGAAGCCTCTGGAACCGCCAAACCCCAAGCTCCTCGTCTTGATGGTGTTGAAGTGACTTTGACTGGAAAGGAGGAGGACGGGGAGCTGCCCCAGCTGCCTAAATCCCCCCTCGGATCTGGACTTCACTCGCTGCCTGTGTCCTGCCCTGACACTCACCCCAGCAACCCAGCCCTGAAAGCCAGAACTGTTTGTTTGCAGTTTCCTAGGAGAGAAATCACGTTAAAAAAATTAATTACACACCTGAAAACAAAATCTGGCTGCTCAAGTGCACATCAGGGATAAATGTTGTGTTCCAAATTAGACAATTTACAGCCTGACTAAGTAATGAAGAAACCCACCGTGGCGTGAAGCCGGCAGGGGCGAGTGACCCGGAGGTGCTGGGGGGAGCACGGACCTGGCGGCTGCAGCGAGTGGGGCAGCCCGGCTGGCCCGGGCGCCCGTGGCCTGTCCCCCCAGCACCCGCTTCGGCCTGTCCCCCAGCACCCTGCTCGGAGAAACCTGGGTTGGCTCGTGCTCAGCCGCTCGGGTTCAGTCAGCAGAGAGGCTCTGGCTTCAGCGCAGCAGCCACGGCGCGGGTCCGGCCTGGGGCTTTTGGGGTACATTTTAGCCGTTGTAGGGCAATGAGTTCAACTCCAGGGTCAAGGAGCAAATGGAGAGGTTGCAGGGAGCATCCAAAGCAGACGAGGCGCCCAGCTGCCTGCCCTCCCCATGGCTCCAAGGATGGGGTGTTCAGGGTGCAGGGGCACCCACACTGCACCCAAGGGCCCCGGCACTGCCCCCAGGGGCCCCTGCACTGCACCAGGGAAGTACCCGGTGCCATAGTTTGCTCCATGGGGCACCTGCACTGCACCCTGCCCTGCACAGTGGATGTGGTGGTTCCGGGGGAGCTGCCACGGCCTTTAACCCTGTGCAGGGGAAGGATCCACATGCAACAAACAGGGAGTTTCAAGGAGAAGCCAGAAGACTCTTGAGCAGTTAAAAATAACCCCTCGGGCTGGGGGTCCGTCCCCTGGGCAGCACCGCGGGGGCGAGGGGCTGTGCGGGCGCAGGGAGGAGCGGGGCGCCCGGGGGACCCCGCCGAGCCCCGCGCCGCCTCCTCGCTCCGCCTGCGTCCCCAGCGCGCGCTGGCCCTGCAGCCCCGCGCGCTGTGTGGGAGGGCTGGCAGCGTGCTGCCGAGGAGCGGGCGCCTCTCCAAGCTTTCCGCAGAGAAGAAAATCATTTCTTTGCCTTATTTTTTTTTTTTTTCCTCTTTATGGCATCCCAGCCCGTTCTGCGAGTGCAGGAATTTAAAGGGGCTCTGCCCTGGTGCTGGAGACCCCGGGTGAGTGTCAGGTGGGATGGTTTTGGTGGCACCCTGGCCCCCTCCTAGGCAGCAGCACTGTGTGAGGGGACACCCCGTCCTCCTCGCTGCCCCGGGGAACCCTAGGGCTGCTCCATCGCACGCCTGCACCGCGTGCCCTCCTGGCCCCCCGAGCTGCTGGTGGGCTGCATTGAGGGTAGGACCCCCCAGAACCCCCCAGGCTGCTGCAGCCGGCTCCATGCTGGGCCAGGACCGGCCTCTCCTCATTGCTCGCCTCCCATCTCTGCTCGGAATCGCATCGGAAACCAGCCAGCTAATGATGCGAGCTGCGGAGCAGATGGGGGACCTGACGCGCTACTCCTCAGCAGCGGATTAAGCATGCAAATGGATGTATAGCGACGCGGTGTCTCTTGGCCTGGATCCTCCCACCCCCAGCGTGCATATGGCACCTCAATTTGTAGACCCCGGCTCCCCACTCTTGGCACTCCCCAAATCATCCAGGCACGGGCTGGGGTCACAGAGCGCAGCCCTCCGGACGCGGGTGCGAGGTGCATCACCGGCCTGGCTCTGTCTGCATGCAGGATAGCGCCGGAGCTGCCAAAGCTCCCCGCTCTGCTCTGATAGTAAACCCTGCTGCAAGACAGCAGCAACCACACAGATGAGCTGCATTTGCTGCATTGCTTCCTTGGCCCCTTGCTAGCGCCCTTCTTGCAGTGTTGGCCAGTGCCAGCGGTTTGTGCCCCTTTGGCAGGGGGTGGCTGCAGTGCAGAGAGGTAGGAGCAGGGCTGGGAAGAGGGCCCAGGGGTCCTGACTCCTGGCAGCTGCTCTAGGCCTGAGCCTGCACCACCCCGCACGGCTGCACCTGGAGCAGGGCGAAGGCTGGGGGATGTAGATGCTCTGTGTGCATCCGGAGAGGCACTGTGTGGGTCGGCAAGGGATGAACGGGCTCTGGAGCAGGGACACCAAGGAGAGCCTGCAGCTCCGGGGCTGCATGTGAAGCTGCCGCTGTGCTGGGAAAACCCCGAGGAGCTGCAGCTTGGCACCTGCAACACCTCTGCCAGGACTGTCCAGCTGGTGGCTGCCGCTCTGTGGGTGCTACCTCCAAAACCTGCCAAGCGCAGAGAGCAGAGGGTCCCTCTGCAAGGCTGCCCGGCTGCCCCTGCTGCAGCATCTGGGTCACCCTGGAAAGTCCCGGGTCACCAGGGAGAGGAGGAAGGACAGGAAAGGTAGAGAAAGGGCACCCAGCTCCTGCACCCCCTGCCCATGTGAGAGCCGTGCTGGGGTGCCACAGCCCTCCGAAAAGATGCCGAGTCCCTGGCTGCCGACGTGGGAACGGAACTGCCTGCACCTGCGGCAATGCTGCTCTCAGACGGTGCCTGCCGCTAGAGCACGGAGCACTGCAACGCCGTTATCTGCCGTGCCCGGGAGCGGGGAACGGATTAATATTCATCGCAAGGGAGCGCAGCATATGGGATATGAATAATGCTAATTGTGTCTGTATAGATTTAGCGTAAGAAGCTTCGATGCATTAAGGAAGGAGGGAATTAGTCCTTCTCCAAAAGATTCAGGCTCATTTGTGTCAAAGGGACGCCTGCCTGCCTGCGGATTTCAACACGGGGGTGAGAGTAAAACTCCTGTCCCATCGGCGAGTGCAGGAGAGGGTCAGGCAGGGCAGTCGCAGAGCCGGGAGGCCTCAGCCAGGCGCTGCGGGCAAGGAAACTTGGTGCCTTCAGCATTCATCCCATGTGCTGTCCAGGGGCGATGCTTCGCCCCTGTTTTAATCAAACTGGTTCATGGCAACCTGGCTAATTCCTCAGCTCCAGAGAAGGCAGCCGGGGAGCGGAGGGCTGGATGCTGTGTGCGGTGGGACCAGGGCCCTCACCCCGCGGAGGACTCGGCTCCTCCATTGCAGTCTCCCTCTTGGAGCTGAGATCTGCCCAGGGAGGTTCTGCAGCTCTGGGACTGCACGAAACTACCCCGGGGCTCTGCTGGTCCCAGAGCAACCTCTGGCACCTGGGCAGGCCGTGGGGTGCAAGTGGGGCTGCTTCGCTCCCTGTCTTTCCCGGGCTTTCCCAGGCCTGCTGCGGGAATTGCTGCCACTGGACAATGGGCACCTCTCTCCCTTTCCCTGTGCATCACTGAGGATATGGGATTCCTCTCCTACACTTTGATCTCTCCAATTTTTAGCTCATTCTGGCTGCCTTAGAGGCACTAATCCCTCTGCAGGCATCAGAGAGAATCCACCTACACTTCATGCAGCAATCACTTAAGTCTTATTGTGTAAACAAAATCTCAAACATGAAATCCCTAATCCTTAATGGCTGAGCCTCCGATACCTGTCCCTCCATGTCCTGCCTGACAGAGGGTGCACGAGGGGGAAGGTCACTGTGACATTCACACATTCGCCCAGACCCTCGACCTGAGCCAGGATTAAGCAGCCACTCACACTTTTAACCTTGAGCTATTTCTTTGCCTTTCAATGGTCTGTGCTGTTGAGCAAATTCCACTATCTACTGAGGGATCCCCAAGCCCCCTCCCCATTCAGTTGCATTTGCTCAGCTTAGGGGATCAAACGGGGTGACATTTGGAGTTGGGATATTTATAATGCAAATCTCCCCTCAATAGATAGTGGAATTTGCTCCCTCTTATGAAGGGAACCTCTGGGGAGAGCTCAGCGCTGCGGACGGCCCATGCTGAATGCAAAATCCAGCCGGAGGGGGAGGGAAATCACTGCCTCCCACTCAGACCGCGCTCTTCCCGGGCCCGGCACTTCTGGGCGAACACTCGCCAGATAATCACCCTTGTCACCAGGGAAAGGCAGCGGCTGAATTTCCCCCAGCCACAGCTGGAGAGCGCAGAGGTAAGAGCTGCGGGTTCAGCCGGGAAAGCGGCAATATTTCTGGGATACAGAGAGGGAGGGAGAAATCGCCGTGGCCGTTTGTGCAATCCTGGAATTTATGTTTTCTTCCCCTGCAATCGGGGTGCTGCTGATATGTTATTGTCTCTCTCTCTCTCTTTCTCTCCCAGCTCTGAAATGAAAGCTTTCACCACTTTCCTTGCTGCAGAGGAGCGAATATGTGTCTGAGAGGGAGATTTACACTTTGCTTTCCCTTTTGGAAATGGAGCGTGATTTTCCAGCTACTGCAGGCGCTGGGCCTGTCCTGACGCATTGAGCCGGGCTGTCAGGCAGGCAGAAGGAGCGTCCTCCTGCGCCCTGCTCCCGGCGCCCCGCGGCGCCCGTCCCCATGCCCGCTCCTCCACCTGCCCCTTCCCTCCTCCCGCCAGGATCCGGGGCTCTGCTCACTCACCCCTGCGCTGGCTGTGCGCAAAAACCCCTAAATCACCCCAAGTATCTTTGGGAAAAAAAAAAAAAAAAAGGGAAAAAAAGGGCTAACAGGCTCTTTTTTGCCCACCTGGTGCAAGGTGCAAGATGCCCGTGCTGGGGGGACTTGGTTTGGAAGTGCCGGGGGGGTCACGAGCTGCGGGGCTGGTGACAAGGGGTAGGTGCGGGGCTTGGGGACCTTGCTCAGCGCAGCAACCGTTTCCCTGACGGAGGGGAAAAATCATGAAAAAGGGAAAAGTTCAGCTGCCGCTTTGTGCAAAGCGTGTTATCTCGGGAGCTTTTCCTGAGCTCTTGCAAAGACGTTTGAGGGCAGACTGAGGGCTTCCTGCAAACAAAGATGCACCGAGGAATAGCCGGAGCCTCATAAATGCACTTGGGGAGAGGAGGAAAAGGGATTTGAATTTCAACTTTGATGCATAATGTGCTTTCTCTAGAAAAACAGCCTTCTTGGCAGGGACCAGCCAACTTCCCACTAAATCTCCTGGAGGAACGTTACCAGTGGCGGAGATAAAACCTCAATGAAACACAATTAGCCTCCACTTGGATTAGCCCAACTCGCCTCCCTCCTCGCAGCCGGGCAGTGGGACGGGGACCGTCTCGGCGAGACCCCCGAGCGGCCGCCGCGCCGTCGCGGCGCGGGGAGGCTGAGCCTCCCTTCATGGCTAACGGGATCTGACGTGTGATGAATCCACGAAATCCGGAGCGCCGCAGGGCAGCCCTGGCAATCGCGCCGAGGACGGGGGCTCGTCACGGTCGGTTTGCTGCGGTTCGCCGCGTTTTTGGCGTCGGGTGGCAGCCCGAGCTCAAACACAGATATGCAGCAGGGGGAAAAGGGGCAGAGGGGTGAGTGGCCAAGAGATTTGTTTTCCAGGTGGGAATATCTTCCAGAATGGTATTTTTTTAGGCTCAGAAGTTGGGGTATTTGCTAGGCTAGAAGTATCGAAGCTTAGGCCTCCTCCATAGCCTGGGGGACTTGTCCCAGTTCAGTTGTCGCTTCCAAGTGCCTTGCTGGCCCAGGACACGTGTCCATCCCACCTGTGCCCCCGGGATATTTCTGGATGCACAGCAAACAACCTTTGGGGCTGGGAAACGGGGCTGCCTGAGTACCCGGAGCAGCGGAGGGAGAGGGAAAAAAACCTCGAACCCACCTTGAAAAAATCAGGACCGCACGCTCCATCTGAGCCTGGGGCCGAGAGATGCTGGCAGGGCTCTGAGGGCAAACCAGCCCATTAATTAATAGCTTAATTACCCGGTAACGAACAGCGGACTTAGCTCAACCTTGAAACAGGCCAAGCGAGCCAAGGTGCCCAGGAGCCCTCGGGGCAGGGGAGCGCGGGGGCTGCGGGAGCCATTCGCATCCTGACGGTTCCGACTGCGGAGAAGAAACTGCAGTGGCTGCAGGGAGCGCCTGGACATGTCCCTGCCCCGAGTCCCCCGCAGGTCCCCCCGCTCCTGCTAACACAGTGCCCATTCCCTTGCCGACTGTCGCTTGCAGGATGAATGGCCCAAGCGCAGCCTGGGCACATGGAGCGGGGGGAGCCGGTTGTCCCTGTGGGAACGCGCTGTGTCCGGGGCGAAGGGAGCCCTGCGCCATGGGCATTTCTCTTGGCAGAGGAGGGCGGGGAGCCTGCGAGCTGGAAAAAGGAGCCAGATTTCTTTGGCTTGGCTTGTTTTGCTGCAGAAAGGCGGTTTCAGCTCCAAGGGTAGGGGAAATGAAACAGAAAAATACCTCCCATTAAGCAAAAAGGATCAAGAGCCCTGCGTAATAGTGCTGTCTGCGGGGGCTTTTCGCTACGTGTTTGCATCCAGTGCGGCCTCCTGCCAGTGCCTAAAGGGAGCCTCAGCGCAGGGAGATTCGCTGCCTGCTGCCGCAGCGGGGAGAGCTCCCAGCCGCTGTCCCGAGGCGGGGTGCACATCCCAGCGCCCCGCTGCCGAGCGGGTGGCCGGAGGCCAGGCGGATCCCTGCGGAGCACCCGGCAGGCTCTGCGAGGAAGCCCTCCGGCTGGCGGGGAGGAAGGCCAGCTGCGTTCACAGCGTGTGGATCTCTCCCCACGCTGCGGGGAGCGGAGGATGGGGTGGCTCCAGATCCGGGCTCTTCTCCTCTCCCATCTGAGCCCTGGGGCAATGTCCTCGGAGCCGGCGCCTGCCCCGCCGGCAGCCGCGCGTGCCCGCGCAGGTGGCAGGCGGGCGAGCGCGCCCGGCGGGGAGCGTGCGGCAGCGCCAGCTGTGCAAACAGCGCCGGGAGGTGGCGGCAGCCCTGCCAGCCACACAGGGGTGCCCAGGGAGGGAATGGAGGCTGCTTCGCTCGAACCTGGGGCAGCCCCGATGCTGGGAGCTGCTTGGACACCGTGTGGCTGGGAGCAGGGATGTACCCTGCAAAGGGGCACGGGCTGTGGGTGGAGAGGGGAGCAGGGGTCTGGGAAAGGCAGGTGGAGGAGCTCAGGGTGCAAGAGGCCGCCTGGGGCTGGTGCCGTCCTGGCTTGCGCACGGCTGCAAAGGGGAGGTCGCAGCGCCGGGGCTGGGGACCAGCTCATGCCCTGCAGCTTGTGCTGCACAGGGGCACCATGTCCTGCGGTCCCGGGGACAGCGAGCCCGGGTGGACCGTGCATGTGCGTGTGTGTGTGTGACACCGGGCGGGCGGGGGCGGCTGTTGTACTGTGTGTTTGCTGGGGGGATACGGGAAGCGGGGGCATCTGTTCCAGCAGAGCTGCCTCTGGCACTCGTCTCATTGACAAATGGTGTTTGGTTTGGTGCTAGAGCCTTAATGAAAACGGCGCCTGCTGCAGGCACAGGGAGGAGAGTGGCTGCCTGGAGAACCCGCTGGGGGAGCAGGACGAGGAAAAGGAGGTGACAGCATCATGTGCAGCCTTTGACCAGGGGCACATGGCTCCTGGCAGGACCATCCAGCCCTGGCTGGAGATTTACAGGGTGTCAGAAGCCTTCGAGAGGCTGGAGAAGCCCCACCGAGGTGCTGCTCTGTCCCCTGCCCTCTGCGGCACCAGTTGCCCAGCACAGCCTGCGCTTGCCCCTGCCTAGAGCAGCTTTCCCTCCGTCTCAGGCGCCCCAGGGCTTGCAAAATCCCCTCTGCGCCCCTGGGGGCTGCTGCCACCCAGCACCAAGGGATTCCACATCCCCCCAGCACGTGAGCTCTGTAGGGGATGCCAGGGCTCTACACTGCAAAACGCGCCCTGAGGGCAATGTGTGTCTGAAAAACAGCTTTAATAAAGCGCTCTGGGCACAGGCTGGTGACCCCTGGGTCCTTTGGCCTCTCCCGGGGCTGTGATGGTGTCCCCGTGTCCCCGCATGATCTGCCTTTTGCTGCTGGCCCTTCAGTCCCAGGTGTTCTCCCCTGGAGCGGCAGCTCACGGACGCAGCCAGTGCTGGCAGCATCATCCACGGCACACGGGTGCCCGAGGTGCCTCAGAGCCACCAGTGGGGACCCAGCTATGGGAGGGTGTTTTCAGAGATGCTTTGGGATGGGATGGGGGGAAATCCTGGTACTTCTGTATGGCGAGTGGGGTCACCCTGATGTTGGGGCCAAGTTTCTGTCCTGCTTGTGCCCTCTAGTGGCTCTGTCCCTGCTCCGGTGCCACGGCCACGGTGCCACAGCCATGCAGGGCACAGGCTGCACCTGCGGCACCACCAGCCCCGGGGTGCAAGGGGCACCACAAGCCGTTTTGGATGGGAAATGCAATTCCTGGTTCCTGCACAGGGACCCAAAGCCCACGCTGGAATCCCTGTCCCATAGCTATTTGGTGACTGTCACCAAAAAGCAGTTTATTCAAGAAAAAAACAAATCCTGGGATTTCTTAGGCAAAGTTTCTGATCTTTTGATGGCTCAAGGCCACTACCACTGCCTCTCCTCTATGCTTTGAGGCACCATAACCTGAGCAGAAAAAAATAAATCAACCTAAAAGACTTTCTCTTATTCCGCTGGTGTTTCTGCTTCATCTAAGAGAAAGAAAAGCTCCTCTGCCTCCGGTCTGCAGCAGCAAATGCTCCTCTCCTGCACCGTTCGGGGAGGAGACGCTGCAGAGCCCCGCGGAGCTCCTGCATCCTGCACATGTCCCTGTCCCCATCTGCTCCCCTGCCTCGTGCTGGCACCGGGGGACATTCCTCCCGGCTGGCCCTTCAAGCCTGAGGGGGAGATATTTCCTATCTGGAAAAAGCAGCTGCTGTTTGGGAGCATCGATGCTCTCCCGGGGGAACCGGATGAACGGAGCAAGGCCAGGATTAACCTGCACTGTGGCTACGGTGACAGCCGTGACGTGCACGGCAGCCTCATCCCATCCAACCCCGCCGCAGTGCCATGCAACCCAGCTGCAGGCTCATGTATGCACTGAGCAATGCCAGGTCTCTGCACACCCTGGGGTCAACAGTGCAGACAGCTACTGGCACAGATGTTCTGCATTTTGGCTTTCTCCCCCTTCCAGCCTCGCTAGTATTGAAATTAAAAGCAAGTGTTGCCCAAGTGTGAATTGGTAGCTGCTCTCCAAGACCCTTATTAGCAAATCTCTTCATCCCCCCTGGGCTGCAATCTAATAATCAAAAAAACAAAACAAACCCCCCCCCCCCAAAAAAAAAAAAAACAAAAAAAACCCCCCAAAAAACCCACAACAACAACAAAAACCCCTCCACCCAAGCAAGCCCCAAACCTTGTTTGATGGATTGGCAGTGCTACTGGAACAGTTGGGAGCAGCTCTTCCTGCTTAGTATGGTAATTAAACGCTTCAATTGCAATTATTTTTGCAATTAGATAAGTCTTTAATTGTTATCAGAGGTGGCAGGGGTTCGGGTGTTTGCTTCCTGGCCCTTTCTCAGGGAGCGGGTGTGAGGCTGAGGGTGTTCCCGGCTCCCGCCTGCAGTGCCCGCAGGGGCCGGGTGCCCGGGCCTCGCTCGCCGGCCGCGCTCCCTGTCCCCGGCCGCAAGCAGGGGGAGCTCCGAGCCCGCGCTGCTCCCGGCCCTGTCCGCGCTGCAGGGGAGCCCGAGCCTGGTGCGTGACAAGGGGTGCTGGCACCCGGGGGTGTGGGCATGGGGTGTTGCAGGTTTATTCTGGGAAAACTCTTGTCCTGCGGCAGGGAGCTGGGGGTCCTTCCTTCCCCCCCCGTTGCTGTTCCTGCCCCCCTGCAGCCCCCTCCTCCCTGTTGGTCCTGGTGTTCCCCAGGGCAGGTGCTATTGCAAGGCAAGGGGTCCCAGACAGCCCCAGATCTGGCAGAGGAAGGAGAGCATGTCCAGAGAAATGAATCACTTTGTTTTCTTTCTAGGTTTAATAGTGGGTTTGTTCCTTTTTTTTTTTTTTTTTTTTTTTTTTTTTTTTTTTTTTTTTTTTTTTTTTTTTTTTTTTTTTTTTTTTTTTTTTTCTCAATAGCATTCTCTGCTCCTGCCCAAGCTCAGTGCACCAGCACCTTGTTTTTGCAAGGTGCAAGAAGGGCAGGGCGCAGGGTCCCAGGCCCGGTGCCTCTGTGGGGTTCCCATCTCCCCACAGTGCAGAGTTCATAGGTACAGAGCAGGTTCATAGAGGAGGGACTTCCCAGTATGATCCCGTGGGGCTGTCTGGTGGGGAGGGGGATACTGCTCATGGGGCTGCTATGGTGCCCGGTTTTGCCCCTGTGCGAGGACCCCTGCCCTGCCATACAGCCCTCAGGGAGGGCAATGATAGGCAAAGGGCTCTTCTCCCCGGGCTGTCTGTGCTCCAAGCCTCTTTTTTTCCCAATCCAACCCACAGACTTTTCCCACCCCCTGCTCAGTGGTGCTGAGAGGCCAGCGCGGGTTCTGGGGCCCGGCTCCTTGGGCACTGCCTGGGGGCCGTGGGCTGGGGTGTGCTCCGTGATGCCGTGGGTGTCACAGCCCTGCGGGCAATGGGGGAAGCTCTTCTGCAGGTCCACTAAGGGCTCTTCCAACACACAACCCTGCAGGGAGGAAGCCTGAGCAGGCAGAGGCTTTTCCAGGTGCTCCAGGACGGAGCCAGCACTGTGTGCCGCGCTGGGGATCCTGCAGAAGAAGAGAGGTAAGGTCAGGGGATTAGCAGGGGGTGAAGGGCCCCCTTTCCCCCTCCCTGGTATGGGGGTGCTGCATGGAGACCCCCCGGGGCGGGGGGAGGACAGTGGCCGTGGTGCTGGCAGGATGCTCGCGGGTGGCTCGTCCGCTCCCGGCGCGACGGGGCTGCCGGGCGGGGAGCCCTGCCCGGGGCGCTGCAGGAAGGGGCTGGGGTGCGCGCGGTGCCGGGCAGGCTCTGCTGCACGGGCCCCCTGCGCACGATGACGCTTCCGCTCCCCGCCCCCACGGGGTGCAGAGGAAACCTGTGGTGGTGGCAGGACCTCACATGTGCAAACCTCTCCCCTCAGCCGACTTCGCTTCCCCCTGCCGATTGCATCAGTGCTCTCTCTTGCGGGGGAGTGGAGAGGGGGGGACCTGGTATTTTGCCTCTGCTTCATGGAAACTAGATGTGTTTTGCCAAATCTGTGCATGACAGGGAGGGAAAAGGTGAACCACAGAGCTGGAAACGGCTTCCCCCAATCCCTGCTTTTGGGCAGAGATGACTGTGCTGCAAGGGGAGTGAGCACTGTCTTCCCCCTTCAGGAGGTTCATGACTGTAACTTCCCCACCACGCTTGGGCTTTTGCACCTCTCCCTCCCATGGGGCAGGGTCTGCAGACACTTGTGCTGGCACAGGCGGATGGATGAAGGCTGTGGCCCTCAGCTTCATCACCTGGGGAAGGGCCTGCCCTCCCCATTTCACAGCTGCACTGGATGCCTGGTGGTGCTGGGGGTTGTCCCTCCCCGATGGCTCTCCTGTGTGACCTTGGCTGCAGGGAGCAGGGACAAGTGGACGGGTGGCTGCGCAGGGTGACCTCCTTTCTCTCCAGGGCACGGTCAATACAGCAGAGCCCACGTTATCGGCAGCGGTGCTGGAGGGAGAGTGCGCGGAGGTCGGCGTGACCTTGCACAGCTCTCCTGGTGAAATGCTGCAGCAAGTGGCTCTCCGGGGAGCTCACGGACGTCCTCGGGCGCTGCGGGAAGCAACTGTGTCCTCCAGCCCTGCATGGCTGGGGTAGCATGGCAAGGCTGGATCCAGCGGCAGCCCCTGCCCCGGGATCCCTGCCAGCAGCACCACAAAAGCTGCCAAGATTTCTGCAGAGCTGGTGCCGGCTCGCATGAGAATGAGGTGCTGGAAGTGAGCGCGGCCGCCTCTGCAGTGCGCCCGCTGCAGCGGCAGGGCCCGATGGGGAAGCCGGGGCAAGGAGGGCTGCTGGCGGCATCACCCCTGCAGCGGGATGGGACCGTGTCAGATGTCCCCATGCAGGGGCATCAGCCCCCTCCCGTGCTGGTACCCGGCCCCGTACTCACCCTGCGGCCCCTGCCATGGAGTTTCCCGGGGGGAAACCTAGCTTTGTCCTTGCAGGATTTTGGAGGAGGGCAGCCAGGAGCCACAGGCTGGGCGACGGGTGTCCTTGGGCAGCGGGCTGGCCATGGCTCACAGGAAAGCGCCAGTGCTGGAGAGGGGTAAGGCATCATAAAAGAACAAAAGAGAGGGAGAGAGAGAGAGAGAGAGAGAGAGAGAGAGAGAGAACACATCAGTGGGGCAGTGGGGCCAGTGCCAGGAGGGATGAGCCTGTCAGGCGCTCGTTTTTTACCTGGCCGCTCTCCCATGTGCTCCCTGCCCCAAAGTCTGCCCCACTCAGTCCTGCTGATTCCAGTGGGAGAGAAGGGCAATGGGGGCTGGCGTTTCGGGGCTGGGAATGCAGCCATTCCCAACAGGAACCGCCCTTCTCTGCCCATACAGCATGGCCACGCGTCCCGAGTGTCTGAGCACAGCTTGTTGTCCGCAGGAAAGCCATGCGGAGCTGCATGCTCAGCCCCGGCCACTGCACCCACACGCTTTTCTAGCTGCTAGATACCCAGCTGGTGCTGGGTGCTCCTTTTCCCTTAGTTTTTATCCAGCCTGGACCCCTGTGAATGGTCTCGCAACATAAAGCAAAGCCCAGTGCTCTGCATAGTCCTGTGAGGAGCTGTGGCTCCCTGAAGCCCTGCGATGAGTACTATGGTAGCCAGATGTGCAAACAGCTGCAGCTCCCTGTGCTGGGGCAGGGATTGCCTGGCATTTCCACCAGATAAAACCAGCCAGCAGATGAAGGCGTGAAATGGAGAAAGCAGGGGCTAGAGCAGATCACTCTGAGCGCAGTCAGACTCTTATCTGATTGCAAGCAAGAAACCACAGCGGTGATGCTGTGTGGGATGGGGAAGTGAGTGCTGGATTTATAAAGGGCAAGAAAAAACTCTGTGCTCGTGTCTCCTCCTGTTGCGTGTGTGTACCAGCACAGAGCCAGCCGATGCCTGTCCTCTCCCTCCATGCCACATTCCCTAGGAGCAAGCCCAGATGGGAAGCTGGGTTATTTCTCCCACTGGAAGTACTCCTCCAAATCTCCCGTCATAGAATCGTTAAGATTGGAAGGGACCTTTGGAGATTATCTAGTCCAACCCCCCTGCACACGCAGGGTCACCTAGAGCAGGTGGCTCAGGACTGTGTCCAAGTGGGTTTGGAAGATCTCCAGAGAAGGAGACTCCACAACCTCTCTGGGCAACCTGTTCCAGTGCTCTGTCACCCTCACTGGCAAGAAATTTTTCCTTAAGTTCCTGTGGAACTTTTGGTGTTTCAGTTTTTGGTCATTTCCTCTAGTCCTATCAGTGGCTACCACTGAGGAGAGACCGGCCCCATCCTCCTCACTGCCTCCCTTGAGGTCCTTATAGACACTGCTCAGGTCTCCTCTCAGCCTTCTCTTCTCCAGGCTGAACAGGCCCAGCTCTCTCAGCCTTTCCTCATAGGGCAGATGTTCCGGGTCCCTGATCATCCAATACTGGACTCTCTCCGGCAGCTCCACATCCCTCTTGTACTGGGGAGCCCAGAACTGGACACAGTACTCCAGGTGTGGCCTCACCAGGGCTGAGTAGAGGGGCAGGATCCCCTCCCTTGACCTGCTGCAGACGCTCTTCTTGATGCACCCCAGGATCCCCTTGGCCTTCTTGGCCACGAGGGCACTGCTGCCTCATGGTCAACTCACGTGATCACCTGAGTGCCCTGGCTTGGCCCTGTAGCTCTTCTGTCCCTGTGTGAGTTCTGGATCCATCCTCTGCCTTCTCGGGGTTTCTGACCAGGGTTTCTATGTGAGACCTGTCTTGGCAGTGGCGCAGTGCTGCTCCAGGGACCGAGTGCTGCTGTGAGACACAGCTGCTCAAGAAACAAAATCCAGGGACAGAGTAGGTTTCATTCCACCAGCATCTGCCCTCTGCACAATTTATCTACAGGTTGCTTGACTCCACATTTCCTTTCCAGCTGGCGAAGCGGTGGGACGGGGCCAGCAGCCCGTGGCACCGGCGCAGCCCCAGGGGACGGTTGCTCCTCTTGCAGGTTGCTTCACCCCGTCACCACCAGCACTGCTTCTGGAGGGTCCCACTGAGTCCTGTCCCACCTGTAGCTGCTGCTTCTCTGGCAGCTCTGTCTTTGGCCTGGGGAACAGAAATCCCTTTTTCTTCCCCTTTTTCTCCTGTTCTGGTCATTAACTGACACTTTCCAAAAGTATCAACACTTACTTCTTCTTTCCTCTCTTTCTGTTGCCAGACGGAAGTCCCAAGAACCTGTCCCCCACTCTCCCGGCTGTGTGTAGGGTACCCGTACACAAGCTCTCCCAAGATGCTGCCTTGTCCAGAAGCTGCACTTTAGTGTGAGGAACCAGCACAGCTCTTTCCCTGACTCAGTATGCCTGCAGGAGTATCTGTGTCATGCCAGACACATGCTGTCTCTATGTGTTTTTATACACCTGCAACTATGTTTGCCAAGTGTCTTATCTTTGCACGCTTTTTTATTTTCCTGGAAACTGTAAAGGAAGTCCCCAGATCTTGCAATCTTAGAATTGTTTGTATTCACCCATCCCTGCACTTGTCTCCTGGGCAGGGTATGCCCCTACCTAAGCTGCCTCTCCCTTGGGATGAAGTCACCCCTGAGCACCGAGGGGAAGCACCCAGGGTGCACGCTGAGCCTTTTCCATGGCTCTGCTTTCCGGCCTGCCCCTCTGCTCTCTCCTTTCCATGGCAGAGTGGGGGGGAAGCAAGGGCGTATGCTGTGGGAGAGCGTGAGCTTGGCGTTCCTGTTGGCACACTCGGAGCAAAAGGACACCTTATCTACAGGATGGAAAGTTTTTGTGCTGTTTATCAGGCATTGAGAAAGGTTAGATTAGAGGCTCAGGAGCTGCCGTAGTTTGCATCACAGCAGAGCAGCCTTGTCCGCTCTCCTGAGGCTCCGGCAGGAGGGTGTGTTTGGGCCAGGCAGTGGGAGCGTTGGCTCTGTGGGGATGTGGGTGCCCCAGCCTATGGGTTGCAGGAGGGTCCCACCCCTGTCATGTGCCTGGGGTAATGCTGAAGGAACTTTTGGCTCTAACTTGCATAGCTATTTGTATTTCTAAAAACATTGGTGAGCCTAATTTTGATTATTCTTGTTCCTTTCCACAGACAGGAATGGAACTTGCTGTTGGTCGGCCTCACCCAGAGCAATAGCTGAAATATGGAGGCTCCGTAATGAGGATGTGTGTCCTAGCCGAGACAGGAACCCCCTGGGCTGCTCAGGGTGACCACAGGCACATTAACTCTGCACACCAGAGAAAAGGTGATGTCTCCCCTGCTGTGCCAGGTGACCTTTCCCGAGTCCCCACAGCTCTCGTGTGCCCAGGCTTTGCTGGTCACCACCATCAGAGAGCAGAACGTGGCCAACATAGAAGAGCAGCTGTGACCGGTGGCCGCAGACGCACTTTGTATAGGAGAATCTGAAGGCAAAGCTGTCCCCATCACACAGCAAAGACAGCAACATTTGGTCCTTCCCTGAGGTGGTGGCGATGGCCTGGGTCAGTTGGGTAGCCCAGCCAGTGCTCCCTGTGCAGAGGCATGCATGGAGGGTGACAAATTGCTGGGTGCTTGTAAAGAGCAAGAGCTGCTTGGCCGAGGACTTCCTACTGGGAAAGCACGTTGCTTAACAGTAAAGATAGAAAAGTCCAGATGTAAAGGCAAGTCCAGACAATGCTGACTTCCCACCTTTGCCTCCCTCTCTGGGGATGGACTTGCCAGCACACACATGCCTATGAGAAAGCTCTTACCTCTTGAGTGCTCTGTCAGCCAGCAAGATCCCCGTCCCGTTCCTCATCTCCAGTCTCAGCGGTTTTCCCTCCTTCCCGCCACGGCCCTGCCGAGCGCTCCTGGGCTGGGCCTTGCGGAGGGCAGGCAGGCAGGCCCTGGGGCCCCCCGTCTTCCAGCAGTGCAGCAGGTGCTTGTAGGCCATGCGGAAATCCCTGTTGAGAGTGCCGTAGAGGATGGGGTTCAGGGCTGAGTTGGCATAGCCCAGCCAGAGGACGATGGACATGGGTGCGCCTTTCACACTGCTGTCCCCCCACATGCCGCGGTAAATGAACACCGTGAAATAGGGGAACCAGCACACAACAAAGGCTCCCAAAACCACAGCAAGGGTCACTGTGGCTTTGTGCTCTTTCACGATGGGTGGCATGGGGGTGTTGCCGCTGCAGGACCACGTGTGGTTTATTCTCTTGGCCTGCTCCCTTGCTATCTTGAATATTCGGTAGTAGGTGATGCACATGATGACCAATGGGATATAGAAGGTGAGCAAGGCATCCACAAGCCCGTACATGGGGTTCACCTCCAGCTTGCACTCCTTGCTGCAGTCAGAGGCTGTGTTTTGTACTGCTGTCCCGTTGGTGTTCCAGCCCAAGTGGATCGGTAGGAAGGAGACCATCAGTGAAACCACCCAAATAATGACCAAGCCCACGGTCACCCGGGGGAGAGTGACCATCTGGCTGTAGCGGAGAGGGGTGGTGACCGCAAAGTAGCGGTCCAGGCTGATCATGAAGAGGTTGAGGATGGAAGCTGTGCACAGCATGACATCCAGACTGATGTAGATGTTGCACAGAAAGCTGCCAAAGGGCCACTTGTGGGTGAGTTCATAGAAGGCAGAGAAGGGCAGCACCAGGAGGCTCAGCAGCAGGTCCGTGATGGCCAAGGAGACGATGATGCAGTTCGTCAGGCTGCGGAGCCGGCGATCAAAGGTGACGGCCAGGCAGACAACAACGTTACCACAGAGGGTGAACACAATGAGGATGGTGAGGAAGGACCCAACCAGCACCTGCAGGTGGAAGTCCATGGGTTCTGGAAGGTTTGTGAGGTTGTAGCATGGATCCATAGTGCAGGGGCATGGATGGAGATGGCCCTGCTCTCCTTGGCTATTTGGAATAAGATTCTTCTGGGCAACTTTGGAGCACTTTTCAAACCTACTCTGTGCCTACAATGACCATGGAGAACATTACAGAGTCATTTCACATGCTCAACCTTGTATGTTAGGAATGACATAGCCTAGGGAAAGACATAGGCCAGCAATTCATGTGTACATATTGGCCCCACCTGGGAGCTTAGTGCTGGAGCTGATCCTCTGCAGCTGCTGATGGGTCTCAGCTGTTCCCTCTCTTGCCTTTTCCTTTCCTCTGAGAAAACAGGGGGGTCAGATCCTGTGTGGTCTCATCCTTCTGTTGCTCCTGCTGTGTGTTTTCATTAGAAAAGGCAAGAAGTGCTGCAACTGGGACAGAGACTTGCTGCCTCCCAAGGAGGAGAACCTGGAAAAACAAGGTCAGGTCAGAGCTGCAGTGTGTGAAGGTCCTTTGAACAGCCCCTCTTGGATCTCTCCTGGCTGTGAGGGTGTTTGCTGCTCAGTAGGTGCTCCAGCCCATTTAGACCTGAAATGGAAAGTCCTTCAGGAGCCAGGAATGCCAGTCCCTGCCAGCCTCCCTCCTCTAGCCCTTGAGGGTGACTACATAACTTATAGGCAGGAGGTCTAAAGGCATCAGGTTCCTACAGGCTTATGGCAAAAAGGGTCCTTGGAAAGAGCACAAGAAAAGACTCTTTCCAGAGAATTTCTAAAGCTCAAGTGTGCTTTTGAAAGTAAGTACTTGCTTGTGAAATTTTGCCTTTTTAAGTGTGTTTTGGACAGTCCTTTGGCAGCCTGTGCCTGGTGTTGCCTTATTCAACCCAGAAAGGAAATCACTGCTTTGCTGATGTGATAGATCTGTCTGAAATGTGCTGGAGGTGACTTGTGCTCACAGCTGAAGGTGTGTGGGCCAAGCAAGGCAGTGTACCCAAGAGACTCCTGAGTAAATAATTGTTGGTTACTGAGACCTGGCAGGTTAGAGAGGATATTTGCAGCCCTGCTCTTTCCCAGGGAATGGCTGATGAATGAGAAGTGATGATCCATCCTATGGGAGGTGGTCTGGTGAGGGGGGCAAACTCGCTGTTGCACAGGGGTCCTCTGGGCCTGGGCACGGGGATTCAGCCTGTCAGGGGATGGATGCGATGCCCTCGGCCGCGGCAGGCGCGTGCGGAGCGGCTCCTCGCCTCCCGCAGCAGCACAGGCTCTTGCCACAGGAAGCTCTTTGTTTGCCTACAAAAGGAGCGCGGAGCAAGCTGAGCACTCCCTGCCCGCTGATGGAACAGGTTGTTCCTAGAGAAGGGTATTTCCAAGTGAAAGGAATGTTTTTTTCATTGCTCCCAAAGTGCTGGAAATGACAAGGTAAATTATAGGGGGAGTAGCACACTCGGAAAATGCTGTGGGTGGATTACAGCCTCAGCATCATCAGCAACCCACTCCTGCCACTAGCTCTTGCAGTGCACGTGGGCTGTCCTGGGCACTCAGCTGCGGTGTTGCTGGTGGGACACAGTGGTCTGGCTGCATGGATGTCCTCAGCACCAGCCACACATCGTGGGGATCTGCTGCTTTCCTGTAGCTCTGACACCACAGAGGGTCTCTGTTCCTCTGCCTGTGCCCAGAGGTGCTGGATGAGCCCAGCACAGCCCGGCCTCCTTCTTCCCCACCAGCGTGGGTCCTTGGGCTTCAAGCCCCTTGTATGGACTTGTGTTCAGATCTCCCTATGCAAGCTGTGCCATTTGTCCCCTACTCAGGCAGCTCCCGGGCTGGCACTGCAGTCCCGGACAGAGGAGGATTTGCCTCTTGTGGCGTTTCTTTTAATGCAAGAAATGGGCGCTTTCTTTTTTCTTTCCTGGTGCTTCCTCTTTCTTTAAAGCTCCCTGGAGTTTGCTCTGGCCCAGGATGGAGCAGGACCCGGGAAGCTGTGCAGCCGTCTCATGCTCCGTTCTGGCCAAAAGGCAAGTCTCCTTCCAAAAGCGAGACCCTCCCTGCGTCACGGGGTGAGCAGACGCTCCCATGTCCCCCGGCCCAACGCCTGCATGGAAACCTCCCCCGAAACGAGCGCAGCCTCCGCGCCTGGGCATGGCCTCGCGGGAGAGGCTGGCTGGGGCCGCGGGGCTGGCCAGGAGCCCAGCACGGTGCAGTCCCCGGGCAAATGCACCAAGCTCGAGGCTCCCGCCTGCCCCTTGCAGAGCACTGTGGCGCTGGTGACCGCACGTCTGCTGCTTGTTTTCCGCCCGTTTAACTTGCGGCCACATGTCCCGGGGCACGGCTTCGGCTCCCCTTGTGTTTCAGCAGAATGGGTGTGTTTCCTCCTTGACATATGCTTCGAGCAGCTGTTTCCCTTGATGGCCATTCTAGGAAAAGGCTTAGAAGTCATGTCCTTGCAGCCCTGTTTTTTAAGCTTTTGTGTTTTTCTGCCTGCCCCTGGCACTGCTACCTGGACCTGCTCCTGGCCAAAATTACCCCCAGTGTGGGACAACAGGGTAGCATTTCAAGGAAGTCCTTCCAGCTTTTTTTGCAGGGGTGCTTGCTGATGGATGCTCGCTGCCACAACAACTTGTCAGACGCGTCCTAAGACTGCATTCCTTTCCTTACAGCTATCCTGAAGTTGCCTGAAAGCCAGATATTTCTCCTGTGATGTTCTCAGCTGCTGAGTCCCAGCTTCAGGTAGCAATTTTTGCTGTTAATCCCTAAGAGCGTGAACTTCTGCCAAACTATTTCATTTCTGTCAATCTTCAGACCCTCTGGTTCTTCCACTGTAGTGTTTTTAGTGCCTCATTCAGTTTAAAACTTCTCCCAAGTTTCTTATCTATGTATTTTCATACAGGACTCCTTTTTTTTTTTTTTTTTTTTTTTTTTTTTTTTTTTTTTTTTTTTTTTTTTTTGAGCCTGGATTGCTAATGGAAGCTATTAAATAAAATTCATCTGAAGACCAATCTTTACTCCATTAATAACCTTCTCCAGAGCAATAACGATCCTTACACTGTAACGTAATGTCATCTCCCCATTAGGTGGTTCTTTAAACTCCTTACAATTCTTGTAGTAATTCCTGCCTTCTCCTGTCTGAATGGATATTTTCTGCTCTGTTGAAGGCTATGTACTTTGATGCCCTGTGTTCCTCTCTAAAATGTCAATTATCTCTGCTAGGGAGGGGGCTGTGATCCATATATGGTAAATTTCGATTGCATTTTATCCTATTTTATTTCTACTCCCCTGTCTGCCTTTCAGCATCCTTTCCTGGAGCATTGTTTGTTCCAGCACTTTGTGCACTTTTGCAGCAGGGCTAATGGGAGGCAGGGTCCATTTCTGCAGCAGAGGTAAATACATTTGCTGCTCTCTATTTATGCGCTTCCACTTCTGGCACAAAAGGTTTATTTAAAATTTGTGAAGATCCTAGGTGCATCTGTAATCCTGAAGGATGCATTTGCAGGAAGGAGCACTTGGGGAGTGCTGGATGTAGCAGCCTGTCTTTGGGAAGGATTTTCCAGCACCTGCAAGGCTGTGGGCAGTGACAGTGGATGCAGGACAAGACCTGAATTAGTTGTTTTAGTTGTTCTGGGGACTGGGTGGCTCTGTGCTCAGGCAGACCCTCTCTGCCTCTTGCTTTAGTGTGTTTTTGAGCAAAGGGCTGGCACAAGTCCGTTAGAAACAAAGCAAATTCCCTGGCCTCACAGCACTTGCAGCGAAGTATTGGTGGCTTTTTCTAAAACTGTGCTCGAGTGCTCCCAGGAATTAAACATCTGGGTACTCTGTGTGTGGTGCTGCGGGCTGGGCTGTATGGCTGTCAGGGGGACAGGGATTGCTCTGGTCTGCTGGAAGATGCCTGAGGTCTGAGAGCAGGAGTGGGGAGGCATGCGGGGACCTTTGCAAATCTGTCAGGATGTAGGCTCAAGGACAATGCGAGAAGGAGCAAGTCACACAGAAACTAGCTTGCCCTGCTGTCTGCGGAGGGTTTGCTGAGGCTGTGGGGTCATTTGCTGGTGGGGTCATTTCTCGCTCATGTACAAGCAGGGCACCCCTTTGGGAAGGGATGCTCCTCCTGCGCTGCCTGTCCCGCTCGGCATCCCCTGGCATTCCTGTGCATTGCTTTCCCTGCACCTCGGCTGCTGAACTCTGCCACCTCTTCTCCCTCTCTTGCCCACTCTGTGTGCCCCTGGGGCTGCAGGGAACACCAGGGTCCCAACTGGCTGCAATTTTCCCTGGCAGTTTTGCCCTGTGCTCTCTGTGCCCTGCTCCTAGCCTGGCCCCGTCCCCGCATGTGGGGAAAGGCAGGAACAAACTACTCTGACTTGCCCAGGTTTTTCCTTCTAGTGAAGATGCATGGGCCGGTGCTGTGGAAGCAGCTCACCTAGGGGTGAGCAGAGCGGCTGGGGAAGCAGGATGCAGCCCCCCTCCCATGGGGGCTGCCCACTGTCCGGATGCTCCCAGGGGAAGGTCCCGGCTAGACCAGGAACTCTGCACGTAGGAGAGAGCTCAGAGCGCCTGGAGGCAGAGCGAGCAGAGAGATGCACGGAAGCCCACAGAGAGCAGACAGCATCTCAAAAGTTTCCTCTGCAAAGGTTTCATGAGGGAGGTGAAACTGAAAATGCAGCGTGGGTCTCATGGATGCTGCTAGAGCAGCAGAAGTTACTGCAGCAATCCCTGGATTCACCTTCCTGCCCTAAAGGAGTCCTCCACCGGCTGGCAGCACAACGAGTACCTACCCACTGCTCGTGCCCTTCGTGTGGTTCCAGAGGCTGCTGAGAGCGGGGTGGGATGGGGACCTGCCATCTGCTGCAGCCCTGAGGGAAGGGGAGCGGCCCGGGCAGCAAACCTCATGGAGCGGGAGCTGCTCCGCTCCCGCGGCTGCTGGAGCATCCCGACAATGCTCCTGGCTCCATGGGTCCCCAGCAAGTCCTCAGACTGCTCTCTGCTATTGCCGCTGCCTTGCTCTGACCCAAGACGGTGTGGGGTGCTCAGCACGTCCCCGCCTGCGGCCAGCAACCCCCAACCCCTCTGCGATGTCACCTGTGCAGAGATTTGCCCGTGTAACCAGCAGCAGGAAAAGACAATGAGAGCTTTACCTGGGACGCGTTGCCGTGGCCGTGGGGAGCAGGTGGGTGCCCTTCTCGGTGCTGCTTCCTCCAAGTTGCAGCCAGGCTGCCCGTGCGGCTGGCGGCACCAGCGTGTGCACGGTGCTGCCTCCGTCCGTCCCTCCCTCTCTCCTCCCTCTGCGAGCAGCAATATCCAGGCAGTGTGGTGACTGCACCGTGAGTCAGACCACAAGTGGGTGGGATCAGAGCTGTGAACTCAGGCACAGAGGTGATCATCCGGCAAGTTTGAAACGCTGAGACGCGGCCGCGGGGTGGGCACGTGGTGCTGAGCTGCGCCCGGGCGCAGAGAGGGGACAAAGATGCCTTGGGCCTCTCGCTGTGCTTTGCTTGTGCACTGCCTCGTGAGTGCGAAGGCTTAGGCTGCTGCTGGTTACACGGGCAAACCGCTGCTTGCTCGCTGCGTGCAAGGAGCTGACCGGGTCCCAGGAGCAGATGCGCTTGCTGTTGGCTGGGAATTGGAGCTGGCAGGGTGCAAATCTGCTCCTCTTGCCGTTCGAGGCAGTCAGTGCCCGGGGAGCAGGCAGGTCGCCGGTGCAGGCAGTGCCAACGAGTAAAGGCTCCTTGTGCCAGTGCAGGGGCTGTGCGGGTACAGGGCATGTCTCCTGCTGGCCTGTGCTGGACGTTGTCCTCTCCGTGTGTGATGGTGGGGAGGAACTGGACCAAATGCCGAACAGGCAGTGGCAACCTCCTGTGTCTCCCAAATCCGTCATCTGCGGGTTTCAATGCACTGAGCAAATACCAGCTGTCAGGACAGCTGCACAAGAAGCTGTTTACCCTCTGAGGTGTCTCTCTAGAGCAGAGCCTGTCCCCAGGCAGTGATGCACCGAGAGCAAGATGCTTCGGACCCTTTTGCCACCTGCAAGTCCTCATCCAAATAGCCGGGGACTGACTCATGTTTGACTCTGGCAGCGGGATGCAGCCCCTGGGCTCCCTGAGCTGGAGCGGGACAGAACCTCCTGCTAGGTTAGCCCAGCTAAGACCCCTCAACACCCTGCACGAACTTGTCACAGTCTCCTGCCCAGTCCACTGGGAATGCTGGTGGCACCACTCTATAGAGCAATGTGGCTTTGATGTATTTATCTGCACACACCAAAGCCAAGATCAGTCTTCACTAAGCTTATGATCTGCTGAAACTCAAGGGTTTTCCTGCTCTTTTGCAGTCCTGCGATATGTTCGTGTATGGGAGAGGGGAAGCGGCCGCTGCACAAGCGCCCATTCGTGCGGTGGGTAGCGCAGTGCTGCTGCCATGGGACCTGTCCCTTTATGCAAGTTCCAAATCTGCTCAGGAATGTCCTTGAAAGCCAAAATCGCTGTGGTGTTGATTTATGCTGAGGCCTGTCCTTTGGCTCTCTTCTAGGGAGGATCTTTTGTCTGGAAATCTTGGGAAGGGACACGTAATGGAGGAATAAAAGCCTCTGGTTGTCCGTGCCACATCACCCCCTTGCTCTAAGCCATCCCAACAGATTTAATGAGGGCACTAGGCTGCCCAGGTTCAGTACTACGTTCCCGCATCTGCGCAGTGTCCTGGTGCTGAGGTCTCTGCACAGTCCCCTCTGCACCATGCAAACCTGACCGCTTCTCTGAGGACACCTTGGGGACACGTCATGCTGCCATGCAGTGCACAGTGACAGAGACCTGTCCCCCTGGGCCAGGCTGCTGGGTCCGTCCTCAGCTGCAATCCCTGGCCCCAGCTCTGTAGATGCTGCCACATGCAATGCAGGAGCGGAGCAGCCCTGGGACTGCAGGGCTCCCTTGAGCGTCAGACATGGGGAAGGGGGATTCCCCCTTCACGTGGAAATTCAGCACTTCTACAGTCTCAGATCCTGGGAATCTGATCTTATGCAAAGGCTGTGTTGTTATAGAGCTCCTGAGGGACCTCTGGGGCTGGTGCACTGAATCAGAGTTATCAGAGAGCTGAGTGCTGGAGGTGTGAGCAGTGCAGCCTGCACAAGCAGGCTCTGCACCTGCTGGAGCATCCCAGGAAGCGGCAAACCTAACACCTGGAGAGCTGGCATCTGGCAGACATTAGTGGTGACAGGCATCACCCCGGAAAGAGGCATCTGGGAAGAGGCCTTGGGGCTAGCCCACTATGCATCTACACAGCTCAAAGACATCTGCATGAATCAGCATGACGGGGTCTGCGTGGAGCAAGTGGAGAAACTCATAAGTTGGGAAATACCCAAGTGGGCTTTGCTGAGCAGCGGAGTGATTAATGAGACAGGAAACGAAACGGAGGAGCCTTTTGAGGTCTAGCATCCGTGTGTGCGCACGAAGCAGCAGGCATTGAAGGTCTCGGCAATGCTGGGAGCTGGGTTGCTGGGAAAGTGTGAGGGAAGCCATGGAAAGGGGTGCCAGGAATAAGAGATTTGGTAAGAGCAGGGGCTCCTGCAAAACCCTAGATGATAGAAACTGTGTCCAGAGAGCCAACAGGGGTCGCGTGTCGCAACCACATGTGGCAGCTCGGCTCCAAGAAGGACTTGGAGGTGCCATTCTCCACCTGTCTCTCCGCCATGGGCTGGATTTGAAAAAGTCAAAAGCTGAGGGATGGAGGGACAGGGAAGGAGCCATGTGCTGAAGTCCCATTGCCTGGGCTCATGCTCTACCCAGGAGCAAGGAGAAGGATGCTCCAAGGGAGGGGCTGCAGCTCCTCTGAACGGCTCTGCAATGCACCTGGGAAGGGATGACCTGCGGCTCCAAGTTTCTGCTTGAGTTCCTGCCAGGAGGTTGATGACCATGGGATGAAGAGTAAAGCCAGCAGCAGTGGGTTTTTGTCAGGGAAGCTGAAATTACCTGGAAAACAACACTTTCGGGATGCAGAGCCACTGTTAGGGAGGAGCAGGTACTGGCAGACGTGCGGTGGGCAGTGTAAGCTGTGATGGTCTGCAAGGGAGTCCTGCTGGGTTTAAAGACATGAATATGGACTCCAGCAACAGATCCCAGGACGAGAAAAAGAAACTAGTGCTGGAGTTTTTTCCTGTGGAAAAATCAAAGCTAAAAATCTGCAGAAAGGTCCTGATCTGGTCTCAGGGCCTGGGTAGACAGAAAAGGTCATGTTATCAGAGGACTTTGAATTCCACTTGATATATGGTAAAAATATAAGACAGAGATTTCCCAGATTTGCAAAGTGCTACTAATTGATTTTTTTTTTTCTTAACGGATATGTTGCAGTAAAAACTCAGTCCTGGAAAAATGCCAACAACAACAAAAATCTCGGAGTTTTCCCTGCTTGGAGATGTGTAATCCAGTGCATACTTTTGGGAAATAATTATCCCAAGGAAAGGAAACGTGAAACAGCCTCAGCGAGCCCAAACTCAGGGTCCAGCCCACTCATATCAGCCATGTGAGGAAGCACCCTGTGTGAACAGATCCAGCGTGAGACCTGCGCTGGGTCATGGCTGGGGTCCAGAGCAATATCCTGTCAGAAAAAGCTTGCTCTCATGTGTGTATTTGCAGCACCATAAATATAAGCTATTCCAGGGAAATCTCTGTCCAAAGGCATTTTTCCGGGACGTGGCCTCTGCATCCTGGAGAGCAAAAGAATGTTCAGGCCTCTCCCGCTTCATCCCCTGGATGGGGGCAGGCTGTGGTTTAGTGGGAAACTTTCTTAAGCTTCTCTTAAGTGCACAGAGAAGATGCTGAAGGTGTATTTCCAGGTGTTGGTCTGTGGGTGTTGCACAAAGCTCTCCTGTCTTTTGCATCCTACAGGTAGCTTTGAAGGAAGAGGCTTAGGAATAAGGGGATGCAGGTTACTTGTGATCACATGGGTGTGTGGCTGGCTTGAAACTGTGTATTACAGGGATCCCATCCAGGCCTCCTGAGGAATTCCCAGCTCTGGGAGCATCTTCAGGAAGCTGAGGGCTGAGAGCTGTTTCTCCTTTCCTTGTCCAAGGGCTAATGATGCTCTGAACACAGCTGTTCCCAGTGATTTGGTGAGAGATCAGAACTTCATGGCAGGCAGAGAGCAGGCTGCCTCCTGGCTGAGGAGTACATGTGACTCCTGCACAGGGTTTTTCATCTCTTTGATGTGCTGTAAGGACCAAGAGGAAAGCCTGAAGTCTATGGGAGGCTGAGACAGCCCTGCCTCACCAGACCCCAAGGCTCGAGGTGAGTGTGAGTGTCTACAGCACATGCAGATCAGCCTGTGTTCAAGAAGCATTCCCAGGAAGTGAGCGACAAGCTGTGGTTTTGAAAAGTGTTTTTTTTTTTTCTTTTCTTTTTTAAATAAGCTTTTTCATTGAACCTGATGAATGCAAACATCAGTGTCCTTGTTTGCCTGATGAATGCTTAATCCTGCTCTGAACGCTGCTGAGATCAGAGCCGGGGTGGTATCTCGTGGCAGCAGCTGGATTCTGGGCTGCACAAAGCTGTTCCTTCTTGCAGGTGTGGAGGAGGCCACACTGCTGGCTGCTCCAGGTCCAGGAGCAGGGCAAGAGGTTGGGATGCTCCAGGCTGCTCAGACATCTGCAGGATTTTCGGCTCTGTCAGTACACCTGGAACCGCCTGTCCTGTTTCAGCTTTGGACCAGTGAAGTGTGGTCCACTGATCTACATGCCTACCATGAGGCTGTTCTGGTGCTCAGGGCCCGCCTCGCTCCACCTCGACGATCTCCTTCATGAGAGCTTGATGGCTGAAAACCTCCGTGGGAGAGAAACAGAAATGATAGAGGCCTGGACGATATGTCCTATGAGGAAAGACAGAAGGGATTGAAGGGATCAGCTTGGGATCGAAGAACCTGCAGAAGACACTGCGAGCAGCGCGTGCCTTACCACCCCTACAATGCTTCCAGCTCTTCAGTATATATGGCCCAGGCATACCTTGAGCTTCTGCCAGCCATCAACACCGGAGAGGCCACAGCAGCTCAGGGTTACAGATCTGGCATCCAACAATAATCACCTATGAAAACTGTATAAGCATGAGGCAAACCTTCCACAGAATGTTCCCCCTGTGAAGGGCAAGCTGAGACTTGTCACAGGCACTTGGTTACAGCTGCACTTACAAAACAAAGCGGCCACTTGCTGCGCTAAGGATGAGATCTCGGCAGGTACACTGGTCAAATCCTGTCCTGCCTGATTTGGGAGGCAGGAGAGCTAACTTGGTGGTGAAAGAAATTCCCAAATATTTCTTTCTCTTACACAGTCTGGAATGAGGCCAAACACGTAGGATTGGAAACTCTTGCCAGGCAATTAATTGTTACAGACAGACAATTTGTTAAGTAGGAGAGGCTTTTAATTTGTAAGAGCTCATCTATTCTTATTGTATCTTTTAAACTGAAAGAAGTAGGGTTGTTCAAAATAGGCTTTGAATAGAAGATTTTAATTTACGGGCTATGTTTGATGCACTGACAAAATTAGGAAACAGCGTTGTGAGAAGAACATGCTCTCCCCAAAACCTGACTGTAATCTGCAGAGAGTGCTCAAGAACAATTCAATTCATCACAAATGCACTTGAAAATCTTTTTGCAAAGTTCAGCTGGTCTTGCTCTGAAAAGGTAAGGCTGTCTCTGCTGCTAATCGCTGGGACAGGACTGGTAGTGTGGAGCTAAGGTGGCTCCCATCAGTGCTGACCCCACTCCTATTTCTTTGCTATCTGTGTCCCTGCTGGATATGGCTTTTGAGTTTGTCTAGATTACTGGGGTGAGACCTTTCTTTTTATTCTGTGTTTGTACAACGCCTCAAAGAGGGTCCTGCTCCAGGGATGGGAGCTCTGATAATGCAGATAACGCTCCCCACATTCAAGATACACCAGCTGGTTGGTGCTGGGGAGACCTCAGATTCGCCTGTGGGGTGTTACAGCATGCAGTGTCATTAGAGCTGTTTTCACACGTATGAAACCAAGCCTCTTCTCTTGTAAGCAGGCATAAACTGGGCTGTAGGCCAACTGCCTCCTCAGAAGCCCTGTCTGAAGGTGAGGAAGACGTGTCAGTCTTTTAGCAAGAGAAAACATACTAAATGTAAGTGGGGCTTGTGCTTCCAAAGTCCCACTGGAGAGATCATGATTCTATGACCCAGGAATGTATGGGAAACCCCATCAAATTTGGGTCATGCAAAAGATGGAAGCAAGGATGGCGTAATTGCAGTCCTGTGCCCATGTGCAAGTGTGTGTCCTGCAAGCAGCTGGGCTCGAGCAGCACACAGAGCTGATTCCTGTGCGTTGCCTTTGCAAATGCCCATGCTCACGGTCATTCCGGCATCGCTTCTGTCCTGGCTTTGTGACGTGACATGACGTGATGTGGGGAAAGGACAGCGGCCTCCTGCAGCATCTCCCCACGCGGCTCTTCCCCTGGGCTACTGTGGAGCTCTGCTCGAGTCAGGGACAGCACACACGAGGACAGTCCTGCTGCTGTGCCCAGGGTGGGCTGGCCCAGGGCTCACTGTGCCATGGGGCATGTCTGGCCCTGCTGCCCTGCTCAGCTACGTAGCTGCCAACAGAGGATCCAGAACCCATGTAGTAAAAGGAATTGCATAGGGAGCATTTCCAATTTAGCATCTTTTCTTTAGAAAAAAAAAGGGTTCTTCAAAGCTGACAGCCTGCATAGAAAAGGATGCATTTTGACCGGTTCTCCTTATTGCACTTGTTCTTTTGAAGTATCTATATTTAGAAATCTTTGTGAAGTCTTACTCTGGCACTTTTCAAAGTAGAATGGCTCTTTTTTTTTTTTTTTTTTTTTTTTTTTTTTTTTTTTTGCTTTTTGCTTTGAAACAACTTATTTAGAAATTTATGCTCATCTGCAGCATAACAAGTAGGTTGGGCTTTAGAAAAGGCTGGAAATGGAAGTGAAATGACCCCTTCTGTCATTTAGAAAACCTAGTTTGCAAAATACATTGAGATCCCAACTTTTCCCAACTTTCCCAGTTCAAGATGGGAATCACTTTTTTTGCTTTTTTTTCCCCAGGCTGTTCACAGAAGCCATTTCTTGTTTAGTTTAAAAATTGCATAAAATAGCCATTAATTGAAAATAAAATGCTGCTTTCTTTATAAGATGAGAGTCTTTCCCAAAATGATGCATTGCTCCTCAAGGACTGCAGGTCCATTGAGAATAAGCTTGCTGTGAAGATGCTATCAGATGTCTTGAGGAGAGGAGCCAGCCCTCGGGCAGTTCAGTTGGAAGCAGAATCAACTTTGTTCACTTCAGTTTAAAAAATAATAATCTGCAATGAAGTGAAGGCAAAAGGGAAAATGGACAGAAATTGAATTAGAGCTGTGTTTGTTCCAGTACTCCCCTGCGGCTGTCTACATGCTGAACCCCCAGCCAGGCCCAGCCTGCTTTCCTGCCACATCTGAAGCTGACCTCGCAAGGCAGGGATAGGTGTTATGGGGGGGATTAGTGCTATTAGATTCCTTGCAGGGAGGGGGAGAAATTCAAACGTAATTTGCTCCAAATAAACAAACCAGCAGCACTGCTGGAATACGCAACGGCTGCCGGTTAGCAATGGCAGCAGGATGTGCTGGATCTGCGCTGGGGCATGAGATTAGCCTAGCTGATTAGGTACATTGCAGTCTTGGTTTTTGGCTTAGCAGAGCTGGGGTTTTTCCTAGAAATCTTTAGAAATCAGATGGTAAATCAAGTGTTTCAGTTATGGAGAGGAGATTTAGCATTCACGCATGTTCCAGAGGCAGGGGGGAGCTGAAGGGAATGGGATATTTCTTAAGTATTTTTGGCTGAGACTAAAACTAGTCCCAAGTGGTGAAACTGAGATGTTTCCACAGCGGCACTTGAAAACTCTTGTGTCAAGTGGGGTGGCGGTGATGGTGACCCTGTGCTGTGGGGGGAGTCACAGGGGTTGGAGAGCTCCTGATCCACTGGCACTGCTGGGGCTGGGCATCCTCCTTCAGAGGTGAAGGGTTGTCCCACCTTCTACCCTTTTCACCATCCCAGGCAGGCAGAGAGGATGCTGCATCCCTTCAGTGGGGCCAGGTTCTGTGAGACCCTTCCTTGGCTCTGCTCCATGATCATCCTGTTCATTGGGATACCAAGGTCTCAGCCACATGGCCCCAGGACAGATGGGTGTGCTGAGAGCAAGTCATGACCCAGGCGTGATGATGGGAGCTGTGCAAGCACAGGTTAAAGGGTGACAGCTGCATTTGCCCTCTGCCATGCTGAACATCCTCTTTTTTCACTATGCAGATCCTCAAGTCACCTATTTTTTCTTGTATGAGATCCAGATCTCCATGTGCCTGGGACACTTAGGCCAGCAAACAGTTGTTCATGAAGATCTTTGCCAAGCCAGGCCTTGGACCCTGCCGTAGTCACCCCTGTTCAGGCTCTGGCCATTGGCAGTGCTCTGTCCCACTCCTTCCATCTCCGACTCCAGCAAGGTGAAGATCTGCCTCACAGCCCTTGGACTAATTCCCATCTCTCCCAGGTTATCAGAGAACTGTTGGTGCAGTGCTCTAGCAAATATTTTGCTGCAGTTGAGGTAGAGTAGACCTCCTTCAGTTCTCCCACCTATCGAGGCAGCTATCTTATCTGAGAACAGTATCAGGCTGTATCTGGCACTCTTGTAATGGAAAATGCGCTGATAGGTCCCCAAGCTCCAACTGCCCCTTTCCTCGGACTTTGCTCTGAACCTGGCATGTGACATGGGATACCACAGTGGTCTGTAGTTGATCAAGTGGCACTTCGTCCTTGCTTGAGTCAAGGTGCTATGTTTTCCATTCTCCTTTTGCTGTGCTTTGTGAGCACTTGGTTGGGCAGATTTGCAGTTTAAGGGTCAGTTTTCCAGCACTGGGGAACTGGAAGCAGCCATCCCCCATGACTTGGGCTAGCGGTCCTCTGCTTCTCCATCCCAGAGAGGATGTGACATTTGCCACTTCTATCTCCTCCTTCCTCCTTTGTATACTAATGGGACATTAGAAAGAGCTGGATCACACTTGAACAGACTTTAATCTATACCCCACCATCTCTGCACAGCAGCTCCGTTCCTTCCCTTTTTTTCCTCAGATGTATATGGCTAAAACTTATCTCGTAATTTGTTTTATCATTTACCAGGCAATTCAGCCAGACCTTTGCCAGTTCTCACTTTATATCTTGGGTGTCTCAAAATGTAAGGTGAGGCTGTCTTTTCTTTGCAACATGGTCCTTTCCCCCCATTTCTTATCAGCTCTCTCCTTCCTTTTATGTGGCTATTTCCTTGGCCAACACAAGAGCTCTTTCAGGGTTCAAAACACATGTTCCATAGACCAAAGGTACAAAACCACTCAAAGAGACTCCAGACTGTCTCTGCATGCAAGTGACCATACTTGCAGCCCCCGTTTCCACACCCAGGGCAGCACCAGGACAGAGTCCTGAAGGGCAACCCTGGGTATGGTGCTGAGCAGTCAAAAAAACTGCATGGCAGAGAATCCCTCATTACAGTCACAGGATGAGTGATGGTTCTAGTGGTCTGCTTTTATCTGGTTGTCCTCTTTTTTTTGGGGTGCCCCTATGTACCAAGTGATGTTCAGAGCTGCATTTTGACTGTTTTTCTGGCTTTGGCCATGCACAAGTTTTGTTCTATCTTTGCACTGAGGGAGGGAACAGGAAGACAGATTCCCTGCCTTCCTTGTGCTGTCTATTTTTAAAGCTGGGACATGTAACATAAAAATCAGCAGTGGCTATCTCACAGGGCATAATGAGAGCATGAGAGTTGTGCTGGATTTGGGGTATGCAGGTCCCAGAAGATTCATTAGGGAAGGAATGGTAATGCAAGGCTTAAGGCAGCTGGACAACACTGTTTTGTTGTTCAACAATGTTTGTTGAAAGCATGCTAGAGATTAAAAAATAAATAATTAAAGAAGGAAGAAATGCCCCAAACTTTTGTCCAGATGCCAGAGTTTCAGGAAGGCCAACTCTGAGATTTGGAGCTACCTGGGATCTTTTCTCTTTATAGCCAGAAGAAAGTTTTCAGGCAATGCTCCCGAGAGCACACTCAGGTCTTCTTTAAAAGCCCACATGTGGTTTGATACGTTGGTGGCACAGCAGGGCAGGGGCAATGCTACTTTAAAAGAGCTTCCATCCTGCACGTGACAGTAAAGTGTCTCCTGTGGTGCTGGGGAGTCTCAGGAGATCCACCTGCCATGTGGCCACGGATGGGGAGGAGAGAAGAGGTGGATTGAGAGGAATGGCCAGGGCTCCTCGACAGTGACTCCAGCCCGTCAGCAGCCCTGGCACCAGCCGTGGCTCCAGAGAGGAAAGAAAATAGAGCCAGATGGTTCGTCAGTGTGCATACTTGAAATGAAATCACTGCTGGGTTATTTTTGATAATCAAAGTAATTGAATTTAAAAATCCTTAAAACTAAAGGAAATCATAATAATAAAAGTTTCATGCTGGAGAAGTCACATGTTTCCTTTAGAAAATGTTGAAACTGGCTCGCATGGATTGCTCTGAATGGCTCCTATGCAGTTGCTGCTCCAGAAGAAGTTACTCCAGAAGGGAAGGGAGCGGATGGCTCCCCCTGTTCATGGGATATGTGGAAGAGAGGGGCTGCTCTGGTAGGATGTGATGTCTTGTCTTTGCTTCAGGCAGCTTGGTCTTGGGAGTGATTTCTTAGCATTCCCCACAGCTGCTTTTTGTGCCTGTGTTGGAGGCTAAATCCATCCCCATGGCGGTGCAGGGATCTGCGTGGGATAAAATGGATCCCTGGTGCCATGCAGAAAAAAACTCTTGACAGGAAGGCAAACAGCTACTCCTTTCCTCCCATACCCCAGGCCTGGGGTTCTTCTGCAATTCTGAGCATGGTCCTGGGCAGAGAGAAATTTCATTCCATCCTGTGTTGTCTGGAGCAAACTTCTAATTCTGGTGTTTATGCCATGCGTTTGCACATCCTCTCTCACCTCATGAGACAGCTCTTGCATTTCATAGCCCAGCTTTAAAAATAACCCCCGCATTGCCAAAGGGGAGCACTGCTGTCAAGCTGCACCCCAGGAGACTGGTGGCTGCTGCCACCAGCATCGTGGTGCATCGTGGTGAGCCGGAGCAGCGGGTTCGCAGGCCCCCGGCACCCTCCTGCTCCTCCAGCTCTGCAGAGAGAAGCGACATCCTTTGGCTTCTAGATGTCTGCTGCCTTCGCGCAAACTTCTCCTGCAGACCCTCCTCGTGGGAGTTGCCAGCTTTGACTCTGGTCCCATTGCCAGGGCTGCTCTGACTCAGCGCAAGGATCGTGGAGAAGGCATTTCTGGAGCCTGACGGGGTAGGAGACATGTTCCATCTGCCTTGAATGAGGCAAAACATCCACAGAGGCCAAGGGCTGCTCCAGCAAACAGGAATCTTTCACTTCGTTGCCAAGAAAATTGTTTTTTCAAGGCATTACTGTTGCCAGAAATCCGTGGATTCAAGACCTGGTATTTCTCTACTTCTAAATAGCACAAACCCCACTTCACTTTCTGCCAAGTAGAAAAGCTCTTGGCTCAGAGAATAAAACCAGGCAAAAAGAGAGAATCCTATGTCTTCCTCTCCTTTTCAGTAAGGATAAACTGGCGGAAGAATTACCTTGCAGGGGCTGGGAAGTGGAGACATAGCCTGGATGTGCTTTGGTCTGTATATAGGGGCCTAACTTGTGCTTACAAGGTGTTTCCAACTTGACTGTCCTTCTGAAAAAGGGTTGGGCTCCTTTCCCTGGTGCCTTAGGCACTAAGAACAGCATGAAGGGCTTGCTGCCACAGCGCCTTTGCAGCTCAGCACAACGCTTATGCATAAAATCCCCAGGTAATTTACCCTGAGTGGGATTCTGTGATTTGCTGACATTCCTCATAAACTGAAATGAACATAAAAGAAATGAATGCAGACTTGCTAATTTGGAAACTCATTTTAAATAACTACTTACTGATGTGGTAACGGTTAGCAGGGAGCCTCAGTGATAAATAACAGTAGCTGAAATACTGAATTGTCTATAAATTGCCATGAAGAAGAGGAATCCCATGTGGGAGGCTGAGCTCAGCTCACTGAGTTACTCCACACGACACTGTCATCATCGACAACGGGTGAAGTCAGAGATTGTTTCAGCTGCACCAGGTCTTAGTAGCAGATGTCTGGACACATGCAGACTACAAGATCATATGCGTCCTCAAACACCAGGTCTGCTTTGCATCTCTTGCTCCTTCTGGGAGCTGTAGGGCTTAACACCAGCAGGTTATCGGCCTCCTGTCTTTGCCAAGCACTCCTTCACTCTAGCTGCTTGCTCTAATTGCTTATCTAGTGGGAAGATCCCAAAGGGATCATTACTTTTCTGCACAGAATGCTTTTCCTGCTCACATTTCACATCATCTCCTGAAGGCATCCCTGAGACTGAGCACTGATGCTTGCAGGGCACGGTGGTTTGCTCCAGTCACAGGGCTGCAGGGGAAGCAGGGCAGAGCTGCAGTGCTCAAGGGTGATGCCAGGTGGAACTGCATGGTTAATACCTTTGTGGTGGTTCCTACATGTTGGGATTGTGGCTGTGGCTACCGCAGGGGACACGAGATGAGCCAAGTCTGAGCAAACACTAAAGGAAGCAGAGGGACAGATGCTGTGCTATAAGAAGCCAAAAGAGACTCACATCTCTTCAGAGGCCATCAGACAGAATAAACATCATCAGGATAAGAAAGCATCTAGCATAGAGAAAACTCACTAGAGATCAGACCCTAAAAAAAATCCCCATATATGTGATTTCTGATGCCCAGATCTTTCTGGGGACATTCCCTCTTACAGGAGGAGCTGGTTCACAAGCCTGGTCCATTGTGGGTGTCTACGGGTCTCAGCCAGACGTGAGAGGGAGGGAGGCAACTGGGAGGCTAAAGGATGTGTAAATGCCGGTGATGAGAGCAAAGCGTGAACTCAGGCTCTCTCTGCTGATCATGACTGTTTTTGGAAGCTGGGAGTCTGAGCTGTAACAGGGATGAAACTAGGATTCTTTTCATGATATTTTGCCTTTCAGAAGAGCTGCTGCTGTTGCTCAGGTAGGTATGGTTGCAGCAACATGCTCACAGAGCACAGACCTTGTCAGATGGGGAAACTGCTGTCAACACCACGAGTTTTGTTGGTATGGGTAGCTAGCACATGACTCACCAACAACTTGGAAAGTTGTTTGCTTGGCAAGGACCTCAGCCAGGTCCCCAAAGCAGCATCCAGCAGTGCTGTCCTGCAAAGATATTGCAGTAGCTGACTGCAATTCTTCATCACAAAAAAAAAAAAAAAAAAAGAGAAAAATATGTCTTTGTCTTTGAAAACCTTGTCCCAGCAGTGGTCGGGCACTGCGTGAGCTGGGGGTGACTCATGGCTCAGAGACTCTTCAGCTTTCCAGGTAGGAATCTGGCCATGGAGAAATCTGACTCAGCCCTACAAGCTAAGGCTCTCTCTTGAATATCTTCCATCTGTGGGATGTCAGGCAGCCCCATCCGCAGAGATGGTTAAAGTCTGGTTTTGTTTATCTGAAAAGGAAATTGCTGTACAGATTGTGAACTGTGGCAGTGAGACCACGAAAGTTAGGCAGATCAATTGGCACAGAGACATGGCAGATATTTTTGACTATGTATGTGCTTGAGAATGATGGATGGGAGTTCAAGATTTCCCTTGGTTAAGATGTTCTGAATCTGCTAAGGGCTTTGATTTATTATTTCATCCTAATTTTGTGGTTTTGGCCCCACTAGACTCACTATTACTAGCTGGCTGCCCCCCCATATATTCCCTACATTGAGTTATTTCTAAAAGTTTGTCGGATCATAAATGTTTCTTTTTTCTGTCCCTTCCCAGATTATGGGGGTTAGACCCCAGCAGAGGCTGTGATTTATAAAGTACTTTCATGTCAAACTGTATGATAAATACCCTTGAAATATGTTACTCCAAGTGACTCCAGGGAAATAAACCCCGCTTCAGGAATGTAGCTTTTGGCTACACACATCCTTCAAAACGCATGACACACTGTCGAAGAAACATCTCACGTTAGACAAACTGCTCTCGAGCTGATGACATCCGACAGCAGCCAGAAATGAATGTTTCATGCACCAGAAGATGTACATCTCCTCTTAATCCTGCCCGTCTTGCGGCCCGTGTGCCGCTCGCTGCCGTACCCTGCGGGTGCATCTCCTTCCCTCGCTCCACATGTGTGCGGGGCTCCCAGGGCAGCTCTCCCAGCCGGGACAGAGCAGGAGATGCCAATGGGGAAGGAGGGCAGCTGCGTGTGGTCGGGAGATCCTGTGCCCAGGATAGGGACGTGAATTCCCGCACACTGCTGGGAACAGAGTGACCTGTTTCCCACAGATTCCAACTTTCCCAAGAGCAAAGGCAGTGGGAAACCAAACTTGTGAGAGCCACACCATGAGACAGGAGCTCAGAGAGATGCTATGAGGGGATACTGGGTCCTCCTCTGCCTGGAATATCTTTCTGTTCCTCCTCCTTGGTGGCTGGGTGCCCTATCTGGGATTTTGGTATTTGTAAATTCAGCCAGCTATGAGCAATGCGGCTGTGAGTAACTCTGACCCGACCTTTCCAGGTATTTCTTGTCATAGAAGAGAAGTGCTGGGGCTGGGGCACAGCCCTCCAAGCCAGGAGGCTGATGTCAGGTTTGCTTCAGCCAGCAGTGTTGTGAATAGATAATAAACCCCACTAAGAGCTTGTTAATGGCTCTAATTAGACTTCAGCTGATGCTTATAAGTGGCTCTCTTGCCCCCTTCATCCCTTACTTATGGCTGTTTCCTGGGGGAGTTTAGGAAGGTGAGATGGATTAATGCTACTCAGGGAGACAGTCCAAAGCTCCAGCTGCAAAGTCGCATTTTCCTCTTGGCTTTGTTGCAGCAGAGTCTGGTGGAGGTTTCTCAGGACAGCCGTCTGTGTCTGCTGAGACTGGGTGCGTGTCTGGTTGGGATGCAGATGGTGCATTTGTCCTGGGCGTGTGGCACTGGCAACAAGCCTAATTTGGGGGTTTGATAGAGAGGCCAGTGATGGAATGAAAATGCAGTTTTGAAGCATTATGCACTGCTGCTGCTAGGACTGATCCTGGCTGCCAGAGAACTAGCAAATGCATGAACACCTCCCTCCTGCTTTGGAGCAAAGATATTATGAAAAAAAGAGTTTGAAGTAGGAGCTAATTTTTAAAAAAAGTTTGTTGTGGCTAGTTTTGTTTTTAACACAGAGTGCTTCCCACTGCAGGAGGAACCTATTCCTCCAGGATTTTGGCTGTTCTGTGTCATGGTGGACTATTGCATAAATCTGCTTCTCCTGTGCTAAGGATCCTGAGCATGAAGACCCAGGAGATGTCTGGTACCATTCAACACTTATTCATAGCTATTTGGGACTGCAGGTATGGGAGGATAGGATTCTGGAGCTTCCTTTTGGTCCCAGCCCTGGGCTGGGGTGTTACTTTGCCTGAAACATGCAATGAGAAGTTCTCCAACTCTTCCCCTGGAGCATCCTATGCTGTATTTCTCACCCAGATCCTCTGTTTACCAACCTCAGGCTTCTTCTGTGAATATGTAAGTGGGCCTAAACCGCTGCTTCTACAGCGGCATCATGGAAAATGCTGTTCACTTTGTTATAAAGCAAGGTTGGTGGTAAAGTCTTCTTGGGGACTGAGGCAGCAAAGCTGTGGGGTTCTGCGTTCCTTGGCTTCCAAATCCTAATTCTGGCACTCTTTTCCTGTGAAATTGAGTCCAATTCCTCTAAAGCATGTGAATAATGCTATGAAACTTCCCTTCAGGGATTTGTGTTAATGTTTTGAAGGCGTTTTTACTTCAGAACCTTACAAAAATGAAACCAAACATACTTTGAATGAAACAACTGAGCAGATGACTTGGAAATGGATCTTGCACAGTGCTGGCATTACATAGCGTAGGCATATGTCCCCTGATTCTGTGGACTTAAAAGTAAGTGAACAGTAATCGTGTTCACAGATCTTGTTTCCTTCTTACAGAGATCAAAGCAAGAAGCAGGCTGGATTCTTGTAGCAGAGATGGCTTTTTGAGAGAGAAACTTGCTGAAAGTTCTTAAGGAAAATATCCAAACATCTGCAGCTGGGCAAAGAAATAAACACTCCTCTTTGCACAGCCCTGAGCCTTTGCTGCAAAACTGCAAAGTTTTATTCTGCACATGCCTTCGGCTGAGGGGCAGGTTCTCCCTACAGGTAATGACCAAGAGGGAACTGGAGTGCAGCACCTACTTAGTGCTGCCAAATGGAGCCTGTGAGCATGGGAGAAGGTGTTTGCTGATGTGTTTTTAGGGCTGTGCTGAGCTCTGCGCAGGGAGAGGAGAAGGGAAAATGAGCACCTGGACGTTCTTGTGGAGGTGTGAGACTAGTGAGCGATTCTCTGCTTGTCCGGCTGCAGTTGCTAATTGCTGGGTGCCAGGTAAGGCAGCAAGGGTGTGAGAGCAGGGAGTGCGTGCCAGCTCACTTGGCTGTTTCCGTCTCAACATCTCTCTGGGATGCCAGTGGTCTCCAATGGTGAGAGTTTCGCATGGTTAGGGCTACAAGGATGATCAGGGGCCTGGAACATCAGCCCTATGAGGAAAGGCTGAGAGAGCTGGGCCTGTTCAGCCTGGAGAAGAGAAGGCTGAGAGGAGACCTGAGCAGTGTCTATAAGGACCTCAAGGGAGGCAGTGAGGAGGATGCGGCGGCCTCTCCTCAGTGGTGGCTGCTGATAGGACTAGAGGAAACGGCCACAGACTGAAACACCAAAAGTTCTACAGGAACTTAAGAAAAAATTTCCTGACAGTGAGGGTGACAGAGCCCTGGGACAGGTTGCCCAGAGAGGTTGTGGAGTCTCTTTCTCTGGAGATCTTCAAAATCCGCTTGGACGCAGTCCTGAGCCACCTGCTCTAGGTGACCCTGCGTGTGCAGGAGGGTTAGACTAGATGAGCTCTAGAGGTCCCTTCCAACCTTACGCATTCTATGATTCTGTGGTCCAAGGGAGGTTTGCAAAGAGGGAGGTTGCCTAACCAGCAGGACAGGGTTTTGAGGCAGTGATTTAGCCAGGTCTAGGACTAATGTAGGATAACTGCAACTAGCCTTGCCATTTTTTTGGCAACAGCAGGGCTAGGGTCCACAGAGTTACACTGGTTTCAAAAGAATGCCCAACTCCTTACACTCACCTTTTGAGACTCAAGGGAGAAAATATTCCTTGAATTATGGCCAAACTCCTAGCATATGATGTGCTGGTGACAGCACTGCTGAATGCAATGGCTTCGAGTGCTCTTGTTCCTGGTATCCCATTCTGCATTTCCCTCTCAGAGAAGATAGCACAAAAGCCACATGGAGCTCAGGAAATGCTGCACGTCAGTGCTTGTCTGGAAGAGGCTGGCTTTATTTGGAAACCCAGGGAAGCTCCCAGTGCTTTCTGGAAGCTGTGTCTGTAGGGAAGCTTGCCTCACAAGCCCTTCCCGTGCAGCAGAGGCTGGGCTGTCATGGTGCAGTTCCCGAGCCCAGGGATGCCTCCAGTTCACTGGTGCATTTCTACGCCTGAAAATTTACACAGGGGGAAGTGAGGGTGCCAGGGAGCGGTTGAGATATTTCAGCAGCCACTTTCTGGAAGGACTGCACTTGGCAGGCAGAGGGACTTTGTGGCATTTACTCCCAGTCCCCAAGTCTGTGGAAGGGTCTAAGATGCCTCTGTCCCTGTGTTGCATCTGCTGTGAAACCAGAAAGGCTGCTTGTTGCACCTGTCTGGAAAAATGGGTGTTTCCTCTTGCTTTTCGCACTGAACAAGCTGTTGGGAGCATGGCTGATAGAGCTGCTATTCTGACTTTAGGTTGGGGAAAAAAAAAAAAAAATTGCACACAGCAGAGAGCAAGTTGATACAGGAAAAGGATGAAGCTTTTTAAAGCAAATATTGGAGTGGGGGGGGGAAAGAGCGCAGGGTGTGCTGTTAGCTATGTGCTGGCCTCCTGACGTCTGTGCTTGTGCTGCAGCCAGCAAAGGCAAAGCTGCTGATGTGCAGAGCCTTTAGTTGACTGCCGTGTTCTGGGCTCCTTGCAGCACGCTTGCGTGTTCCTGGGACGCCTGAGGGTCGCGTGCTCTATGACCTGATGCTGGTGGTACAGCCTCGTACCTGCATGTCTGGCTCTGAACGCTCTGCACGCATCCCTGGATGCACCTCCTGCTCCTGGGAGGCATCTGGGTGGGTTTGCAGAGAGAGGGGATGTCCTTGGGACTCCTGCAAAAAGAGCTTCTCCGTGCCTGGAAGGAGCTGCAGCTCCTAGCCCATGTTTCCATCCTAGCACCCCTGCTCTTCCCGCTCTGTGCTTGCAGGGAGAGGTGCTCTGTGCAGGGAGAGGTGCTGCTCCGCAGTGCTCCTTGGAGCCTCCTGACATTCCTGCCCGTGCTTTGGGACTTTCCAGGCTGATTTGCCAGGATGCTGAGATTGTCTGCCTTAAAGAATCTTGGCAGTCTCTGGCAGCTTTAGAAATTATCCTTTGCCCGATTTCTCAGCATGGAGATCCTCAAAGGGCCTGCTGCTTCTGGCCTTTCCAGAAGAGCCATCCTGGCCATTTGGGGTTTTGACAGGGCATCACTCTTTGGAGGACTTCAGTATTTAATTGCACCATCTGCTTTCAGTCTTGCCTAATATTTGTTTGAGAGCTCTTGAAATGCAAGCAAGGCCGAATCCAACATATCCTCTGGAGCAATCCATGCAAATAAGGGTTGTGAGAACAAGTCTTAGGATCATCCCAACTTTTGCGTGGCAAGTGCATTAAATACTGCACACAAATGGACTGCGACTGCCTCAGAGTACCAGCTTACACGGGCAGGGCAAATACTTTGAGGAGAGCCCTTGGGTATTCAGAAAGAGAGCTGAGCTGTGCTCAGCGTGCTGCAGCGGAGATGGAGCGCGTTCTGGTAGATTTGGCATGTCAGTGTGTGTTTGGTGTGAAACGTCAGGAAAATGGCACGTGGTAGAAGTTTCTGTTAAGTTCTTAAAAAGGAAATCCCAGACACCATTGACTGAGCTAACAGAATTGCGCAGTGAAGAAATCTGGAATGTTTTGTTCTTATTCTGACTTGTAAAAATCTCTTAATGTGTAGTACATGTGAAATATAGGATGGAATAATTTTGAAGTGCAAAGTTTGTGGGGAAAAATAATTTTTAGAAACAAATTTCCAGTTAATTTCAAGGAAAAGTGTAATCAAAGCACTTCTATGAGGAGAAAACTCCATTTCAATATAACAGCTTTTCTAGTGGAGAGACCTGCAGCAGGGGCCTTCTAGGGACAGGTCTATGGGGTTTACTACTAGACAGTGGGACATTAGGAAGGAGATGCTTTCACTGACATACGACAACTGAACTGACATAAATCACAACCCTGAATTTTGTGTCATGAAATCCTCTCTGTATGTTTTGGAGATTTGAGGTAGCTTTATGTGTGGATCCGGGAGACTAGGAAGAGGCAGAGACCAGATGCAAACCAAATGAAATGGGTCTGATGACTTTTGTCACGGCTTTTCAAATACCACCTCATCAAAATCTCTTTGGCTGTTTTGCTACACGCTTTGGATCACGTCCTTGCGTGGGAGGGCTGCTTGCTTCCAGAGCCCCTGTCAGCGGGTTCTGGTATTAGAGGTGATGTCTGTTTTGCCTAGCACCAGCCAGGCCTGTCTGGTAATTTGAAGGAGAATTAGATGACAGTACTGAGCAATAGCTATTAAACTGGGCACCTATGGATCCTGCTCAGTGTGCCTATGTGCTACAAGCCTGCACAGGTTTCCACAGTGTGTGATAACAGCAGGCAATATTGGTGTCATACCTTGGACTTGGACAACATAGTTATCTTTAAAACCTGCCCTCCCACCTTCATGCAATTTGCTGCCAGTGTTGCATTAGCGAAAGGGAGTGAGATGGGGAAAAAAATAACAATATTTCCTGAGCACAGATAGTAATAGAGGGATGTTTGTGTGGCAGTTGTGACTGGTGTAACTTTCATTGTTAGACAGCTCTAAGTGGGATTTAAAGCAAAGATGCCAAAACAAATAGGCTATCCATCTTACAGCTATTAGGTCCCTTGAAATACTTGGTTCCGGGAATCTTCTACCTGGTTTGCCATCCATTGGCTGTGCTAGATGGGGGATAACAAACATGGACCTGAACAAGACACACCAGCAAGGAATGGGCCGGTTCCAGACTTCAAGTAAAGCACAAGACAGGCTTCTAAATCTTATCTGTCTGCTTAGATTGTCCTTTTCACTTGAGGCTTGGACTTCACCCCATTCACTGCCCACTGTAAAGGGAATGTTTGGCACTACTCTTTGAGCCTGATGATGCAGCCAGTTTTTCACTTACGTGTCCAATGAGCTAGGAAAAAAGAGGACCCTGAAGCAGTGATCTTCAGATTTTTATTTTTGGTTGATCGGTTGGCTGGTTTCAGTGCTCGCTGCTTTTGCTCTGGCTTGCAAGCAGCATTTTCATCTGAAGAATTGAAGAAACCTGTTCACCTTTGGTCCCAGCCCAGTGCTCCTGGGCTACCAAGGTCTTTGTGGTCCTAGCATGGACACCAGGGAGAGGGCAGGCAGATTCTGGGAGAAGGCAGAGGCTGGTGATGTCCATATGGATGCAGGTGGCTGTTCTGGCAGGAAAGGACAAGGATGTTTCCTATTCCAATACTGAAAAGTGTGATCTCCCTGCCTATTCTAGGAACGGAGGCCCCTCTGCCAGCTCCAGCAGTGGCACATCTGACTTTCAACAGAGAAAGCTGTAATTGCATAAACTGAACCCCTATAGAGCATGAACTTTTCCAAGGCTATGCAAATATGGCTGGAGTTTGTCAGTGAAGGACAGACAAGGAAAAACAGAAGGTCCAGGGCCTTCTGGTTTATGTATTTGTCCAGGGCTGGTTTATGTATTTGTGGTAAGTCGTGCTGCCAGTAAAGCTCTAATTGACCAAGCCCTGCTCTGGGATTCCCGGCTGTGTGGGGGGCAGCTCCTCCAGCCTGGCGTTTGCCTTGGCTCCCACCCTGCCACGGGGGCTGTTCTCCCTCACACTGTCTTTTGATGGCTTTATTTTTGTCCATGTGCTTATTTATTTACTTATTTTCTAAAGAGAAAAGAACTCAAATGAGCAAGTTGGATGGGAAGATGAAGAGCTCCTTCTGTACTAGAGATAATCAGGAATTAATTTCTGATGTCCTCTCCTCGGTGCCGTCCAGCCTTCATTAAAGCATTTGCTCAGCTCTTCCTGGCAGCCAAGCGTGCAGCAGAATAATTTGCATCTCCCTGTAGATCACACTGCTGTCTGCCTCTGGATTCGGTCGGGCTCACTTAGGAAATGTTTGTGTTGCTGCTGCATGGAAGGGACTCTTTGTGCTTTTTTTGCATAACAAAACTGAGTATCAAGAGTGTGCACCTTCAGCAGGGCACAGAACAGCAAGCCAGCTGAAGAGGAAGGTAGTCCCTGCTGCGATTTGTTGAATAGATGTAGAAGCGGAGAAGGAAGGTAATGGGACAGTACTTGTGGCTGTAAAAATAGGATGTGAAGTTAGCACTTGAGTCTCTGTCATGAAGAGATTGATGCATTTTTTTTCTGGAGCTCGGGGGTGCAGCTGATTTTACTCTTAAATAAGCTGTGTGCACATGTGTGTGCACAAATTCCCACATAGGCTAGATCTCCCTTCTGCGTGTGATGCAGTGTTGCAATTGCCAAAGGGGCCAAAGCTGCAAAGTTGGGTTTTCTGTTCTTGATCAGACCACAGACAAATTGAAGTTCCAGCAAAATAACTGTGACTACCTGACCTGGAGAAAATGTGTCTGTACAAATGCATCGTGCTGCCAGCCATGTGTGCTCCCCTGTGGAAGCAGCAGGGTTGAGGCACACTGACATGTGATTTAATTTCATTTCCATTAAAAAAGGTGGGAGTCTCTTCAGCTCTCTTGAGATGGATGAGATCAGCCAATCATGATAAACATTTCTAGGAATTTAGGTCTTTGGTGTCTCTTGAATGGATAATGCCCTGGTGGGGTGGGTAATTACCTGCTAAAATTATACTGCAATAAAATTTGTTCTAGTTTTGCTAATTATAGGAAGCACTTAATATATAGGACTAATCTGGACTGAATGCTAGAATACTCACCTGTATAGGGAGGGACTGGGGAGATGGACAACTGACCAAATATGTTGCAGGAAACTCACATTTTGCATGTGCAGCTTGCTGAGATCTTAACCCTTGCAGCTCTGCTCTGGGAGAGCACAGGCAGCCTCACTTGAGCATGCATGGAGTCCTGCAGTATTAGACATGGCATTATTCTCACTTACACGTACATAATTATATGTAGTAACTTCTTTTAAATAGTTCAAGGCAATGTAATGACTGTAATTAGGCTGCCACATACTATAAAAAAAAAGGAAAAAAAAATATCCCCCAAACACAGAAAGCAATGACCTGGGGCTTTATTAGTGTGAGAATGAAGTTTAAAAATATGGAGCCTTTACTACATGCGCTTATAAACCTATGGCACAGGACTGGCTGTTTATTTTCACTCCATTTGGGCACAGATGCCATCCCATGCTATCTGCAGTGCAAGTGTGCAGAGTGCCCAACTACAGCCACCCTGTCCCACCTCTGCAATCTCCATGCAGCCTCCGCCACTGGGAGCAGGATGCAAAGCTACCTCGGTGTGGAGCAATGCTCAAGTAACTGCATGTTCAAGGAAACCAGCTGGACTGATGCTGCAGAAGTCAGCCAGCTTCTCCTTTTGAGCTTGAGCCTTCCTGTGAAGCAGCAACCCTCTTTAGACTGGGGGGAAAAAAGAAGGGGCGGGGGGAGGGGGGAGAGACCAAAAAAAAAAAAAAAAAAAAAAAAAAAAACCCTGCGCTCAATGGCACAGAAGTCTGTAAAGTGAGGAAAGTCAAAGTGAGCACAAATGAACTTCTCTGTCCCTTTTGCATCCTTCAGAGCTGCTTGCCAATGCTTGGCAAAGCATGGTGGCAGTGCAAGCGTTAGCAGATGCCGGCTCCCGCATGCTGTGCTTATTCATGGGTCCCCATCCTGCTGCGCTCACTCCCTGGGCAGCCTCGTGCTCTGCGCTGGTGGCACTTGTCCTTCCCGAATGCCTGTGGGAGACTGGTGCGTATTTTCTAATAGCTGAATTCCTATTCCAGCGGCCTCATGTTGTAATGGAAACAGGATCATTAGTGAATCTTTAAGTAAACAGTCAGGACATGGAGAAAAAAAAAAAAAAAAAAAAAAAAAAAAAAAAAAAAAAAAAAAAAACCAAACTGAGGTATAATGGCCAAAAAAATCAGACTTTTATTACCATAAAAGTCTTGGGGTGGACAGCTGAGACCATAATAGCATTTTTGTTCAAAAAAAAAAATAAACAAAATCTAAACAGAGATAAACGTGATTCTTAAGTATCCCATTTGTTCCTTTTGGCCTAGATTTTAAATTCTTAAGCAGGAAGTAGGAGTTTGTAAAATATATATGGGTATTGGAAACTGAGGCTTCTCACCATAGCTGATGTCTTTGCAGATCTGCCAAGAGGCAGATATAATAACTAAAGAACAGAAGGGCAAATGAATTCTGGCATTGTCTTTGCAGTGATATTGTCAGTCTTAGAAGTCAAAATGTGTGGTGTTAGAGCTGGAAAAGCAGGAAGTTGCCAGGACTGCGTATGAGGCTTTCAGGAGCTCTAAAGGTTTATAAATGAAAATATTAAAAGAGTAGTTGTGCGAGTGAGACTGTTGTTTGACAGACTGTGCTGCGAGCTATGGAGGTGAAATGACTGGTGGTGTGTTGTGTGTCAACGAAGTAGAAGTGCCAAAGAACTGTTACAAATAATGCATGATCTTCTCAGGTCAAAGTCTCCTATGAGGAGGATGGTAGAAAAGGCTCAGCTGAGCTTGACCTAAGAAACAGCAATAGATAATCACCTTTGGATTAGAATAAGAATAGAGGACAGCTGCAGAAATGGTGAGAGAGAAAGAAAATATGGCCTAACAGGAAAGATTGAAAGAAATAAAATTTTTTTACCGAAGAGTGAGTCAAAACAAGAGAAGAATGAAGCTCTTCAAATGTGTGAAGGCTACTGAAAAGAGAAAGAAAACACTTTTTTCTCTGTCTCTTGTGGCTAGGACAAGATGTCATGAGCTTAAATCAAACCAGAAAGACACAGACAGTAGGAAATGGTTTCTTGAAAAAGTTGTAGAAATTCCATTAATGGCGGTCTTTGAAAAGAAGCTGGAAAAACATTAGATGCAGCCAATCATGATATGACCTCCTTGGGCTCCTTCAAGCCTTATTTTCTATAAGTGCATTAATTTATGGTTATTAACATAATATTAGAGTGATTAATGGCACAGCTGTTCACAGCATTTTGGAAGGATTCAGCTACAGCGTAGGATACTGCTAAAACCAGCTCCAAGGGCAAAATGTAGAGCTAAAGCTACAGACTTGTGCCTGAGTGCTGACTAGAAAAATGAAGCTGTGAACAGAGAAAATATGTCTCTTGCTGTTAAATTATGCTCTTTGTAAATAAGCAGGAGCACGCCAGAAACTGCACCACTTTCCTCTTGTGTAAGAACAACCCAGGCATTTCCAGGCTGCTGCTGACTCCTGGGTTCAGGAGGCATCTTAGAATGTTCATTGAGGCCTCCAGTTTGGCTGAAATGATCCAAATCTGTCTCTGGGGACAGCTGAGCCCTTCTGCATCCTGCCGTACGGATAGGGAAGTGGTCATTGGGCAGTGGCTCCATGCCTGATGTGATGTGGCTTTACTGACAGGGCCGTGGTTCTCCCCTGAAGTGGCCGGCTGATGTGAGGATGTTGGCTGAGACCTTGTATTTGGGTTGTCTGAGCAGTTTTGCTAGTGGATGGCAGCTGCCCGTGTGGTATCTCACATTTCTTTTCAGCTCTCATTTTCATAGACCCCCAGGGAATTTGGAAAAAAAGAAAAAATGCACAATTGATGAAGGACATATTGTGCTGCAAGCACAGGCCGGGGCTAGATGGACCTTTTGGGCCTAGAAGAATGTTCATGTGTCTTTTTAAAAATTTCATTGATTTTTCTAAAGAATTATGTCTCCCTTGACAGTCTAGAAATAAAAGCTCTTGTCCCAGCCCGGCGCATGAGCCTTATGATTCCTGCATATTGACAAGGCAGATATCACACTGTCTAGACACAGGAAAGATACTCCTCAACATGCTCGATCAGAGAAAGAGAAAATTACATTTCTGCACCTCCTGCTGCTTTCTGCTACAGTTCCCCCTGGCTTTCCAGAGGCAGATATTTGTGTGCAGGCTGATCTGAGGTGAAAAGCCGAGAGGGGTCTGGTCAGTGGTTTCACCTCCTCCTGATGTGGGCAATGCCCAATTAGGCTTATTGCCAGAGTACAAGTTTGCAGCGATATTTTTAGTCTTTGATGTTTCTTCTTTGTCTCCAGATCTGTCTTTACAGGCAGAAAATAGCAAGCACAGCTACCCTTTATACCCTAGTGTAATTGCCAGCTCATATCCCAGGATTCATCCAAACGTATCCAGAGCAAGCGAGGGCACAGTGTCGTACTGAGCCTTTTGCATGGAGCGCACACGGGCCACGCCGGGGACCTGCAGCAGAAAGGTTCCTCAGACCTCTCCACGTGCAGAAAGGTTCCTCAGACTCAATGGCGTTTAATACCAGCATCAGGGAGGGAGTGTGGAAGCTGTTAGCCCTATGACCCCCAGTTGTATTGACCCAGGCTAAGTCATAGCCTCCAGTATACACAAATGAGGCTATTTTCTACTTTTCCCTTTGGCCAGAACCCTGTATTATGCTACATTATGCATATTTTATGTGCTGTTATACTTATGGGTTAGGATTTTGAATCAAGAAGCTTTCCTAGGCTCCTGGATGGCAGCTCCACTGGTTTCAGTGCTGATGGTCTCCAGCTGTGATCTTTGAAGAACATGTCTTGGAGGTCTTTTCTGCTAATACCTGTTCCCTTTTTTATTGCAGTAGGTCACACGGGCAGTGTTTTCCAGAGATGTTTAAGAATTACAGACTTAGGTTTAGCCTCAAGAAGCTGGAAGTCGTGTATTATGTTACTCCTGGAGGCTCTACAAACTATCCACCATTCGCATTAATGGGAGCTTGTTTGCATGGCAAACAGCTACTGCTGTCAGGACTGGTTACTAAGGGAGACCTTGCTCTCATAAGCCTCACTTCTGAGACTGCCAGTTCAACTATGCAACTCTAAATATACTTTTCCTGGACCAAATGTCCTATTTAGGTAAAGCGTGTGCTTTGTACATAAGAGAGTAGGAAAAGCATGGATTGGCCATTGCAGTGATGTAGTTACCTCAGAGGGAGGAACTGTCTTTAAAGGGAACTGGATCATAGTAGGGGAAACGTGCTAGATCTGAAGACAGAGGAAGGACAATTGTGAAATGTGATGACTATAAAGACGAATAGCACTTTCCTTAATTACTTCTTGGGAAGTTACTTTGTAACCAAACAGCTGTTTTTCTTGACCAAGAATTTGGGAATTGGCCATTTGCTCTGAAGTAAAAAGACTTAGCAGAAACAATGGAGTCTGCATATCCACTGACCCTGTTTACCTTTAATCTGCCATCCGGTTTTCCAGAGAAAGACCTTGGCCTTGAACTCTTGCTTTGTTTCTTTGTCACCATCATTCTTGCTCTATTGAGGGAGCAGAAATATGAGGCTATGTCTAAGGCTGGTTTTACCTGGCTTGCTATAAGATGGTCTTTAGTTGTCATTTCACTGAAGCTTTCTAGGCACTCTGGACACCTGCACTGTGCTGTAAATCATCCAGTCTACACTAGTGGGGTCATACCGCGCTTCCCGCCTGCACTTTGTTTGTTTGGTCCCTCCAGACATTCAGAGGAGCGGAACTAAGCCCTGAATCAACTGTTTTGCTTCATTGCCACATTAACCCTCCCTGCAGCATCCTGAATCAGCCAGAAAGGAGTCAAGGAAAGTCACCGTTTGAGGCAACCTCTTGTTACTGGTTAACAAATTGCTGTGTGTTTGTGACGAACGGTGGGATGAATAAAGAGGAGCAACTGGCCTAAGTGACAGGGCAATAGAAATGTTTTCAGCCCAATGGTAACTGCAGACATGCTGCTGCAGCTGCGTTTAGTGTCTTGCTGGGGTTGGAGCCCAAACCCCCTGGTACCTGCTGGTTTTACATGCTTTGAATCAGATGTTTGGGCCATCTCCCTGCCCTGTGTATCAGCTCATCCCCAGCATGTGCAAGAGCTCCTGGGTGCCTCTCCCTGCCCCATCCCTGCCCGAGCTCCTGGGCTCCTTCTTCCCACCCTATCTCAGCCCCTGATGGGCCCAGTTCAAGGTCTCCTTGCTGGCCCTAGCTTGCAGGACTTTGCTGTTCACTGCGCTCTTAAATGCCGCCTGTGCCTGCGAGGAGCTCAGAGGGGCTAAGTGCCCCAGAACGAGCTGTTGGGAGCGTCTGCCCTCCCCAGGGAAGGCTGCATCCCTTCCCCTGAACCGATGCTGACATCAGGAAGGAGGGCTGGTAGGAGCTCTATGATTAATGCATCACATCTTGTTCCCCCCGAGAGCAATGTTTACCACCTACCAGCGGGAGGTTTGCATTGACCTTGTGCCTTTGTGGCTTGAAGTTACGTTAGCGCTGTCTGCCAGCAAAGGCGAACTTCCTGGCTCGCAGTAATGCAGGCTCTGGGTCGACATCCTACACTGCGCTGGGGTGCAGCGGAAAGGACCTGACTCTCTCTGAGGTCAGCAGCCCCTTTGGGAGTTCGTATTGCACATGTGGTTTTCTATTTGTGGTATTCTTTCACTATTAGTAATGACCTTATGGTTTTAGAAAGAGCCCACAGTCTGAACCTTGGTAGTGGGCAACAGGGTATTGTTCAGCCTGAGGAAGGAAATGCTCCTGCCTGGGAGCTTTCCAAGGGCGGTTGCGCTTAGCTGGGAAGAAGCAGAACTTCTTAGTGTCAACTGTCTGCAGCGCTCGTGCTGACTGCGGCAGCGGCACGGCCTTGCTAGCGCACGCAGCTGGAGGAATCCAGCTTCATGTCAGGAATCATGCAGAGCTGGCACTTCCAGCCCTCCTGTCCTATGCTATAAGTGGAGTGTGTCTGATACAGGGCAGGAGCCAGAAAACTAGTGCAGAAACATTGGCAGGGCTGCCTTGTTGCTGCCTTGGCTTCAGAGGGATGCTTCACTTGGGATGCTCCAGAGTCCTGGAAGATTACCAGCTTTTCATGGGAAACAAGCTGTTACTGTCATTTGACCTGTCCATTACAACTCAAGGATGTTTTAAGGCATAAAACAAGATATTGCCTCAAATTTGCAACTCCCGTTCTTGCCAGTTGCTCTGAGTTTCTGAGTGAGTGATAGGTCTGCTAGCAAGACGTGTCCACCTATGTCCTCCAGCACTAACTAGTGATGGTCCTGCTGTCACTTCCTGGGCTGCATGGACAGCCTGGCTGCAGGTGCATTGGTTCACAGCCACTTAGATGACTACAGCTCTTTCCCATGCATTTGCCAAGGACATCTTTTCTCCTGGAGAGCCGTGGCTTAAATGACAGGGAATTTGCAATGTGAAAGCACCTTTCCCCTTCTGAGAGGCTTCTGCTTTGCAGGGAATTCACACTGTGCAGGTGGGACTATGTGTGATGCTTGCCTGACCTCAAGCTTGTCTGTGCAGCCCTCGAAGACACTTGTGTGCCTGTGGTTTTCTAGGTAGCTGACGAAACAATTGTTTGTATTTCCTACCTATGCTGGCACAGCTGCTATCTCTTACGGAGGTTGTCACAGCAGTAGTTATGGGCAGGGAGGAAAAAAATAAAAGTTGTAGATCTAACCCCGAAAGAAAACAAACTCCATGTCTCTGTTCTGAGTCTGGGCCCGAGGACGCTGCCTCTGTGCCCTTTGCTAAAGCGAATGTGCTTTGTTTGGGTTCACGTCCCATGGTCACGTAGCCCCATACCGGCAGCGAGGTCTGGCAGCAGCCACAGGTCCAAGGAAGGTTCTGCTTACTTTCAGGCAATGAAAAACAGATCTAATGGTGGAAATGTAGTTAAAAAAGAAGGCTTTTTAGTGGAGGGAGCCTGGGGAAAGCTGCAGTGGAATAAGAGGGTGCCAAGGCTGCTGCTTTCAGATCGTGGAACCATGTGAAGCTTCCAAGAAAACAGAGCTTCTGCTCAACTGAGGCTTTGCATTTTACTAAAATACCTCAGTCTGTCTTGAATCCTGACTTTGCAATTTATTATCATGACATTATAAAGTAAAATGCCATCAGCAATGAAAATAAATGTTCCCTCCTGGACAGGAGCCTCAATAAAATGTTCCAGGACATTGAGTGGGGAGGGCTCCCCCCAATTGAATTTTGCCATTTTTTTTTTTCAGGCAGAAAACTTTCAGTCTTAAAGAAACACAGTCTTGTGATTGGAAATCCCTCCCCTGTGACATTCCTGAGTCTTGGTAGCAGCCAGGGCTGCTTCGGGGGCACCGAGCTGGGTGTGACTTTGCAGGGGAAGGATGGCGAGGGAGAGGATGCTGCGGAGGAGGAGGATGAGTAGCGTGGTGAGCTGGGTGCTGTGTCACTCCATGCCCATCTCTGCCTGGCAGAGCCTGCAAAGGCCCCGTGCAGGGGTAGCTGAGCCCCTCAGCTCACACTGTCTTCACCTGCAGGGCAGCTGCAGACCCCTTCGCCCCCTCCATCCACTGGGCTGAGCCCCGGGGAGCTGCCAGAAGGGAAGGAGGACGCAGGCTGAGGGCTGAGCCCTTTGCGTGGCTTGATGAGTCCTCATTGTCCCTGTCTGCATCCTTTGAAATGCATTCAGGAGACCCCCTGCCCTTGCAACCTGGCATGAGATGCTACAGCAAGTTAGGAAAGAAAAGGAAAACAGAGTTGGGTAAAGGAGAGTGGGTTTTGGGGATGTTTCCAAATAAATAAATGGCTTTTTCTTAATCCCAGACTGGAATAGGGACAGGAGCAGTGCTTGCCTGGAAACTTGCCATTGATTTGGCCTATTGTGTCCCTGATGTACGGTGCCCAGGCTGTGACCCCTGACTCTCTGCTTCACATAATCGCAAACCTGATAGGGATCTTGCTGCAGAACGGATGTGGCTGACATTTAGCAGGAATCCTAGTTCTTATCAGAATAATGCCTAGGGAGACGGAGCCAGCACTCAGCCATCCATCCAGTATGACCTGTTGCTTTGCAAGCTTGGTGCAGTTCATTGGAAAATGCTCTTGGCTAGTTCTGTGTGATGCTTCCCAGAAATGGCAGGGACAGGAGAAAGGTTTTGCTTGGCATAAACTGGCCTTGGTGCAACGCCTCCAGCGCTGTTTGGTGGAAGGAACCAAGCTGTGCTTTGCGGTGTCCCAACGCCCAAGCAGCGAGTGAGATGCATGAGGATGCTCCAGCTTCCTCCTGTCACCGCAGCGCAGAGACCCTCCTGTTGGACAACACGCTCTGTTCCTTGCGCTGCAGTGATATGGGGAATGTCCCAGTTCTGGGAAGCAGGAATCCCATACCCCTTGTGCTCAAGGATGTCAAAGCAAGCTGCGTTCACAGGCCTGTTGAGGATATAATCTTTATCGCATTCATTTTAGATATGGGCAAAGCGAGATGTTTTGCATCTCTCCCCTGACAACAGACTTGATAGATTTGGGAAGAGCAGCCAGCGCTGCCCCCTCTTCCCAGCTGCACAGGGCTGCATTTGATGTTTCAGATGAACACCAGAGCTTCTTTTTCAGCTTGATCATACATTTTTTTTTGTGTGTAACAGCTGCTTCTTCTAGGAGTACAGAACAAGAGAACTCACACATGCTTCTAACCAAAGTCAGGTTCACGCTTTACTAAGAATGAAGATTTTAGTTTTCCCAAAATATAGATTATTCCTTACTCAAGGTCTATAACAAAAAGTCAGGGAGGAGCCTGGAATAGTGCTTTTGCTAAAGCAAGATACAGCTCAAAACTCTCCTCCTGTTCAACATCTACCTGAAGGTTTTACGGTAGCTCCTGTTGCAGGAACGAAACCCTCTCTGCCAGCTGCACCCCCATCCCAGCCCCTGCTGCATCCCCTCCTGCAGAGCTGCTCTGATCTTTTCTCCAAGGCTCGGTGGAATATTGTTACTCGTGGTGGAGATGGAGGTACTTAAGAGCTGTTTCTGTTGCCAGCCGTATTCTCTGCCTGCAAGTCTTGCCAATGGTGCCTTGCTGCAGCATCCAGCCACCTGGCAGTTTTAAAGGTTGAAAAGCAGGGGAGCTGCTGTGAGCAGGGCCGGAGAGGCTGCAGAGAGGCCGCAGGTGCTCTTGGCATGAGCTTGGAGCTCCGGGCTCTGCTCCGGCCAGGGCTACCTGCGGGCCCCTGCCTGGCTGCAGGCTCTGATGCTGGTTCCAGCTGCAACGGAGCAACAGCGGCCTCCAGTGCCTAAACCTCCTCCCTCTCTCCATCCAGGGAGCTGGCACCCTTGTCCTCTGCTGCACCGGCCACTGGACCTCACTCCGAGCGAGCCTGACATGGATCAGGGCGCTGGTCGTGGCCCCAAGGCCAAAAGAAGAGGCTGAGGTCCTTCAGTTCAAGCAGCCAGGCTGGACTTTTCCTCCTGGCACAGGCCTTGGAGCATCGACTTTAATGCCCAATACATTGAAAGTTTCCTACTGCACCCACCTCCTGCTACATCCGTCTCCTTGTCTGGCTATTGGAATTTTAGGAAAAGAAAACAAAATTGTCTGCACAAAATAGAGTCTGCTTGTTGTGTCAGAGTCTGGCTCTCTCCTTGGGAATGTCACAGCCTTTCTCCCTTGGGTTCTGTCAATAATTTGCTCACAGCTCTTTACGAATGTTAGCAAAACAGACTATATTTTACTGGAAGGTATTCTAAATGTCAGGGAAAGTGGTGGGGGGAATGTGGTTTGCAGGAAATCCCAGTGCAAGATATTGAAATGCTTCCATTTTATTAGAAGTTTATATAAGCAAAAGACATGTTTGTGCTGTCTTCTCCACTACGGTGCTGCTTTTTAGTTTTGAGCGAAGCTGGAGCGTGGGGAAGGTTCTTGGCACATTCCCCTCTTCTTTATGCGCACGTTAGTGTTCCTTTGCCTAAAAAAGAGGTTAAATTTGCTAGAGAATGCCTTGAAGTCCCTGACACAGAGCAGAGTTTGAATCAAGGGACAAAGAAACACTCTTGATAAGGAAGCCCAAGCATTTTTGACAAGCAGTCCAGAGTTACCTTGTACATTGGTTAATTAATTGTATTAAGCCCAAGAGCTAGCACTTACTGACACCTCTCAGCAAAATAATTCACCTCTTTGCTGTATGGCAGTTGCAAGACACCTCTAATGCTTGTCTGGCTGCAGATGATAAAAGTTATGACTTTGTTTGCATGGGCTTTTACGGACAAATGCCATCACTGTGTCTCGCTTTGTCTTGTGACCTGCTTTCCTTTCTTGACGCATCTGCGGTTCTTTTTAATAGCCCCAGAGCTTCCCTCCTCCCTTCCCCTTTGGAGATGTGCTCCCCTTCTGGGGAGGACTCCTCTTCACTCCAAGATTCGATGCCACCTTGGTCCCTGCACACCTGCTACAAACCCTTCCTTGCTCTCCTTAACCAGCTTTTGGGTGCTGCCCAAGGCTGCCAGAGCTCTATTGTACCATGCAGGCAGCAGCTGTGCAGGGCAGCAAGTTTCCTGCGTGGTCATTCCCTCCGGCCAGCACTGTGATGGGTCCCTGGCTGTGCTGCCTCGCTCCGGACACCCCTCAACATCCGGCTGCTGAACAGTATCCCCTTTGGCCTTAAAATATAAAATTGTCCTTGGGCAGGCCAGGAGCATAGCATGGGGCAGGAGCTTGTATTAACTTAGGAAAGACGGGATAGTGGGACCATTTTTTTTTTTCAGTGACTCAGACTTTTTTCTTTCTTTTTTCAGTATTAGCTTGAATTAGCTAAAGTTTAGGCAGGATTTGGCTCCCCAAGTCATTTTTCTAGAGGAACAGGAAAGCTGGAATTTGATCTGCAGTTAGAGATGTCTCTGCTGACAGCAGATGGGCACTCACACCGCCGACAGCCGGATCACTAGAAAGCCCTGCCTCTGCCAGGCAAAGTCGATGTTAAAACTCCTTTAGCCCCCATAGACCACAGCATCTGGTTACAGATCAGATTCAGCCTCTACAACAGGGACTTTTGAACCAATTAATAGCACTAAGTTGGAAGGAATTCCTGCACTTGCCTGAGACAGAGTGCTTGCAATGTGTAAAGATACTCAGAATCACCTAGGACTCAAGCCAGAGGAAATGAATCAAGTCTTGCCAGATATTTTGTTAGCATTTGGACCTGGCCTTCTGCTAAGACTGTGGAATCTGGCATCAGCACAGATTGAACAAAAGATTCATTCTTAAAAATACCCTGAGAAAACAATGACCTTGCATAAGCAGAGAACACTGAAAGCAAGCTCAGTTGTGAAAAAACACAGCTTTTTCTCACCTACCACACACCTGAGGCCACCTGGAAAAATCTTTTTCTGCCTGGGAGTATGAGATTTGGGCAGATTTTGAGGATATTGACACTTGTCCAAGTTTCTGGCCACCTTGTAGCGCAGTCTGAGCACTGCATGGGTGCAGGTGCTTGGAAATTTGACCATGCACTCCCTGATGACAGATTCGTGCTGCATCCCGTGTGCCACAAGCCGGACACAGCAGGCCTGCTTCACAGTGGGTGCCATGTGCTCAGAGCAGCAGGTGCAGCAGCTGCACGGAAGGCCAGATTCATGCCCTCGGCCAGGACAAGTGAACATCTTTCTAAGAAAACCCAGACATATGTTGTAGCCCCAGCCTGTGTTACATATATCCTTGCACAGAATCCAGATACTCACAGGTTTTGAGCACACAACAGACACTCATTGTTGTATAAGACATTGTCTGTACCACAGACAGGGTCAAAGATCTTTATGCAGCCTTTCTTCAGGCTATACTTGCCACAAGCTGCCTGGAGAAAGAAAAGGGTAATGATAATATTAAATGTTAAACACCCCTTCAATTTACCAAAGGAGCTTTTGCCTGCACAGGGAGATTCTGTATACTTGGGTAAAACATCTTGCTTTCCTTGGAGCTCTGCTGTGAACTTTAGGAAACATGGGGATACCCTTCATCATGCTGTCCCTTGACCAGCTGAAATACACCTAGCTCTCCTGTGAGCCCTTAGGAGAGACAATGTTTAATAGGCAATGCTCCACAGGCAGCATCCATTCATGTGCTTCCCAGCTTTTATTTTCCATGGCCACAGGTATCCCTGGGGAGCAAGCTGCCCTCACATTTGCTTACCACAGAGTAATTGGAGCTCAACGGATTGCCTTTAACTTGGCATGCAACAGCACTATTCAGTTCCTGCCTATCAGTTTGTCTCCACTGAGTGGGATAATACAAAAGGAAATCGGTACCATTACTTGGATTTAACTGTGGCACAGCAGGTGGAAGGACATTCCCAGGCACCCTGGTCTTTGGAGAGCAGACCCAGTGGCTCACATTCCTTGAGCAGCACTGTATTCCCAGTGTACAGCTCAGTGCTGTCTCACCAAACCTGGGCCTATCCTTTCACTACACTGAAATAGGAGTGTTCACCTCGGTTCCTGTGCCATCATCACTGTCCGGTTCAGCATTTCCTAGAGTGGAGAGAAAGAAGATAACTTAAAGACCTTCACTCAGGCTGCCTTCAAGGTGGACCGCACTAAAAATGCTTTAGCCTGAGGGTTGTATGTTTTGGCTCAAACAGCTTGGTCCTTTCAGGGCTCCAGCAAATAGTTACACCTCATCCTTTTCTTGCACCTCTCCTGTGTTGCAGCAGCTCTGCAGGACCAGCCCTGCTGCATCTGAGTGTTTCTCCGTGCCTGGTGTAAGCCCACGCCAGTGTCAGGTGCACCCGAGTGACTTGCCCTGCCATTCACTCCAACCGCCAGGGAGCAAAGGTACCTTTCATTATCCCTTATCACTGGTTCATGGGTAACTGAAGAACTCCTGCTGGTGCTGGACTGATACTTGTATAAACCCAGGGTGGTTGCTCTGGTGTCTGTGGTTTATATCACAGGGAAGAAGAGCAAAAGACAATTTGCTGAGGGCCTCTAAAAAAGCAGAAGTGGGGTACCTTTGTGCAGACCAAAGGTGGTGGGTGTGAGCCTGGCTCTGGTGGGTTTCTTGTCCATGAACTGACAGCTGGAATCAGTATGGGCTGAACATGTGGCAGTGTATTTTGAAAAAAACAACCTGAATTTTTTCAGCCAACAGCAGTACTGGGGAGAAGCCCTTAGGTTCCCTGTAGGTCCAGGCATGATCTACAGATAAGACTTAGGCTACATCTACATTACCAAGCAGTGTGGCCCCAGGAGAAGTGGGTCTACAGAGTGAAGCAATTTGGTGTTAAGGGCCTGCTCATTCCATCTGAAAGGAATTCAAATTTTCACTCAGACTGTCTGCAATGTCAGCTGCAGCACGGTAAATAGGATGACAGGGGACTTACTTCAAAAGTGCCCTCCTGTCCTGAACAAATCCACTAATACACACGCTCCAGGGAGCAGGACGTAAGACAGCATTAGCTCATGGTCTTAACCGTATGCATCGCATGGGAGCTTGATAACGCAGTTAGTTTAAACGTGATACTGGTAACAAGTGCTTCATTTCCCTCCCTGTAGACATGTTTTGTATTTTTTTTCCTTTTTAAATACAGCAAGGCATCTAGTTGATCTAAACAAATTGCACTGTCTGAGAAATAACCAACTCCCAGGTGGAATTCCACCCCTAAAAGAGTCACAATCTGGCTCTGTTCATTTTGTAGCAGGTGAAAGGCACTCTTTAAAAGCCTTTGCTTTAGACCTCCTCGCAGCTGGCTGTTTTAATGCAGACTGGCTTTGCAGCACTCTCCGGGGAACACTCCATTACTCTGCCCAGGTCCCAGCAGCCAGGTGTCCTGTTCTCAGGCTCACCTTCCTCCATGGCAGATTCAGGAGCTTTTGTGGAGAACTTGCAAGGAAAATGTGGCACTCACCTGGGTAGCTGCAGAAGGCCAGGCAGAGGAGGAGAAGGTAAGTTGCCTTCATGGTCAAGGTGATGCTTTATTGAGGTCAGCAAGGAGGAACCGGGACTCTTCTTTGGCTTTCAGAGAGCCTGTTTCGATAGTGCACAAGGGACTTTTATACCTCTTTCCATCTCTGGCAACACCCCCATGGCCAGCTCCACCGTGCAATCTTGTGATGACAACATTGCAAATACGGGAATAACTCAAGGTGGCAAATGGCTCATTTGTGCACACAAGGATAAAAGTCTCTCAGAAGCCAATGGAGGAAATGGCTCTTATCGCTGGCAAAGGCCGGAGCTTTATCTCATAGATGGGAGACAGCCTTGGGTCTGCCCTGCAAAGCTGGGAAAAAGGGACTTTGTCCAAAAGTAAATTGAAGAAAATGACTGAATGGCAAGCAAAATACATGCCTGGGCTGACCTCCCGTCTAGCACAAGTGGACATGATTTGAATAATTATCTGCCACTGCCTTTCACAGGGTTCTGGGGGAAGATAGGCTCTGTCCAATGTACCTTTCCTAGCTTGATCAATGGAGCAGAGCTGGGGTGTTACCACCCCGAGCCTCCCCTTCTTGCTCTGAACAGGGAAGCGAAGCCATCAGGACCACTGCAGGACCTCAGGCTCGCTTGTGGCTGCATCCTGCCTGCTGTTATTTTGACAGGATTCTGCATGATGGGAGGAAGGCCACTAAGATGGGCTCAGAGGGTCAAATGCAACTTCCTTCCTTCTCCCTGCCTCCAGCTGGGAGTAAACTCTGGGGACTGCCTGCATTTACTCCACACTGCCAATGGTGTGCTGTGGAGAGCGGATCTGTCCCTTGGGTATTACAAGGATTAATTAATGTTTCTAAAGCACTTTGATATCTCATCCATAAATCACTGGAGAAATGCAAAGCAAATTATTACTAATGGGGGCTTATGACTCAAAGACAGATTTTTAATTAGCTGAGCAGGAAGAAGTCAATGCCAAGAGCAATTCAAGGAGGTGTTTGCAAGACAGAAATCTCAGTTCAAACTGGTAACTGCTTCACTGTGTGCAGGAGACCCCAGCCCATGCACAGCTCTGGTGGGACACTGTCCTGGCAGAAGCAGCCCTCCTCTTCCTCCTCCTCCTTGTGAGCTGGCTTTGGTGGCAATGGAGACTTCCCCACTGCCCTAGTCTTGCCTCCCCTTGATTCTTTGCCCACTGCCCAAGCATGCCAGGGCATCCTGCAATTCAAGGCTGGAAGATCTGCTTTTAGTGGTGTCGAGTGGTGTTTCATTTTAATAGCTTGAGAGCAAAGGAAGGTTTGTGCATGACTGCTCTGGCAGCTGTGAATACCTGGGTTAAGCCTTGACTTCTCTCTGAGGAAGATTTATATGCCATTATCACCCTCTGAGGTAAGGGGTAAGGGAAGATAGGATAATATTTTATACCTGAGCAAGTTTCACCTCGTTCCAGCAGTCTCCCTATTGCTCTTCCAATGTACTGGTCACAGGGTGAGTAAAGCAGGGTGGTGCCCAAAGGTACTTTGGTTTCACCTCTCTAAGCAGACAGGAGCCTTAGCAAGGACAGTTTATGGTTTACAAAACCAGCCCAGTTTGGGAAAAGATTTTCCTCTTCAATCTATAACACAAGTAAAGAGCGGAAGAGGCAGTGCTGGAAAGCGTTTGTCTGACTCCACTTGTCTGGGATGTGCCCACTCCTGTTAAAACACACTTGCACATTTCCTAGTTTAGAGATCCTCACCATGGCCAGGAAATGTGATGGTTTCAATTGTCCAGAAGCCGAAACATCTTTACCCAGATTCCTTGAAAACATCCAGGCATATCTCCAAACTGGAGTTTGATGGGTAAATCCTCAGTGTTTACGAAGGCTGCTGTGTAGCTGGGAACCACGTTGACCCTGGTTACAATGCCTTCCTTCCATGTCCCTAAGCCCCGCCAGAGCTACGTGAGATTGTTAAGTGCTCTACTTCTGAAGCGGGTTGAAGAAACCTGTACAACAAACTGAATTTAAATGAATAGAGCCGAACTCACTGATTCAACAGCAGTGTCATTTTTGCCAAAAGAAGACTCCAACAGAGCCAGTTAATACTGCTGGAACTCAACAGCAGCTGCAGTGGGATTTTACTGCAGTTTTCCTGCCAGTAATTCCTCCTCCTTCCGCAGCACGTTTTCTGACACCTATGTGGTTATGGGACACCTTCCAAAGGAGGATTTCAGGGACACCTGTATCCTGATTGACATCTACTCTTTATCCCTCAGCAAAAGCGGACAGAAATGCTTGGGAGTTCTTTGAGTGGGGAGGAATAAAAAAAGCGCTTTGAGCTGTTCTTGCACTGGGTAGAAAGGAGCAGGGAGATTTCCTCAGCAATGTGGGCTTTCTTGGGATGTGTCACCTTGTCAGAGCAGCGTGTTCCTCTGAACACATCAGCTGGAGGAGTGGAGAGAAATGAGTCAGGCAGGTCTGCCAGCAAAAAGCAAAGCAAAGGAGAAAAAAAAAAGGCTACTCCCCACTTCTGTCAGTCCTCCTGGGGCAGCATCCTCCAAATCCCCTGAGGTCTAAACAGGTCGAGCAGCTCCCATCACTTTTAAAAGGAAGCAGTGATGGAAGAGACCAAGCAACCCTTCACGGGGGCCATGGGCCTGCTGCACCGGCACATTTTCCTCCAGGCAGGCTGGTGGGGAGAGGTGCTCCTGCTCCCGCAGGAAGAGTGTTTGCATCTTCTTTGGGCTAAATCTGAGCATTTTAGGGTTTGTCATATTTTCTGAGAAGTAGTAAAATGTCTCAAGGTAATGGAAAATTCGGAACCTATCTACCTCCCTGCTATGGCCCAACTAGTATCCACCACAGGCTGGAGGAGCACTTATCCTACCAAGGCTGGGATTTGCTTGTTTTGAGGACTTGACTAATGGTGAAAAGCCACTAGTGCCCCAGGGAAACAGCAACAGAGTGACCAATAAAAAGCACTCAAAGATCACAAAGGAGGCCCAGGTGACCATGAATCACAGTTTTGAAAGTGCAAATGGTCCTTAAGCCTTTTCAGAATAATGTCACTTACCAACAGACTCATTTGGGATGGTTCCTGGGCCATTAGGAAATCCAAAGACAGGCTTTCCAGCCTCCTTGTGAATGCAGAGAGAGAAGGGGCCAAAGCCAAAGCAGAGTGCCCCTCATGGACCCTGCTGTGATAAAGGGAATGGGGCAATAAAGGGGAAACATTGGGACTTTTGGCATTAGCTCATGTGAGCCAGTGATGCCAGGGCTGTGGGAAGGGTCTCATGGGAGTAGGTGTCCTGGGGAGGACCGGGAGATGCCACAGCTGAAGAAAGGCTGAAGAAATGCAAATAGGGAGCACAAGGATATTACAGGAGACACTTCCCATACATGATCAAAGTCCCTTTGGGTCTAAAGTGCTGCCTGTATTGGATTTAAGGGCTAAAAATCCCTAGTACCCTGTTACCAGCTGAGATGTCCAGCCCTGGACATGTGTGTCCAACCAGCCTTTCCTGCGGTGTGCAGGGTGTGTCTGAAAGAGATCAGGCTCATTCTCCTTTCAGTGCAGCCCATGTAAACCCAGTGGAGTGCCATGACCCTGTGGGAAGGAGACCACCTGGGCATGCTGTGCTGCAGGGCTGCAGATTGCGCCTAGGGTGATTTCCCATTAACACTGGGAAAAAAAAATTGCTTTGGGTGCATGGAAGATACTGAACATTCAGGCAGTGTAGGAAAAAAGGCTCCTGTGACTACAGCTAGTGTGAAAATATCACGTATTTATTTCCATCAGTAAGAGACACTTTGGAGCCCAGGACAGTATGTCAATTTGCTTACTCTTTTTTCCTGGAAAAGTTATCCCCAGGACCTCTGATTTGTGGGGAGGATGCTGAACATAGCCACAGGAGAGAATTAACAAATGATCATTTCTACTTTTACCAAAACTTCTGTCTGTTATCCTTTGGCAAGGACAGAGCGGCCATCGTAATGACCTTTGGAAAGCCACAGGCATCGTTTTCCTGGGGACGAGGGTGGCTGACAGCAGTGTCTGAAAGGAAAGCTGTCACATCAATCAAAGCTCAGTGTCTCATTCAGGGGACACAGTGCCAGGCAGATGCTTCCTGAGGAGGATGGACATGCTGGGAACAGGCAATATATTTGCAAAGATTACTGGATGCAATTACCTGGGGTAATCGCACAGCTCCCTGAGGTGATGCCAACTTCCCATGCCCATCTCCTGGCCTGTTTGCCTGCACCTCCCTGCAGTGGCACCGGTCCCCACAGACCCAGTCCCTGGAAACCTCCTGGAGTTTTAAGTTGCTGGGCGAGGGCTTGTGGCTGCTGGAAATACCTCCATGGTGTGGTCACCTCTGGTCACAGAGGTGGCCCTGACTCTGATCTGGGCAGATAGTGTAGAGCAGAGATCCAGGCATTGGGGAAGCTTGTCTTCGGAACAACACAGAAGGATTGCAGCAAGATTCTGCTCACAGCTGACAGCTTGGTCCCTCCTCCTTGGCCCTATGCAAGATCTTGGTGATGCTCACAGGATGCTGGGCTCATGTGGTCACTCGCTGCAATGGGATGCTCTGCTGCTCTTTCTTTCCCTGTCTTTACTGGAGAGAAAATATCATTTTCCTTCTGCCATAGAAAATATGAAATGCAAATTCCTTTACAAAATTGCTTTTTTATTAAACCCCATATGCCTCCTGCCTCCACATACGACTGTCCCTGAGGCTGCCAGAGTGATCAAGGGCAGAACAATTAAGGGTGATGACCAGTCACTGGGTTCGCAACTCAACTGAGCAAATCAATATGGTCCACAGGAGCTTTCCAAAACCATCAGACAAGCAATGGCCCGTCCTCTCTAGAGTCCTTATGTGACCTAACGCTCCCAAGACCAGGAGCATTTTTAGGCAGTTTTCAGTAAAGGCCCTAAACACAGATGATTTTCACATTTTTTTTTCTTAATTTATTGAAAAAAATTTCTCAAAGCTTTTGTCAAGTCTTTGTACTACTTTTAATCACTTTGTAAGCCAGCTGATAAACAAAAGAATTACAAATGACTTTTATCACAATGCCAAAAATATTTGGCATCTCTAGCTATTTCTATGGGTTCTCTTGCCAGTGCTAACCACTACTGATACATGGTCCAGGACTCAGAGAGAAAAACTGTTGTACTTCTGATTTCAATGAAATGCATGGCTAGACACAGCTAAAGTTGTTAGTACTGTTTCTGGCGATCAAACAAGATGAGGCTTTTTCAACAGAGAGCTCTCAGCCTGCTCAGCTCCATGGGAGAGATTGACTATTAAAGAAAAAGGAAGATGCAGGAAGAAAGGAAAAAGGCTTTTGAAATGCAGATTATGAAATAAGTCTTTCAGTTCTGACAACATTTCTTTCTCCCATTAGATATGTAGAGATTTTAAATGAGAGATACTCTTTTTGCGGGCTGACAAAAATGAGGTTTTGGGAGGAAAGAGAAGAAAGTAGTCGATATTGGTGGATATCGGTGGATAGCTCATGACAATGTTCCTGTTCAAGACACTAGTCTTGCATATGCTGAGAAGGGAGAGAAGAGTTCAGCAGAGGATGGAGACATTGTGCTCTTTCTGGAGAAGGCTCCTCCTTGAAGTTTCAGGAGTGCATTTATTAATTTGGATGCTATGCACGTTGGGCTGTTGTCCTGCCAGGATCTAGCACTAGCTCTGGTTTAGCTGCAGTAAATGTGGGTTTATCACTGTGCCAACTGCTTGTATCCACCCTATGGCACAAGAAGGTAGTGCTCCCTGACGTCTCCTTTGCGTTAACACGCCGCACGCCTGTCTGCGCTCTCACCAAAGCGGGTAAATGCTTGTTAAACACTGCTGATAAACCTTGGCTAGCTGCTATTGACCCTGCAGTTGGCCTGAGATTAGATATGGTCCAATTAATTCTTGTTCCTTTCCCTAATGAATGCTCAAGCTCAATGACAGGAGCTGAAGGTTTAAGGCAGCTAGACTAGGGGCACGGAGGCTTGCTTTGGGCATTGTGTGGTTGCTTATGATTATTGCCTCTCAAAAGTGGGATTTTGGGGCATCCTGGGAGCTCCTATGCCAGGCAGCAACAGGAGGCTTGGACAGAGGTTTTGGAGGGGATGGGATCCGCAGCAGCACTTGCACAGTGGCCCTGCTGCAATGGGAAAATTTGCTGGCAGCTTTCTGCTTTGGTCAACGGCCTTGATTAAAGAGGGATTTTGTCTTTGATTTAGAGAGCCTTTGAACATAGCGGCTAAATACTGCCTTACGGTCAAGGGTTTTCCTTTGATTTCTGTATGCGGGCAGCTCCATATGTCCCTCAGTGAGCTTTGCACTTGAATCACTTTCCTAATAAATGTGACATTATTTTTGATGCCACATACAATTTTAGCGTGGTTGTGAAAGTGAGACCCTTTGCAGTGAAAGCACCATCTTCAGCCCGTTGTCAATGAGGAGTATTCCTTCTGCTCTGGTAATGAAGCTGAAATAATCCACTGCTGAACTTCTTTTCCCCAAGCAGGTTTTAATTCTGGGTGTTTTACCCTTCATGAGGAAGTGGCTGCCACCTGCAGTCTGTTTTTTCTTCTTATGCATATTCAGTCTCACCAGAATGCACCTTGCCTACTTACTTTCTAAGCTTCTGGAGGCCCCTGGCCCATAGTTTCCAGCCTCCCTTAGCAAGAAATTTGTTTTTATGGCAAAAGGCAAGCTGAGATTCCCACGCTGTGCTGAGGTTCCCATAGGAAATATCGAGCATGTTGCATATCGAATTATGCCATCTGTGGACCCAGCCTATTTCCAACTCAAGTGTGTGGTCTGGGGTATCTCTCTCCTCCAGCACCGTGAGACACTGCCAGGAGCTGACCATAGTGAGTGATGCTGCTCACACCAGCCCCCATTTGCCTAGTTAGCCGGCAGGTCTCTGAACTTTGGACTTTGCTGGTGTCTTCATCATGCTGAACTGCAGAGCTCCCTCTAGGCAAAGTGGGCTTCAGGCAGCAATTTCCAGAGGTCACGATCCCCCTAAGCTTCCAGGAATGTTAAAGGGAGGGTCACCAGACACTGCTGGCAAGGCTCAGGGGAGATCAGCATGCAGCCACTGTGCAGGGAACCAGAGGACCATGTTCCAGCTCCTGCTGTGTGTGACTGCTTCTAGGCTCTCCTGCTATACTAGTATTTAAATCAGGGATTAAAACACTGGTGACACCTAAGAGCAATACTGCATGTATTTTACTGTGATGCACATCTTGCTCTGGCTTCATGAAGTCTGATGTACACAGGCACCTGGCTTCGAGGAGAACATGGTGTTTTACCCCGTTAGTGCACACCTCCTCACCGAGGTTCATAAGTGTAAGGCAAAGTAACTGCTGTCAAACAGAACTGCTCAGATATTCCTGCAAGTGCAGGTGCAAGTGCGGCACCTCCTTGCTCCTTCCTGCACTCAGTCAAGCCCAGAGGGAACCGGGCACCAGGTCAGCTTGCAAGGGTCGGAACTTGGCTCCATCTTCCCCTTCCCAGCTCTGCTGCAGACGACTGAACCCCAGCGGGGGGGACTGTGCAAAGCATCCCTGTCACCCCCAAGGTACCTCACATGCCACAGAGCTTATGCTACGTGTCACAGCGTCTCCCTTTGAGCATCCCAGGGAGCAGGGCCTGCAAGAGGGGCTCGACTTTGGCTTTGGCCCCTTCTCTATCTCAGGGTTCAGGAGGAGGCTGGAAAATGTGAATCACTCCAAACGAGTTTGTTGGTAAGTGCCCTTATTCCGAAGAGGCTTAAGGACCCTTTGTGGTTTCCAAGCTGTGATTCATGATCATCTGGGCCTGGTTTGTGATCTTTGAATGCTTTTCACTGGTGACTGTTGCAATTTCCCTAGGGCGCTGGCAGAGCATGCTGCTTCTTGCCTTTCTCTGGACTTCAAAACATTCAAGTCTTTGACAAAAGTAAATCGTAGCCATCAGGATGAGGATTTGGGCGGCTTTAAGCTGTTCAGCCCACCCTGGCTGGAGAGGAATTGCAGGCACCAGCCTTCATGTTTCCCACTGGTGGCCCTCCTTTTCCCTTTTTTTTAGTGGATGCTCCAGCTGGTGCCGCTGCAGTGGCTGCAGTGCCTGGCACGGGCCTCGTACACGGTGCAACGTGGCCCATGGAGAGGAGGTCCCATGGCTCCCCGCAGCTGCTCTGCTTGTCACCAGAAGTGCTCTGCCCCTTCAATATGCATCTCAAGAGTCAGCTGCAGTGAGTCCCCGCTGTGCTGGGTGGAGGTGCCTGGCTCTGGGACAGTGTCACCGTACCCCCAGCTGTGTCCATTCCTTAGTGGCATTGCCCGATGGGCAGCAGCAAATACCAAGGTTGTGCCTGTGGAAATCTATGCAGTTTACCCTCTCATCTCACCCAGTCCCCATGCAACTGGGCTTCACACTTGATTGCATCAGGCAAGAGCTCTCCCGTGTCCCATGCATTGATGGAAACTCCCAGGAAAGACCATGACAAGACATGGAAGAGACCCTGTCTAGAGCAGATGTGTGGAGATCATAGTCTACGCTTTCAGCAGCTCACACTGGAAATGACTGGAATTTGCTCTGTGTCATGTCAAGCGTATGTCAAGCATGGCTTACACTTCACAGTGCTCTGTTCTCATCACTCTAGGAGATACGCAGACACTTGTGGTTTCATGCCTGCCGCCTCTGGTCCTAGAATAACAGCAACGCTAAGTTTGTGGCAGATACAAAATAATCATCTTTGATCCTGGCCTTGTCAACCCAGCTCAGAGAGCAGAGCTCCTGGCAGGCAGGGAGGACTTGCAGCAGGGCTGTCCTTGCCACCAAGAGCACCCCCTCCCCAGCGAGCCCATGTCCAGGTTTCTCATTGCATTAAAGACAGTATCCCTCTAGACCTAAGGTTGCCTTACCACATCATTGCCTGGAGCATCAGTGCCCTCTTGCTCCTACACCAACACTGGGAGCCTCTAACTCTTGCCAAACCACATGGAGCCTTTTAGCTGGGCCTGGGAGGGCATTTCCAGCCAAAGCTTGCTCCAGCCTGCCTGGAGATTGATGTATGGACTTGCCAATTCAACAAGTCAAGAGAATGGTGGCTAAAAGGAACCCTGGCAAAAGCAGGAAGGCTTAGCACTAGAGGAGCATCTGCTTAGGACACATACCATGTTTTCTTTCCTTACAGAGAAAGTTTAACTAAAAGGTAGAGCGCCTCCCCCATTCCATAAGATGAGGTGCTATTAACTGGGAACATTGAAAGCCCTCAAATAGGATGACAACTAAGGGACACCACAATGAGCAAGAAGTGGCAGCTAAAATAACTACTGTAGGGTGCTGTGATGACAGAGTGTGCCCAAGAATAAATCACCTAAGTGACACCCCCTTCCTGACTGCAGGAAAAGGCACTGCTTTGGGAGGCACTGGGCACTTGCTGCACATGTTCCAGGTTGTTCCCTCTCCTGGCAAGTGCACACTGGGTTTTGGGCATCATGAGCAAATCCCATGAACAAAGCAATGAAAGGGAAATTGGACTTTGCATGTGAATGGCCTGCTCTTTCCTCCAGGTGTTGGGAAGCAGGGAGGAGGTTTCCTTATGTAGGGAGGATTGCTCGCATGTACAAAGAGAAAGGCTAGGACAAGAGCAGGCTGGGTGGAAGAATGTGATCTTAATTTCATGTGGACCAAATTCTGATCAGAAGGGAGGAGGAGACTTTTAGAAAAGAACCATTTTTTTTCCTTCCTTGAAATTAAAAGCCTCTGATATCACCTGCTTCTTATCTTGCTGCAATGACATGTATCTTCCCAGACCTAAAGAACTCAGCTGTGACTCCAATCAGGGCTTAATTGCTATTAATTCTGTTAAGTGAATGGGTTTCTCCTGTGCTGCTTAGCACTCTGGAAGAAAGAGAGGAAGGAAAAGTGGGAAACTGTTTTTCGTGGCAAAACTCAGCTGACCCAAGGCCATGTGACACCTCTGGATGATATAAAGGTGTGTGATGCCATCTATCCTATCCTATCCTAACCCCAAGATGCTGTGGGGTTTGGATGATGAGGCTGGGAAGCAAAGGTGCTGAGGTGCGAAGCGTCTTCATGTGCTGCCCTAGGTAGAGCAAGTCCTGGAGTGGCTGCTGGTCTAGGTCCTGAGGGCTCTATAGTGTGCTATTTCTTAAATGATAATGAATTTTTTTTGTAATAAGTAGGATGAGGGAAGGAAGGTACTCTAAGGGAAGGTTTGGCCCTTCAGGGCTTTATCTGAAAGCTGATATGCAAACTCTGATAATATCTTTGGCTTAGAAATAAGCACCTTTGGGGGCAAAGAATGTTTTTTCTTTTATTTCTTTTAAAAGAGGTGTGCCCTATCCAGAGCGGGGACATCTCTTCAAGGGTTGAGAGAAACAAGCTCTTCTGTCAGAGGTTTGCCTGTAGCTCCCTTTGCTTGTGAACTGGTGAATTTTAGCATAGTGATGGTGTGTGCCAGCTCCTTGAAGTGATCTGCTGTGCTGGTACCTGAACCGATTTCTGTTTGTCAATGACTCATGCAGGGAGGCAGGGCTAGCTTTTAAAAAAAAATTAGTTGCTTTATTCCTTTTTCTGGTGTGAGTTGCTATTATTTCTGGTTAGGTTAACACTTTGAGAAGGGATTTCTGGGACCCAGAGTCCCTTCACCTTTGCAAATGTATTTAGCCAAATCTCTGTAGTATATGATGGGGGGGCAGGTAGGTTGTGTCCTCTTGGAGAGATGCAGGGACTGGCTGCAATCTCTAGCTGAATACTAAATGGTTGGGTAGCAGTGGAAAGGTCTGGGCATCTTCCTGATCTCCTGAGTGTCTTGGCTAAATCCTTGGGCATCCCTCCCATGGAGTTACGGCAGTCCAGTGTTGTGCATGGGCAGGCTGCAGACACATGGTGGCTGTTCTTGCAGGAGAGCTCCTTGTTGTAGCCTTTTCCTTGTGTCGTGTCCCTGGGGGCTGTTTGTTTCTGAGCAGTGGGTAGAGGCAAAATTGAGTGTATCTGGGGAAGTGCTGCCATGTAACAATACTGGAAGGCTTTATATTATAGTATGGATTGCCAAAGCCGGAGAGCTGAAGTCAGAGGTTTAATTTAATTATCTCTAGATTCAGAGAAGAGTTTCTGTAAGTGGGAGGTGGTGGGTATGGAGGGGGAAGATTTGAGGGTATGCCTTATAAGTAAGAGTTTGAGGAGTAGGCTGGTGCTGTTTATAGAGACTGGCAACATAACATAGCCCTGCAGACTCTAATAAGCATGCTTTATATGAAAATTTATGTGTGCATCTCAGTATTGGCATTTACTTAGGCCAGTCAATTAATTCCCATAAGAATATAATGCTTTCTTCTGTTTCCTCTCTTTATAGAGCCTGGCTAAGGGTGTTATGCTTTAATGAGTGCAATATCTAGGATCTAGCACGGTGGTCTTAGAGTTTGTAGTAACTGCTGCAGTTTAAATAGTCATAATGGTAGCTCAAACATGAAGAATGTACCAATTTTCTTCCTGGAGATTCTTCCTTTCCTGATTTAGACTGGTTTATGAAGAAAGAGGTTAAACCATCTGTCTTAGTGAGCTCATTGGACTTCCTCTCTTCTTAAACAAAGCAAACACAAGTTGAACTATTGGTCAAAGAATGAGATTAAATCTGTGCTGAGAATCTTGTTGGCCAGTTAGCGGAGGAATAAGTTCAGGCTTACAGGCCTATGAAATAGATTTTTTTTTTTTTTTTTCCCCCCCAGGAGTGGTGGTTATTTCTAATTTCTAGATATACAAGACTAAAATATGAGTGGATTATAGATTTGTAAGTTTGCGAATGTGACAAAGAATCTTGACAAGAGCTGACCCATACTTGGCTGGGTTCCTTGACTGTGCTGTTACCCAAGAGGTGGATTTGCCCTGTGCTGCTTCTGTTTTATCCTGTGCTGTAAATGTTACCTGGAGAAGTTCCTAGGAAGTTCCTTTTGTGTGGAGTGTTACATCATTGTAGGGTCAAGCTAAAACTTTCAGATGTCAGCAAAGCTTTTTTGGCTGCTTGGATGTGTTGCCCATTTACAGTATCCGAATGCACCATCTAATCAGGGCGCATGAACAGGATGGGGGCAGTCTCCCTGCTCATTCCCAAATGGTGCTGGGGAGCTCCAGCACAGATGCTGGCAGCACATGGCAAAGATATCTAAGCAAAGGAATTACAGTTTGTGAAGCAACCAGGGAAGGGAAGACGAAAGTGCATCCAGAGATTGCTAGTTGCTGTGTGCCACTGCAGGTGCCTGTATTCAACTCTCCTCCCTAAAAAGCAGGCTGAACGTGTGGCAACAAGTTCTGTGCTCCACTGACAGTGTTGGCCCAGGAGATAGACATCCTTCCTGCATATACATGCGCAAAGGGAATGGCTCAAGGAACTGGAATTGCTAAGAATATCATACAGAATTACTGCTCGTTTTGTGCTTTAGCTAACATGAGATACATGTGTGGCCAGGTCTGAAAACACTTTTTTCTTCTATTAGTGCTCACAAAAGCTTTGCTGAAACATTGGCCATTGGAGGCCTTGTAGATGCTTTGACTGATGGCTAAACTCATTATGTGAGCTTATATGTACCAAGAAGGTCAGAGGACTCCTTTCAAGAACTGAGCAAGCAAGGAAGTCAGTTTAAGCACAGGATGGTTGGATACCTGTGATTAGCATGAATGATATGCACCAAACCGGTCTGCAGACCAGCAGTGAGGTGCAAAACTCTTGCTACTGTTGCTTTGTAGAGGAGAGGCAGGAGCTGGTAACTCTGCACTGGCCTGGGGGAAGGCTGGGGTGTGTGGGGTTTATCTGCCCTGCTGGGAGGGCTATGTCTTGGCTGTGTGTTTGTCACTGAAGCAAGCTGAGCTGGAGTTCCCTGCTACCTTTGGCTCCTATGAAATGAGAGATGATCTGGGATAGGTTTCACATGGTAATGTTATGTAGAGCTGTTTGCGGTCACTGCTGGCCTCCCCCTTGGGTGTAGGGGACTTGCAGGAGGGTGCAATGACCGTGGTTTGGATGCTGCACTCAGTGCAAGGGGATGTCAGGGACTTCAGGTTGTGGGCTCGTTGGCCATGATTCCTCCAGGCTGCAAATGCTGCAGCCTTGGGCCTCTTCTGTTGTGAGGTCCCCACTGGAAGGCCTGGCTCCTGGGGACAGAGGGAAGGGACAGGGTGTCAGCAGGTGGCACTGCTGAGCTAGAGGCACTGCTGGCACCTCCAGGTGCTCCTGCAGGGCCAAGTGCCGGGAGAGCCCAAGCTTTGCCTCCCTTCTCAGCCAACTTTGCAGCCAAACTGTTGGTGCATTCCGTCCAGGGGTGGGCAATTCTGGTGTCTAAAGGTGCTAGTGTGTTTTCAGGTCTGTGCTTAGTGATACATTTAATGGCAAGCTCTATGTATTGTTTTAAATATGTATTCAGAGTGATTCTTGACACTAAGTAATCACCTGGGATGGTGTTTTATCTCTAAAAGATGTAAGGTTTCTACCCCCGCTGCTTCCAAGAGCTGCAGTTGGAGAATTGCATCTTATCTGTCTGAAATTCTGCTCCTTCAGTGTGATGCTGGATTAATCTAAATTTTCTGCCATGGATTGGCTGCTGCTGTGCATATCTTAATGATTGCCCCTTTCCACACAAAAATCTTTGATCCTGCTATCCTCACCGCATTTAGTAAGCATTTTGGGACCTCAGAATGGAATGGTAATGCCTAACTGTTAGTGATTAGCAATGGGATGTAGCTCTTGGAAATGAGGAAAAAATGCACCAGTTTCCTGTAGTGCTGCAGCAGTGGGTTCTTTCCTATTGCTGGAGCAGCATGCAGGGAAGAAGGCCCTCTGGGTCTATGCTGTTGCAAAAGCAGAAATACTTTCACTCACATTTTCAAAGGGAAACCCTGGTGACAGAGATTGCTATTAAAGTGAAAGGGAGATGGAAGCAATCTTCCAGCTCTGCCTGGTCTGTCCCAAGCTGTTGCAGAAAGAGCTTGGAATATCTCTGCAGGTCCCTTCTGGGTGAGCCATGGCCATGCTGGTGTGACACTGCCTTCCTGCACTCTCTTGTTTGGAGACTGGGACCCTTCCCAGCTCTGCCTTGGCTTATGGTGTTCTCCAGCCCAAGTCCTGTTTGAACTGAAAAAAATTCTTCTGGAAGGGAGAAAAAACTCAATTTTGAGTGTAAAATGCACTGTGAGAGAGTATCCCAGCCCTCTGCAAGAGTTAGCACTGCTAACGGCTTATGTCATGCTTTGTATGTCTATCTTCAGTCTTTTCAAAGTTGGTCCCCACACCTTGGTACCATCCCCACTGGCCAGCACTTACTGACAAAGTGCTAGCCCTTGCTGGCTTGTTAAGAACACTTATTGTTGCATGCCCCTGGGTAACCAGCTGATCTCAATTGCTCTGTGCTGGTGGGCTGCTCTGTGTCACTTGTCTTGGATCATTTTCCTTCTGGGTCATTGACTGAAATGATGAAGGGAAGATGCCCAAGAAGCCATGGAGTAAAACAAAAGCACTTGATGACAGCTCTGCTTAGGCAGCTGTGCCTGTGGCTGCAGCACCTCTGTGGTTCCAGGTGTATTGTGCTCCCCTAATGGACTGAGCCTGGGGCTGGCAGTCACAGCACTCTGCTGGGTAGTCATTGAAGGATGGCCTTGTGAGAGGCACTTAACTCTCTCCGTCTCACTGATGGGGAAATGGATAAAAATGCTCACCTCCCTGTGAGGGTGGTGAGAGGATTAATTGGTTAATGCTTGCAAAGTGCTTTGAAGTTGAAATAGGGCAGATGAATGCTAGCCATGATTGTAAAAGCTAGATGTGTCATGTGGAGCTAAAGGCTGTACTGAGAAGGCACCATGAGCCTTAAACCTTCTGTCATTCAGGTGCTAGAAGCTTTGCAGCTCAACCTGTGCTCAGAAGTGCTCAAGTACAGGGATTAGAGGGATCTATGAATGGCAGCTGTAATACCAAGGGTCTTTCCTTTCCTACTAAGTCCCAGGCTAAACAGTGCTCCTACTCTCTGAAATGGGTTTGCAGTGGCATGGACAACCTGGCATAGCACAGTGTGGCTCTTGCTGTAATGGCAGCCTTGTCCTGCTGTTTTCTTGGGACTGAGCTGTGTGGGTGAAAAGGGCCAACACTTTTGCAATGAGTGAAATCTGGTTCTGGGTTCAGCATAGGGGAAACCAGAGGTAGAGCAGGGCAGGCAGCATGCAGGGTTGTGCAACTAGGCGCCCTCCCAGGGAGGGGTGTGAGAACCAGTGCACCCAAAGCAAGAATGTGTTTGGCGACATCTATAAGCCATGGTGGATGGGGGTGGCAGTACTGGGATTGTTTAGCCTGGGTGTGTGTCCTCCCACTTGTGGTTGCTCAACAGACTGAAGAAGGCAATGTTTGCTCAGCTGCTTATGGTGGTGTGCACCTGCCAGCAGGCTGAGCATGGTGGGGAGGCCTAGCAGTGATGAGGTGCTGTGTCCCTAGGAATGGGGAACTGGTGGCACCATAGAGTGGCTAAGTCTCCAAGTTTGGAGCAGAGTGCTCCTGGAGGTCTGCACCCAGATCCTTGGGGTGCAGATGCTGTGTGTGGTGTGCATACATACTGCATGGCCAGGGCATATGTGCTGACCAAAGGCTTCCAAATAATACCTACTGTCTTACTAAAGCAGTAGACAGGGCAAGATAGAGCTTGTGTAACAGGATGAAGAGAACCTGTCGAAGCCAGTAGAAGAGCTGATACCAGCACCTCAGAGGAGGCGTCTAGTGCTGTCCTGAATGAGGCTGGAAGACTTGGGACTTGCTCTGGATGGACAGAGCATGTTGAGGTAGGCCAGCTTTTTATCTGCTGCTGCTTGTGGAATCTGTTGTCTTGCTCTAATGGCACAAAGTTGCTGGGAGGTTGCTGGGGGTGCAAGTGTACTCTGCATCACCTCATTTCTCCACAGCATCCTGCAGGCAGACCTCTGTGGTTCTCCTGGTTCTGTCCCCTTGAGGGATGGATGTGGGGAGAGCTGGTGAAGGAGCTAGCCTCTAGGGATGGTTTGGGTAGCAAATGTGACACCTGGGGAGCTGGCATATGGGGCAGGGATGGGCAAAGCTGTGGACCTCTGAATTTTTGGAGAAAAAGCAAGTGAAGACCAAGCCCAGGGCTATCTGGCCTTGCAGTAGCGTGGAGATGAGCTGCAGCCTGTGATGACTGGACTGCAATATCTGGGCAGCCAGTGTCTCCTGGAGTGGGCTGGGTTTTGGCGAGAAGATCGAGATTTGAGTGGGAGAAGATAAACAGCCTCCTGGGAGCAGGAGCAGCCTGGCACAGAGGAAGGCTGTGCGGCATTGGTAGCATCTGGAGGAGGGTCAGGCATCTTTCACTTTCATTAGCTCTGCCCTAGGAGCCGTGATGGCAAACCAGGAGGTGGCACTGTGGTCAGCAGCCTGGTCCTTGCATGGACCTGCTGCTTTCCCCCTGCATTGGGAGGCAGTTGAGGTGCCTTTCTCACACCTGCTCTGGTCCTCAGCATAGGCTCTAAATGCAGGTTATATGTGGCCTCTCTGCTTCGATCCTTCCCCCAGGAAGAATCAAACTGCCTTGCTAGGTTGTCAGCTGAATGCCTCCAAGCAGGGAAGAGCCGGGGAACCTGCTTTGCAAGGGTCAAACAGATTTAAATGTCTTGTCTACGAAGATTTCTGTTTTCTCCATCCTGCATGTGATAGCAGCCTCTGAGGACAGATCTTTTTGCTTTGATTACTGTACCCTGCTGAGGATTCAGCCCACACAGCTGGTTTTGGTTTCTTGAAGAAGCCTTGGAGAGCCCAGTCAAATGTTTATTTTTATGGACAACGTAGTGTGTGTGGACTATCCAAAGAACTGGTGAACTCAAAGAAAACTATGAGGAACTATTCCTCTGGATTGACTTGCATTTATTGCTTGTGATGCATAACACTTGTGTCCATTATTGCCTAGGGCCTGCTTAGCTCCATGATTAGTAAAGACTTTTTGCTTAAGCTGCATCGCTGCAAAGCTGTTGAGCCCTTGTTTGCTGTTGCTGTGTGTGCCTTTGCCCCAAAGCTCTGGGATCAAGCAGGTGGTAACTGATTTCCTCCTTTTCTGTAGAAAATATTGTTGTTGCTTCTGGACAACTATATTATATGGATATATTGATATATTATATGGATATATATGGATTAACTCTCCCCCCCCAGCAGAAAACTATAGTACAAAGTTAAATGGCATGAGAATATTGTGGTTCTCATTTGTAGGTCTCTAAGTACTGCTGTGAGCAAAAAGCAGCAAAGCAGAAGCTGAGTTTTGTCTGCAAGTCCTCTTGTCTTGAGCATCGGCTGGGTAGAAGATGATTAAATGAGCAAAATTTTTTGTTTGAATTTGGGGTTTGCCAGTTTTATAGAGTTGTCTCCTGTGAATAAGTGTTCACTTGCATGGATCCTGCTCTCCATAACCCAGAGAGCTGGCTTTTCTGAGGGTCTGTGGTGCCTGGTACAGGATGTGGGCAAGGTGCTAGAGGGTGGTAATACTGCAGAAGGTTATGCTGCTTGGAAACTGGACATGCAATTAGAGGATTCCCACTAAGCCTATTTAGAGTCAGTCATTGGAATCACTGCTTGGGCATTCACTGTGGGGTCAAGAGGTCCTGAAGGAATAAAATCTAAGCAGCAATGTCCTAGCCCTGTGATGGGCAGACCTGCAGAGATCCCTCTTATTGGAAGACAGTGGATGGACAGTGAAAAGGCAAAGGCTCTTGAGGAGTCTTAATGACCAGTCTGCTACTGTATAACTGAAATTCTAGTACTGGACTTTTTGGAAAGGCAATTCCTATTGGTGAAACCTTATTAAAGCGTTCAGTAGAGAGACTAAGCTGTCTTTACTGGAGCAGAAAGACTTAACTCTTTCTCCTCTCCCAGACCGCAGCATTATTGTTGGCCTCAGCAGCAAATGAAGTCATGTACAGAGAGATGTCTGGGGTGCTGGCATGAACCTCAGGCTCAGCTCCAGGACCTGCCATGGGCTAGTCTTGCCTTAACCACTGATTCATTCTGTGGCCAGTAACAAATCTTTCCTTTCTCCATAGCCTGAATGATGAGGAAAGCTGCTTTGAGACCAGCTTTTTTCAGGCTATTGTAAGAATTACTCAGTTGGTGTACAGCCCTTGAAGTGCTGGACAAACTGCTGTATCAAAGGCAGATATTTGTCTGCCCTTGGGTAGGGGTTGCACCTAGGGTTATGGGTAGGAAGCTGGTCAGGAAGCACCAACTCAGCCTTTATTAATAGAAAATTTAGCTTAATTTCAAAATGATTCATAAATGGAATCCAGAGGAGCAAAGCATTGCAAAATAGTATTTTGGGGGGTGCCAGGCTTGGTGCCAAGACAAGCTGACAAAGGACAGGTCATTTCTGTTTACTTGCTAAGGAACAACTTATATGCTCAGTTTGCCAAGTGAGCCCTGTTGTCTGCAAAATGAATAGCCTGGTGTGAATGGGCTGGCTAAATTTTTGAGCTCTAATGCCAAATTACAGTAAGACAGAGTAAAGGATCTTTTCACCTAGTTAATTGCTGAGGCTAAGGCTAAAAAATGATATTCATGATAGAAAGAATAAGTCTGTGGGTGTTTCCATGTTATTCCAGTGTCTAGGTTTTTTTTACCTAGGGCAGGGGCTCTGGCTTTCCCACATCTTCTCTTCAGTTTCCTATGTTTTTTTTTTTATGCTCTTGAGAGCTATTTTTACTATTAAGAGCCCTGTTTGCAGTAGTGCTACAGGGAGCTGTGCCTTTGGCATGAAGACATATCAGTCTAATTTGGAACAAGGTGTAACAAGGGAACACCTCCCCAAATAGGATGCAGAAGGAGTAATGAGATTCCAGATTTGATACCAAGTTGTGCAAGAGGCAGGTTATGTTTGAGTGCTTTGTTTTCAAGCCTTAGGTTTCTTTTTCTAAGTTTTAGAGAATGGTATCAGCCTGAAGGCTGAGAACCATATGCAAAGAATAATTGAGTTTTTGGTCCCAGCTGACCCTGAACTGTTAATTTTTCTGCATTTGTGGAGATGCTGAAACTCAGTGGAGGTAGGTTTTTAGAAAGACTTGATGCACAAAGGTTTGATGGTTATGCCTGTGAGAGAAGGTACCAAAATGCGCATCCAAAATTAGTCAGTAACACAGTATAATGCAAAGTCATGTGAAGTCAAGCAAACAGTCAAGGCAGGAAGCCACAGCTCTGGGGAAGGTCAAAGGTGAGGAGGACGACACTAGTTTTAACTATAACAGCGAGTCAAAGAAAGAAAAAAGAATAAGCAAGGATGGAGATCACCAGCTGCCTTTGAAGTGTAGGATGTGGGAAAACTGGGGGAAAATTTTTGGCAGGTAGCCCAGGCTGCACTGATTTATTTTTAAACAAGGAATCTATCCTTGTGAGATGTAAGGACTTGTACAGCAGCTGTCTTCCATGTAAGCATGTGAATCCTTGGGCATCCTGGGAGTGAAGTGAATGATTCTTCTGATACTTCTCCTTTCTTTTCATCACAAACAGTTGATCAGCTGCTCCCTAACAGAACTGTCAAATACTTCACCTTGCTTAATTCCTTTTATTGCTAGTGTTGTGCTCTTGCATCTTGTTCTGGTTAAATGTCTGATTAGCCAAATCCCCAAGGCTGTGGTATGGTATTGCAATTCTTGAAGGTTGACTTTCTTGGTTCAAGGCAGTCAGCAAAAGGACTTTGTTAGCTCAGCCTATATTAGCTCAGAAAATGCAGGCTATGCTTGTGCTGCCTTTCTTTAGGGATGTCTTTGGACTCCATGCTTTAATTTGTAAAGCAGGTAGAAGGGGAATCACAGGAGACTTAAAGCATCCCTTGGTGTGAGGTGAGCTACTCCTGGATGAATAGGGTGAGAAATTGCCTGAATCTCCCTGGTAGGACCCCAGTTTGGTCTGTGCATCTCTTTCTGACCTTTGGCACAAGACTGCACCTGGGGCTCAAAAACACTGAGCATGTGGTGGTGTTAGCTGCAGAAGGAAGATGCTGGGCTACTGGCTCTCTTTCAGCTTTTGGGTGCCAGCCCATCAGCTCCTTATGTGAATGTTGGGGTTCCTCTCTTTCCAGTACTTGACAAACAGGTAGCTTCAGCCCAATAAGAAATGAGACAGCAGGGTTTGGGTCAGCTTTAGGACTCACTGCTAGCCTCAGAAGTGCTCAAACCAAAGAAATCTGCTGACTTTTGTACCAAAATATGGACACTGAGCTTTAAAGAGGGAGAAAAACCTGTTTGGTGAACTGCACGTGTCTGCTCTTGCTGGTCCTCAACCTTGTGTCCTTGCACTGGTATAACAGTCAGTGGGAAAATAAATAGAAACCGATATGTCTAGGAATAGAGCCGGCAGTGGGTGGGACACCTCCAACGTCAGCCCGCGGAGGCTCTTCAAAGCTAGGAAGCGGCAGCCTCCGCCCGGGCTGCTGCTGCCGGGAGGCAGGGCTGCGGCTCCGTGTTCCCTGGGATTGCATGTGGCCGGCTGAGGTGGATTTTTATGGAGCAACTGCTGTAATTAGCATGCACAAGTTTTTCCACGTACCAAACATTGTCAAGGGCAGTAATTTAGCCCCATGCTTGTTATTGCAGTGAGTTTTGGGCAGGAGTGTCCTGGGAATTTGTCATGTCCCTTGAGGGGGAGCCCATCAGTGTCCCCGACTTGCTGATGTTGGCTTGCCACCCTGAGACAAAGCACTGATGAAACAGCATTAGCCAAACTGGTCACTAATGATGGCAGAAGAACATCTGGAGCCAGCCTTTGTTTATAGCTTTTGTTTTGTCATTGTTAGGGAGACAGAAGAGGAAGTGTCACTTAGGCTGTAAATCACAATATCCAAACAAAGGGCTGACACTGGGGTGTGAGTTAGGATTTCATGTCCTGGGAGTCTCCTGAGCCCAAAGCTTTAGTCCAAGATGTTGGCCATCTGTCTCCCCTGAAATTTGGGGTCAATTTGGGACAGGGGCTAAGGGATGGCCAGATTGCTAGATGAGAGTTGGCATGTGCTCAGAGCTGGGCACGTCCATGTGGACTTGGAGTGGCTGCACTGATTTTCGCTAGTGACACCCATGTCCAGAGGCTAGCTGGCCAGTGTGGATATAGAGGGAAGAGTGGGATAAACAGATAGGCACAAAGTGTTGTTTCCTATGATAAATCCTTCCTGCTTCCAGCAGCCGGTGACTTTAGAACTTCCTGGCCAAAGGCTGCAGCTCCATCATGATGTTTCATAGCTGTGGATGGACTAGTCCTTGGGTTTAATTGACTTTAGAATCCTTTGATCTGTTTGGCCACAAACTTATCACAACATCCTGGGGCAATGAGTTCTGCAATTTAATTACTGGGGTGGGAGAAAGAGGGGGAAATGAGAAGGGGAAGCTTCCTTTTGTTTGCTTTAAGCCTGCTATATGATAATTTCATTTGTTATCCCTTCGTTCTCATGCTGTGAGTAATACTGAATGCCACCTCCTGTTCATTTTCTCCAGGCCGCTCCTGGCAACCAGCACGGACTCTGTCATACTCCCTCCATAGTCTGTTTTCCGCAGCAGCGGTTCCAGCAAACTTAGCATGTCCCTGGACAAAAGTCATTCCTACCTCCTGCAGTCAGGAGAGGGGCTTTGTGCCCTCTCTGGCTCTTCACCTCCCCTCTGTGGTGAGGAGGAGGAAGGCAGGCAGAGCGTGGGAACTGCAGGGGATGAAGCACTGTGGCTGACCCAGCAAGCACAGAGCAGGAAGATAGTAATCACTTCTGGTTTCTCTCTCCTTGTTTCTGACAAGTTCCTATCACGCAACAAGCCTTTCTGATTGCTGCTGAACACTGAGCTGACGCTTATCTGTGACCTTACCCACATTACCTTCACATTTTTTCATAGTGGTGATTGCTAATTGAGAGCTGTAATATGCAGGTATAGTATAGCTAGCTAGTTTTTCCCATGAATACTGTAATTCATCCACTGTTTCCATACTCGGTCACTGCAGTGCCAAATGCTTTGGAGAGACCCTCACACAGGGAAAGCAGAACTTGGGTGTCCTTCCAACACAGTGCCCTGGCTGTCCACTGCTGTGAGAATCCATTTCTTTCCCTGTGTCTCTTCCTGCATTATTGAGTTCGTACAAGCCTCCTTCCTTGCCTCCAAAATTGATGTAGAACTTGAGGTGGGTGATTGCCTTTTTGAGCTCATCTAGAGCTAGTGGAGGAACAGTCAGTACGTGACCTCAACTCTGTTTTGCTGGTGTTTTTCAGTTTATTGTGAACAGTTTTTGTGCCCTAGTGTTATCTTCTGTGGGTGCTTCTTTTGCCCTGTGATTTTTGGACTAAATGTTTTGTTATTACTGTTTAACTTGAGAAATAATCAGTTCACAATCTTTTTTGGAATGTTTTGGCAAGGTTCCATATTTAATATTTTGTTTTTGCTGCTTCGGACAGCTTTCACTTTAGAAATCTATTTTCCTCTTGGGAGGTGTGTATTTAATGGTTTCTTCACATGGTCTTCCTACCTCCTGGATCTGTTCTCCCCTACTGGCTTTTCCTTTTCAATTTTCTTTGAACAAGTGTCTACATTTCAAGGCTACCTCCTTTCAAGCTTAGCTTGAAAAGCAGCAGATTTGTGAGGTGTCTCCTTCAAGACTGCCGGTTTTTAGCGTATTAAGGGTTCTCTGTTTGCATGTTGAAATCAAACCCACTAGTTCCCAGATGCTGCTCATGACTTGCTGAAGAGTGGGTTTTCCACTTCAGGGATCCCTAATTACCTGCTGAATGAGCAGGAACTTCCTTTCCTGGACTGCTTCCCATCCTGCTGTGTGGCTAACCACATGTGGATAAGGAGATGGATGTCTCCTGTTGTTGTTGTCCTTGTGTCCTCTTGTTTCTGTCAGACTCTTTCATCTCCTTTAAGATTTCACAGTTGTTGCCCATCCACCTGGATGGGTGGATGACAGCATAACCCTAATACTATAATGTCCAGCCACGGGACTGCAATTGTTGGGATTCCTTGCACTTGTTGATGCAGTGAACTTGGTTATAGTCTCTGATAAGCTGCTCTTAATGTGTGGCCCCACTCCTCTGTCTGCACAGCCTACTCTCATTCCTGTATAACTTGCAGCTGCTCATTACTCTGTCCCACTGCTTATCTTCCTTCCAAGTTTGAGATGTTGGTTATGTTAATGTTCTGCACTGAAACCATGGCATTGTGTTTGTCCATCTTACTTTTAAACCTCCTGGAGCTTAGGTAGCAGTGTATGTATGGAATTATCTGGCTCTTGTCTTGAGCTTCCTGAGCCTAAGCAGGGTATTGTCTATTAAGGATGCAGTCTGCTGTTTCTTTTCTGACTGTTTTTTGGCTTCTCTCCTAAGCTTTTCACTCAAAGATGTAAAACTTTCATAACTTCTCCATTGGAGACTTTTTTCCAAAACACTTGTCTTGTCACAGCTGTTGGTTTTCCCATAATATTTAGCTTGAGACCTCCTTTTTGTGCCAGCAGCCTTGCTCCATTTTGATTTGGGTTTAATATTCATATCCTTACTGTATAGAGTCTATCTATTCAAGCCTTTCTTCATGGTTTCATGTTTTCTGAACCTTACAATGTCTCTGCATTGGGCCTATGTACATATGTGGAGCATTTATGAAAATATTACCAGGTTGGTCCTGGCCTTTATTCTCCTAGCTATCAGCATAAATGTTGCCTTTGGGATCATTCTGTCTCCATCCTGTGCTGGTGGGAACCATGTGGACCACACCAAAAGTTCTTCCCCAGCATGCAGAGTAGGGGCCAGTCCAGATGTGAGACCACCCTTGTAGCCTCCAGCAGGCAGCTCATGCTTTAATCCTCAGCTATCTGCATTTTCATTGCAATAACCATTCTCAGCCTGTTGACTGAAATCCTCATCCTTGCAGGAATTCTCTCTGTGTGACAGTGTCTGCCCCTTCTTCCTCAGCCATTTCTGGAGATGTTGGTCAGCAGATCTGACTGCTCTATTGTATCCTTGAACATCTCATCACTGTCTGATAGGGCTGCTCTTGCTCCTTTTTCTGAGGTCCACAAGTGTCCTGCACAGACTATGGACATGAGACCTGTCCATGGCCAGCTACAATATGGGTGCTATCCCTTTCTGTTGAGTGTGTGCAGCAAGCCTGACAGAGCTCAGCCCTTCTGCACATGTGTGCATGCACTGTCAGGCCTACTGATCCCCCTTGAGATGGCTTAAATGGATGATCCTATGAAAAGAGTCTTCAGGCACCCACTGAATAGGGATAGACTGAATAGATTATCTGTTTGATGAGTATCAGTCAAATGTAAATACTTGGGCCTTTCTTCTTGTATTAAGATCTTGGCATTGTTTTTGCAAAAGGTCTTACAAACATCCAGTGCTATAGTGAGGTCTTTCATTCCTGAACAAACTTGAGCTGTTTTTCCTTCTTGGAGGCAAGGAGAATTTATGTCCTTATGTCCAGTGTTTCAAACTCTGTCTCCATCCTTTT
>VZSV01000015.1:5603340-5657837 GCA_013398735.1 Nothocercus julius
AGAAACCTCCAACAAGAAGGAAAACTACTATTTTGCCACAAACTCTGGATGCCTTTAGAAGAATACTCTGAATTCTGGGCAATTCCACTAAATCAGGCAGTCTAAACACCCAGCACAGGCTTGAAAGGTACCTCTGTGCAATGTGAGCCTTTCTTCTGAATGTGTCTGGGCCTTTTTAAGAGATTTCAGCTCTAAAATACCTTTTGGATGGGAACAATTTGGTTGTGTTATAGATGTGGAATATGGAAAAGCCTGATAATGAAGCGGAACATTTTATTTGGCCTAAACTTATTCCTTCTCTCAAGAGTGTGTGGAGGGTTTTTTCCCCTTTCCCTGGAATTGTCAGTGAAATAGTAAAGATATGTGAGCAACTATAAGTATAAAATAGTGTGTCCTTATTAGGAAGAATTTAAAATATCTCTCCAAGTTTCTCAAATGGGGCTTATTTATTTCTTATGAAATATCCAGCATCTAATCTTTGGGACAGCATCTTTAAAAGCATATGAACAAAAGTCATATTAACATGGGGTTATGACATTTTAGGGTTTTATGCTATAATCCAGAAAACAAAACAAAAAAATCCCCTTAATGGCTTTTGTAAGCCTAGTGATGGGTGTACTTCTTGGCTTTCCTTATTTAAATTTCGCTCTAATGGATGAGCAGGTTAGTTTGGAAATGTGTTGTGTTTGTGGCATGGGAAAAACCCTTTGCAGAGAAGCCAGGGACTGCAAAAGTGGTAGGCAGCTGTGGGAGGTACTGGAGGAAATGCAGCCTTGTGAGGTGTATTTGAGACCTGCTGCTCAGATCTTTCAGGGCAGAGGCAACACAGACCACCTGAGTTTCCTTGTTAACTGGGGCCTTCTTGGATTGTTATTCCTGTGCTGTACTGAGGAGCCTGTGAGGTGTGACAGGCAATCAGATGCTTCCTAATTGATCTACTGATGTGGTTACTAGTAACAAGAAGCAGATGAACTTGATGACACAGGAGGTCTTTTCCACTCTAGTTCTCTGATGGAAATACAGTGTTCATGCTGGAATGACTTGGGGGTGTATCTCTGTCCCACACCTCTAGAAGCGGACTCCAGAGTACCTCCAAGGGCTATTAAGGCAAAACATGTCTCCTCAAGTCAGCACATAAGGCAAATGGCCCTTGGTGGCAGATGGTGACAAACACAAATACAAGAAAATTGCATCTAATTACTGATACAGAGTTGTGCACTTGTCAATCTGCAGCCTGTGGTAGTGGACAGACCTTCTGGAGATGCAGTAGCTCACACAGTATGAACCTCTGAACCACAGGCATCTAGATAGAGCAGCAGGTCTGTGGAAGGGGCAGACAGCAATGGAGAAGAAGCAACAGGGATTCAGAACTAGCTCAAATGAGCTAGCTTTATTTTCTGTTGGGAAATAAAGCAAACAAACTCCAGTCTTAGAAGGGATCTGTGCCTGGGGGACTCCAGTGGGAAGCACATCACTGTTAGATTTCACCACCACACATGTATAGTAAAGCCTTGGGGCATGTTCAGCCAAGACATTAGCTGTCTTAAACCAAAGTGACTGCTCACAGGAGCTAGGCTTTTTCCATACATACTGCCTGTGTGATATCGAATTGATATAAACTTTTTGCCAGGTGCTGACCAGTGGAGGAAGAGGCCGGGCTAGGGCTAGAGATGGCTCTGGTAAAGCTAGAATTAGCACTGATTTGAGGCTTTCCCTGACCTCATTTCTGCCCTGGGATGCTGCTGTTGCTGTTAGCAATTTGACTGGTGGAAAGAGCACATGACAATCAGAGCCACTACTGTCATTACATGGTTGTTAGCCAATCTGCTCTATCACCATACTGGTGCCCTGACTCTAATGGGGTGCTTATTAAGTTGGACATGGGTGCACAGGCCAGTGTAGTGCATGAAGGAGTGTCATTAAATGTGAGGGAAGCAACAGGTGGTTAAAGGTAACAGACTAAACCTCAGCTCTTCCTGTGGTGAGCACATTACTGCTGCAGGGATAAAAATAACTCCAAAAGTGAATGAGTGACTATAGAAGAGACATTGTTTATAACAGTCCTAAGGAAAACAGTCTGGGTTAAATGCATGCTGAACTATCATGAAATGTGTGTAGTTGAGGTCAACTAAAGGACTTTGAGGTTGTTTTCTAGTAGTGGGCAGAGTGCTTCACACAGCACAAAATAGGATGGAAAAAGCCCTCATGACCCACAAGCTCTTTGGAAGAATTTCTTTTTCTCCTCTTTGATGGAGTGTAAATGGGAGGCCAGAGAAATGAAGAACAAAAAAGATGCAGTCCCTGGTGATGTGGGATGCAGGTCCTTGGTGAAAGATGACAACTCATCTTTCCTCTTCTACAGAAGTTGGAAGGAGAGAGAAAACTTCCACAGCAGTCAACTCTCTGCTGGCAGCTTTCAGGTGATGCTGGAAGGTGCATTCAGCCTGGCAGAAGAACAATTTTTGCACATTTAGCACTCCCTTTGGGAGATGTGATCAATGCCTATCCTGGGTGTAAAATATGTAAAGAGTGCTTTGCTGCATTGGCGTCAGAATTCTCATGTTTGTATGTATGAGAAGCCAAGTTGGCTGGAACTGGTCATAGTTTCCTATAGCTGTTGCCAAAAGGAGCCTGGCACACTCCTACTAGTGAACTAATAATCCCTGTGCTCTAAGTGTATTATCTGGAAATCAGGTGCAAATTTGCAAGGAATTTGATGACAGTGAACTCTTTCTCTGGAACATTTGACCAGAATATGGTCCAGGCTTATGTTCTGAGTGCCCTCAGTGATACTTGAATTCTTGTGTGAGTAGAGGTAACTGAGTAGGGAGGACCAAACAGAAGGCCTCTTTAGATCTAATGTGATTCCTGAGAATCTGGGTATATTTTTGATGCTTCTTCCTTTCCCTAAAGTAGTGGAGAGTGACTGCACTCCTAGCTTTGATAAGGCTAATCTATTCTATTAGCAACTAAACTGATACTGTTGAAGATGATGATGTTATCTGAGAGCAAGTATTCCTTTCCGAATGAGTTTAAGCCTTTCTATGTCTCTTAAGAGATAAGTCTCCTCTTATCCAGGTATTGCCACATCAGTAGCAGGTTGGCGAAAGGTTACTTAGTGGCTGAAATGTAAGTTATGGGTGGCTTTAAGATGCTCTATAATGTTTAACTTAAATTGGATTTTTGACCAAAATTGAATCTTCATGGACATCTTCTATTGCTCCCTAAATCTAGGAGGTGTGGAAGGGGAGAGAGAGAGGCTTGTGGGGGGGAGTCACCAAGGCATATTTTGTTATGTTATATTTTTTAGCAATGAGTTCGTAATTTTCAATGGAAATTATCTCCATTGCCTTCAAAGTAGTTCTACTTCCATTCAAGGCAGCAGACAATCCCAGCAATATCACTTTTACCTTTCTCTGAAGAGTTTCAGGTGCTTGGATGGAACATACCTATTCTCAATTCACCTCTATTTACAGATTTGAGGACAAGATCCCACAGGATCTGCCAGAGGAATGGCAGATACTATGTTGGATCACATGTGTGGCTGGTGGCACTTGCCATCAGGCTAATGGTTGATATGGTAGTGATCAGAGTTTCATGGTTCAATTAGCAGGGTGGGTGTGGTGATACTATAATCCAAGAGCAACCAACACCTACATGAGATGTGTTTTGGCCTCCTGCTGTCACTGTAGAGATGGGGACTGGCACCTGTGCCACCACGCCCTGCGGCCAGTCCTGATATTACAGAGCCTTTGCCACTGATAAAGCATAAATAATAATTTGGTAGAGTAAAACATTATGTTCTTGTCCCTTGTGGTTCAGGAGGGGACAGCTGGTGAGGAGACTTGTTGGATTACATAGAACACTGTGGTCCTTTTAGAGGATGTTTTTTGGTACCTCTGACCAAACTGTGCATGGGCCAAGGCTATGTTTCTTGAATGGGTCAGTTCCTGCTGCATATTTTTCTTCTACTCTGAGCTTGTAGATTTGCTGGGCACTCTCCTCCTTGCTGGCCACAGCAAACTGATCTCAGGACAGTGTGTGTGTTTTCCGCCCCCCCAAATTCTGCTGTTTCAACAGCCTGGTGATAATCATTGTCTTATTTTCATGTTTTAGTCAAAGCCAAGGCCAGAAACATTCTACTTTGTCCCCAAACAATAGGAATATAATTTTTTTCATGATGACTTTGGCTTTTCAGCCTGTGTGCCATGCTTTGCTAGCTGTGGCCTGTGACTGGTGCTCAGCAGAAACAGAAAAATACCCACAATGAATTCAGGCAGTTATGCAATGTCACCCATGAAGTAAAATTCCTCTCTAATCCCTGCAGGCGATCAGTTTATGCCCTGAATGATGAGATTTTGATTGCCCTTATCTAAGCTACAAATACTGTTAATGGCCATGAAATCGGCTCCCTTCTGTGAAGCTGGTCAAAGTAAAGTTCTTGGTGGCCTTGGCTGCAAGTCCTTTTAGCCCAATAGGATGTCATGGTGGTTTGCAGTGGAAGTCTCTTTCATGGTGCAGATGTTTTTGCTGAGGCCTTGTAGATTCAAACCGAATTCCCATAACTTCCAGTTTAACAATATTTAAAAAGCAAAGATTGCTCTGCAAAGTGTTGATATTAGGAATGGCAGGACACCCTGGAGTCAGAAGGGAGAGCTCATTGCTTTGACATGCTGCTTCTAAACTGGATCTTCCTTTGAATGCAGAGATTGGTTCCAACATCCTGACTTCCCAAGCCCCACATGGTATCAGTTATAGCTTGAGGAGTGACTTGCTCTCCCACTGAGAGTGGTTTCCCAGGGCAACTACATTCTTCTGCAAACAAAAGCTGTAGGGGAGGCTCCTGGCTGGAAGGTCAGACCCTTCCATGGGCAGGACTGAGGCAGCTGGGTGAAACAGGACTGCGGGATTAGTGTGTTAGACATTAACAGATGTGCCTGCCCTTTATTTTTTTCTCTGTCTCATATTTCCAACAAAATATATATCTTTAAAAAGTCCAACTTGGCAACACGTGCCAGTCCCTTTGTACCCTTCAGCCTGGTGGATGGGAAAAGAATTTACAAGTCAATAGTGTTTTTTTTCTTTCTTTCTTTTTTTTTAAGGCCTGAAGAGATTAATAGGGCTGGTTAGGTGCATTTGCAAACCACACCATAGATCATACTGGCCATTCCTGTACCAAGCTTGCCTGAGAGATAGTGCTGCTGTTTTGACTCATAGGAGGGTTTCACACCATGGGGATAACTTCCAGTGTAGGACCAGGGATGAATAGACTGAAGTAGGTGTGACCCAGAGGATAATGTAGCCACCTGCATTTTAATATGCCGGTCTGTGAAATGCAAATAATAACAGGGAAACCTCATGGGCATTCATTAGTGCTTTGAAGATGTGCTGTTACACACTATTAATGTGATCTTTCAAATTTGGCTTCATCCCTGCCTTTTGGACATACACCTCTTGCTGTTGCTCACTTCCTGATTCCTTTTCCTCTCCTGCCTCAGTCCCTTCCAGCTAAGTCAGCAGTGGAAAGGTCTGTCCAGAACAGCCAGCCCTGTGTCATGGTGGCTCCCAGCCTGCTTGTGGCCTGAGAAAGATCCCAAAGGCAGGGTCTGTGCTGTGGCTCCAGCCCAGGAGCTGGAAACTGTTGTGATTCGATTGCAGAGATGACAAGGGGACTCTATAGGATAGGTCAGAGCCCTTCTGTGCAAATGGAATGGAAGCTGGTCCACGAGCCAAGATTTTTTTTTTTTTTTTTGCATTTTTTAGGACTAGGTTGGAGGTAACAAATAGATTCAGATGGGAAAGGAAACGGTTACAGGGAAGGGCCATCTAGTGATGCTCAGGCCAGAGCAGGATGCTACAGGTGCTGGATCTGAGGAAAGCTGTTACATGCTTTCTGTGCATGGTTTGCTCATGTTCATATTTTTTTGAACATGAAATATTGAATCAGCTTGATGAATTTTGGAGGGTGGTTTTATCTTTCCATGAAACTGCCCTATTTTGGATATATTTCTGAAATGCTCTCTGCTGAGGCTACACGTGCTCTAGGAGGCACAGGGCTCACTGTGTCTGGAATTCAAATGGGTAGGAAATCAGGAAATCCCCATGATTCCTCTCTTGGCCTCCAGGAATTCCCTCTCTGCTGGTTGTCAAAGGACAGTGAACAAGACTATGCTCCAGGGTGCTGGCAGTTAACATTCAGCTGCTGCATTTGTAGTGATGCAGCCAGGTGGTATGAGGAGTCAGCTGCAGTGCTGCTCACTTGGGTTGCATACCCAGCAGACATAAGTTGAAAATGGGCAGCCAGCAGAAAAGGACTTTTTGCTGGGTGAGACTGGTAGAGATCCACTTTGGGCTCAGGAAGTTCACCAAGGGAAAGGATCGTGCTGCAGACCTTGTTCATCTGCAAGGAGGGTGGAACTTTAGGATGACCCAGACCTGCTCCCTGACCTGGCGACCTGGGCAGAGCTTACTGGAGGGCTGCTGCATCAGTAGGTGCTAATGGGGGAGCTTCAGGGCACAGCACTGCTGCAGTCTGGAAGCTCACAACATTTCCACTAGCTTGGGATGGATAAGTTGTTGGCTGATCAACTACAATGACTCAAGTTGTGGAGGCAGGCGTGAGCAGAAGAGAGTATGATTCAGTGTTATAAACCTAGTTCTTGCATTGGATGTACATGGGTGATGTCTCCTGAGGTGGATGGTGTTCATTTTTATGCTTTACAGCAAAGTCTTCGCTGTAAAGGTGCATAACTGGCTATTTCAGAGCAGAGGAAGTCATGTAAAGATGGTTAGCGATAGCAGAAATGAGCCCGTTCAAAGACACTGGACAAGCTAATGAGATGCACTGAACGGACCCTCTGTTTCTCTGTGGGTAAGAGCAATGTGGCCAAAAGGCTGTGTTAGCTTACAGTATTAGTAGGGCAGCAGGATGCAGTCTTCAATTGATACTTTCTGTTTGACAGCTTCAGATAAGCCCAAAGCATGTTGCAACGGGACTTCTGTACCTCTTGTTCTGAGCTGTTAACAATGCAGAGAAATAATTAAAAACGAATGAGTGTCTTTGAAGTCTCTGCATTCTGAAATGTCTCACTCTGGAGGTGTAGTTCATGAAGCACTCTTAAAGTTAAGAGTTTATGACTCCTTTGGCTTCAAAGCAAAACAACATTTATTGTATGGTTTCTTTCTGTGACTGCTGCTTTATTAAATCTGCTAAGCAACTATATTTCATATTGTGAGACTAAGGGTTGTTGGGTTGTGAAATTAGTGTACTGGTGAGGAGAAGTTTCAGTATTTCAGAAAAATAAGTGATAAGTGTAAACTTGGTTCAGAGGAGATTCCTTTGGGGAAAAGATCATAGGAAGAAAAATATGCTAATCAGAACAGGCAAGAACAGCCCTGGGAATATGGGCATATCTGTATGGTTATTTAAAAATAAAAGTTTCCCTAGTCATGTTATTTCCCATTTCTCACTGAGTATAAGGGAGTTCCTCTCCTGGAACAGGAGAACAAGGGCTGGGGGTGCTCTTGAAGGCTATGTGTGTTAGTGTATATGGGGTGTCTAGAGAGGTAGCAGAGTACAAGCGGCCTCAGAGAACACACTGGGACTAGTGAGATGGTGATGATGTGAAACTGGCTGGCACCTGGGAGGAAGAATGGGGAGCCCTGGGCCGCACAAGTGAGCGGTGTCAGCAGCGCAGATGTGTGTTGCCTTTCCCACCTGTACTAAGGAGCCAGCAATGATGCTGGGTAAAGTTTGCAGGAGGGTCTAGATCTCCTTAACTTGGAGAATCACAGTTGCAAGTATGGAAGACACAGTACCGATCAGCAGAGATGTGAGGTTTCTTGTATAAAAATCAGAATTCCAGAGCTTAGCACTGCTAAGGGGACTGTCTCTGAGAGCTATACGAAAGTAGATGCAAAAAAGACAAAGCACAGGCAATAAATTCTTGTGAGGGTTCTTTTTGTCTGGCTGTGGAAGCTATGGAGACTTCGAACACAATGCTGTGCTGCTCAGCGGCGAGAATGGCACGGTACAGCTCATGGTCTCGAGCAGGCACTGCAGAGGAAGGTCTGCTAGGGGGACCAGTGTTAGTGCTGGCTGGGTACCAGAACACGCTTCCTCAGATGCATGCGTTTGTCCCGCTGGCCTCCAGCACCAGGTGGACACCTCTATTGCGAGATCCTTGTCCTGGGTATCCCCGTATGATGGTGGAAGCCTCTGGACGAAATTGCTGCCCAAGTAGTCAGGACTGGGAGCCCATGGAGGAACCTGTCCCCACTACTGTGTGGTGACCACATTGCCATCTTGACCACCCAGGGGCAGGTACTGATGGGGAAGAGTGTGTTGCTCTGGGAGTCACCAATGAAAACCCTTTGGCTGAACATCTGTGTTGAAACAGATGTGGCATCAGCTGCCTACAGTCCCAGGGCTGGCTGCTATATAGACCTTGTGTTTAGGTGCAGAGAAATACATAGTGTGAAGAGTTGCTGAAGTGGAGAAGCTGAAATACAGTTGTATTGTCTGGAAGCTTTCTTTGGACATCATCCCCAGAGAATGCTAATCCCTTTAGAAAGGAAGTAATCTACATGGCAATGTTGCCAAGTAAATTTAAAACAAAATTGTATGGATGAGGCATTTGAATTATTTTATGTGCTTACATATATGGATAGCCTGAGAGGAAGTGAAATTTGGAGGACATGGGAAAGCGGAAGAGTTAAGATATGGAAGATAGCCAATTATTTATCACTAATTTGGCTGTCAGCCATTTGATTGCTCATTGGACTCCTTTCCTAGTTGTCTCCAGGGGCTCTGATGAATGTCCCCTGTGGTGAATGTCCCCTGTGTCCAGAATGTTCTGCCCAGCTGTGTGCTGGCTCTGGGTTAGTGGCTGTGCTGCTTTGCCCTTGGGGCTCCTCATGGCCTCTTAGACTTCTAACTTATAAGACTTTGTTTCATGCTGTGTTTCATCTTTTCCCTGCATTTTCCCTGTTGCTCCCTAGTGATTTTTTTAACCTATTTCCTATTATTTTTCTAGCAGTGGCTGATAGAAAAAGGGCCTAGTGAGGGCCATTTTAGTTGGTATGGAATAATTTACATTCTGTTCACTTTTCTTCCAAAATATAAACAGACATAAGCAAAAGGGTTTTTGTAACACTTCTTTACTCATAGTTGCTTCCCTCAGTGGCTCATTGTTCCATCTGGCTGTTGTCCCTTTTTTTTTTTTGTTTTGTTTTGTTGTTTTACTTGGGATTCTTCTTCTAACTCAACCCTACAGGAGGAAATCCTTCCAACTCCATGGCCGTACACATTTTTCCCTGTTGTCTTATTTCCTAGTTTTCAGCTTTTGAAGAAGTTCTATTTATGGGGTAGTAATTGGCAGGAAAACTTTCTTTTCTTTTTGGAGACTTGGTCTGCTGAATATAGCTCTAGTTGTGCTCACAAAGAGCATTTGGCAGGTTCTTACTTTCTTCTATGCGCTGGTGTGAATGTGCTTGGAGCAGGTATGGAAGGATGAGAGACCTGATGGTGGCAGGGCTCACCTGGTCTGTGGGCCTGGGTCTCTGTCCTTCGTCTTTCTGCTCAATGCGAGTTTCTCTCATGGTGCTCGGAGTGCTCTCACCTAGCAGGTCTGACCGGATCTGATACCTGTGGTGCTTCCTGCAAGGCTAGGATGGCCAGCCACTTGTCTTCAGGGATGGAATTATTTCCCATAACTATAGGATATAGCTCCTGGAAGAAAAGGTGATTTAAAAACAAAGTTTGTATACAAATGTGCCTCCCCTGCCCAAACCCTACGATTTTGTGACTGGATATGGGAAGACATGTCAGCAGCTGAGAACATCTTTTGTTTCATTCATCAAACAGACTTTCATCTCGTGTATGCATTTTAAACTAAAACACACACATACTTATTTTCCTTCTCTCATTTCTCAGCAAATCTCAAGGATTTATGAAGATATGTCTTATCAGGGTAGTTCTCTTCCTGCTGGCTTCCTATGCTAATTCCACGCTAAAATATGAATATAGAAATTATCTTAATTCAGAGTTTACAGCTCTTCACTGCCACTAACCAATTGTATGACCTTAGGCTGTTTACATTTTGGGTTAGAGTTCACTGCTGTTGAACCTGTAGGTACCTTCCTTTTGACATGAAAAGGGAAAGTTAGGGATGACCCCAGACCAAAATAAGGGTTTCTGTTTACTGGGTTTGGATCTACTTGTAAATACCAACGAATATTCTGACCTGGGGAACATGTGGCAACTACTTGTGAGGGTTAATATTTAGAACTGAGCGGTGTTGGTCCATCTGCATATGTCACAGATGTTTTCTCCCTCCTCGAGGGCTTTGACCTGCCCCTTGTCTGTACAGGTACAGCCTATGTGCTTGTTGCTCTGGTCTGTTTGACTTCTCTCTTTTTTCTCTTTTATCAACCTATTTCTAACCTTGCAAATTATGTTTTTCTCTGAATCTTTCTTTCCCTCAGAGGTCAAGGCATCCTGTTTCTTCCCATGCAACTCGCATTCCAAAAATTTGACATCATCTTTGTTTTCCTCTCTTGTATCTTCTGAGGAAAATTGCACAGAGCAACAAAATTTTTATTTTTTATTAATAAATCCTTTTGGAGAGCCCTGAGCAGGGTAGTCTTGCTGGACCCTCTAGCACTGATAATGTCACACTTTGGATATTGATTTGCTTGAAGACCAGTGCCCTTGTGGTCTATCAAGTTCCACATGGAAAAGGTCCTGGTTACCTTACCTATTCTTCTGAAAACAATGGGGAGAGATAAGGAAGGGATGAGGGTTCTGCAACATACTTATCTCAGTAGCACTGCTGTTGTGTGGACTTTGGGAACAAACTCAGAGAGTTTCAGCAAAGCACTAATCTGGCACTTTTCAGCCTTGCCAGGTTGCTTACTATTTAAGTTCATACAGGGGTACTTTCATAAAAATAGACTGACTTCCAGAGGTCTTCTGTGACCTGACTCTCCTGTTGTCTCTACTGGGACAAGCTGTTAAAATAAAACCTTTTCAGCTATTGTGCTGGGATATGAAAGGGAAAATAATGATGTGCCAACTGAAGTACCTCTGTCCTACAAACCACCCTGAAGTTGGCATTAATTCCTTCAGCACTATGGGGAGACTGAAATGATTTATTTGTAGTATTTTTTCCCTGACAAAATGCAGGGAGTGACTCAAATATGTCCCATCCTTATGGAAATTAATTGTGTTAATAGGATCATTAGAATTTAGAGTTACTGTCATCAGACTGGTTTTTGTGGCTAATGATCGTTCTTGGGCAGGTTATGTCATAATGAAGGCGGAGAATCTGGTCCTCTATATATATGTGATCTGACCTGAGCCCTTTCTTTGTGTTTCATTGAGCAATGCACTAGTAGAGTCAACGTAGGCAAACAACTGCCACCCTCACCATGAAAATAGGAGGTGCCTCGGTGGTCCTTGTTCTGGCATTTTTCTGCTTCTCAGGTCAGTAACTTCTGATGTTCTCTGTGCTGAAATCTGGGACTGGCATGGCATGCAGCCTTGAGAGTTCACTTAAAAACAGTGAGATGCAAAATTATAGAGGCTTTTTTTTTTTCTAAAAAGCATAGTGACATAACAAGACAACCATCACTTTTACTTTAGTACTTATGGTATTGATGTTATATAGCATTGTTAATAATGGCCTTTTTGTATGTGAAAATGGTGAAGTTCTGCCAATGGGTGAAAAATCTCTTAGTAGAGTTTAACAGTAGCTTAAAAAAAGAAAAAGTCTATGTGGAGGAATACAAATTTCCAGACAGCTTGCATAAAAAGTTGAACATTGAGCAAAAAATGTAATACACCTTTTAATGAATGCAGGAAAATCACAGAATCAAAAAGGGATTGAGACTGATATGAGAATATGTTGTCAACTATCTTATTAGCTAATACATTTTCATATGGCTATAATAAAGAGGTTTTAGGAGGAGTTTAGATTAGGTCTAATGGTCTTTCACTTTATCTCCTTTCCAATATAAATATATATTAATGGAGGATTTTTGATAGTTCCCTGTGATGTTACAGATGATGCAAGAGAAAAAGGATGAAACGTATTATACTGTCCCTAAATGGCTTAGCAGAAAGAAACAGATAGCAACTACCTATATATTGAATCATTAACAACTTAGTAGTTTATGTGAAGCACAGCAAATGGAATGTCTTCTGAACAGTAATTTGCTGACTTGGGCAGGCAAGAGCATCATGGGCCTGCTTTGGCCCCCCAGTTTTAAGTGAAGAACAAAGGGGAACAAAATTAACACCACTAACAAGGCAGTGGGCTAAACAGAAAAGAAACGGTTATTGAAGCATCCTTGAAACATTGATTTTTTTTTTTTAAGGAAGAGGAAACTAACACAGTAAAGAAATGAAGATGCAAATAAAAATTTGTCATTTGAATGACAAAAAATGCAGTGTTCCAGAAAAATGTCTTACACAGTTCTCTTTACCAATGTGTCATGATGTATTGGATTAGCTTTTATCTGGAGGTATTGGGATGGATTAGGAAACTACATCAAGTGTTTTAATTAAATGCTTTTGATTTAAATTTCCTTCAAAGGTTCTGTATAGTTTCATTTTTTTTTTGTTGCAGATGTTGCCAGCCAAGCTTCGATAAAGGCGAGTCCATCCTTTTTTTCTATTCTGATTCTTTCTTTTGCCATCTGCACTGCTTAATGCACACTGAACAAAGCTAAGCAGACAGACTGAAATGGAAGATTATTATCTTTTCCAGGGGCAGAAAAAAGGGAGTGAAATTTTCCTTATTTAGTGACAATGTACTTATATTGAATAGTGGTTCTAGCTGGTGTAGTCTGTTTGGTGTACTGTGCTGAGCACATAGCTGAATGCTCTAGTCTAGAAATTTCACCAGAAGCTAGTGAGTTGTATTTCTAATGATATCTACGACAGGCTTCTGATCCTGCAGAAGCCCTTGCGTTTTGATGTTTTCTGGACGTGATAATAGAAAAAACTAAGCCAAGTCCATGTGAATCTCAGCAAATGATTGATTCAGTGACTGAGAAGTAAGCTCAGTCCATGTCTTAATTTTCTTTTTCCTTAGTAAAGATGCTTTTAAAAAACATGGTAGCCAAAGATGACTGAATGGTTCATTGATTCTCCATAATCTGTATTTCCAGTTGTCAAAAAGAAAAGTGAATTTGCTGATGCAGTGTTAGGGATAGTATTAATGTTCTGCTTCTCAGGAGTGCTTTTCTGAAATTCATCTCTTGATCCACTCTTCAGTTAGATTTTTTTGCTTTTGTATCCAGCTGGCATTTTAGGGCTATATTTTTCTGCTCTTGACTATCTTACAGAGCACTCCTGCAGCAGCAGGTAGCAATTTGTAGCTGTAGGCAAATTAAACCTGTACTCCTTTTCTCACAAGTAACGGCCCTCTCAATGAGTTTTGGACTTTCTCATTGCCTTTTTCCACTGACTGGCCTGCTGCATGTTTTTCAGAATGAGTGCATGAAAACTTGGTCACTCTTACGCAGCGGGAAGTTTTCCTGTCCCTATGACAATGAGCCTGTCAGAGGCCCCGATGGCAAAACTGACCTCAACAAATGCCACATGTGCAAGCGGCTCCTGTGAGTATTGTCTGTTGGCCCTGCTTTGCAGCAGCTGGCATGTCTGTTTGGGCTGCTGTCCTAGCTCGGCACCTTGTCCCTTCCTCCTACAGCGACAGTGTCACTGCAGTCCTAGGCCAGACAGACTGGTCTGTAGGTTTTTGGCAAGCCTGTGAACCCTGCTGGCTCTCTCCAACTAGTTTCATCTTGCAGGGGATATGAGGAGCAGACCCAGGATGAAAGCACATGTGGATGTACTTTGTCTTGCTTCCATAGATGATGCTTAATAGGTTGGAAACACTTGGCAGTTAGAAAGGATGGCAAAATGTTCCGAGTAAAGATGCTAAATAGCCAGCGCATGTCTCATGGACCTGGAGCTCCAAGTCCTGGTCCCTCCCGCTGTTGTGCAAGGAGGAGGTGGGGCTGGCTGCCTTTAATCACTAGCTATTTGGGTTTTATGTCTGAGAACCATGGACGGTTCTGTTGCTCACGCCTCCTTTTCTTGCAGGGAAAGATACCTGAAAAACAAAGGGAGTGGTGAAGTCAACAGGAACGTGAACTCTACAAGAGAGGTGAGCTAAAAGGTCACTGCTGAAGCCAGTTTTATCGGTGTGCAGGGAGAGGGGTGGCCTCACAGCATCTCCATCTGCCCTACTTGCTGAATGTACTTCCCCATAGTAGTGGGGCAGCCTGGGCTCAGCTGATCAGACCCTCTTGCCAAGACAGAGGGTGGTTAAGGAGCATGAAGTTTTTTGCCATTCGATAGCATTAAGATAAACCAGAAATCGTCCAGGCTCTTTTCAGCCAGTCTAGTCCCTATCAGGGGACTACCAATGTGGTCTGGTGTGCGTCTGAGCCACGGTGTGGGCTGAGGGAGATACCTGCTTGTTTATAAAACACAAATGGCATCTGACAATTAATAGCAGTAATGGTGCCCTGACTAGAGCAGGGCGTGGGAGCAGGTTAACTCCAATTTGCCTTGTTTATCATGTTGATGTGCTTTGCTCTGGAAAAGAAAACTAGCTATTTTTTTCTAGAGAGCATGTCTTTTTGTGGAGGAACTTGTCCTTTTTCCATTTTGGTCTCTCAGTCTCTAAAGGAGCAAACTGGTTTGCATCAGCTAATGTTGGCTGCAGTGATCAACTTTTTATACCTCCTGGGTAAATGGCATAACTTACTACTACTTACATGCCCGAACAGCTTAAAGTACAGATGTTCTAAGGGAAATTTAAAAAAAAAAAAAAAAAAAAAAAAAAAAAAAATCTGGCTTGCTGAAGTATAGTCTCAAGAGGAAGTCTAAGGTGTCAGGCAGATATTTGCACTGGATGTCTCTGTTCAATTGTGGTTTTCCTGTGTGGCTTTTGGCAAGCAATTTTCCCAGTCTGACCTTTTGGCAAGAAACTCTCTGGGCCTGGTTTTCCCCATCTGCAAAACTGGAATCAGTCATAAAATCTCTCTTCCCTGTGTGTGTATTGGGGCGGGGGGAGGGCAATGTATTATAGATCAAATGGCAGGTAACTTTAGAAAGGGGTCCAGAAAAGTGCTGTAAAAAAGATCCTGAAAGCATTTGCATGACAGAACATGTCACCAGCACTACAGATGTGCTGACATATCCCAAATGCCATTGGAAAGCTGTCCAGAGGAAATCAAGGACTAAAGAGAAAAGCTTGAGCACATCTAGAGATGTAAGATGTGGAAGGATTTCTTTTTTCATGCCTACTACTTTGTCTCTTTATTGGGTACAGCTTTTTAAATTCTTAATACTCACTAAAGATGAGAATTAATTTCTCCTTAATTTGGAAATAACTAAGAAATTTTTTGCTTTTGTACTTGGAACAAAACCCAAGGTCCTTCAGGCAGTCTTGCATATGTCTATTTATTAAAATAAGATTATCTTGCATGCAAAGAAGAAATACGTTCTGTTAGAAAATAGGTCATTAAGTTTATATGTTGTATGCTATAGTTTAAAAGACGCCTATCAAACAACCGCTGGTTTGCCACTCAGTTATGCCTCAGGGAAACAAAATTGTTTTCAACATGTAATTCAGTAGATGGATAATCCTTTGTGGATTAGTGTGATTTATATCTCCGTCAAACATACCTGCCAAATCTTCTATTTGGCCCTTCCATAGGATGAATGCCGAGAATTTCGGGATCTGTTCAAGAAAGGGAAGCTTTCCTGCACAAGAGAAAATGACCCTGTCCGGGATTCTTCTGGGAAGCAGCACAGCAATAAGTGCATCATGTGTGCAGAGAAGTTGTGAGTAGATAAAAATACCCTTTCTGTTAGACTGACAAAGCTGTTGGACAATCTGGCTGCTGACACCAGACATCACAGAACTGCTTACCCCTCATGTCGTGGTCGGCAGAGCAAGCCTCTTGCTCCCTGGGAGCAATATTTTATTCACTCTTTCATCTTGCTTCTCTTCCAGCAAAAAGGAGAATGAGCAGAAGTCATCTAAAAACAGACAAGGGAAAAATAAGGTGAGATTAAAGTATTAGGCAGGTCGATATACAACTTTATTGGATTTTCACCCAAGATAGAGAAGGGGCAACATTATTCTACTCAGTTGCTTTGTACTGATTTCATTTTGAGATCCACTTTCCTTTCTCTCCTTGTTTCCTGTTCGTGCTCCTGAAGCCCCAAGAGAACAAACTGCATGTCTTTCATTTTCAGCAATCAAATTCACCTCCAAGCATCAGAGCTGGTTCATAGCTCTCTCCAGGGCTAGCAAACAAGAAGCCCTATGCTGGTCCTGGGAGCTCCAGACATTGCTAGCTGGGAGGCAGGATTTTGGATAGGTTTTGCTGAATGGTGCATCTTCCCTTCTGACCAATGGGTCGAGGGACTGACAGTGACAAATCCCTTCAGAGAAAGAAACTGAATATGCTGCATTACCCTGAAATTGGACACACGAGTGCAGAAGCCAGACTTACTGGGCATGTTGTCCAAGTTAAAAATTTGGGAGGAAAGCTTCACATTCAGGCTCTGAGAAGCTCAGAAGACCTTTCTATCCTTGTGGTGAGCACAGCCTGCACTGTGCCCAGGGGCCTGTGGCATCCTGGCTGCACCTTGCTTGCACTGTGCAGCTGTCTGCTGTGTGTCACTGGTCCAGGCTGTGGCTAGTGCATTACAGGACACTCATGCTTTGCTGGCGGGAACAATCCCGTAAGGAAATAGTCACTTTTCATCCTTTTGATTTATTTTATGCCGAGGTCCAGTGGAGCCCCCCTCAGTCCTGAGGCCACTCTGCTTTTTTTTTTTTTTTTTTTCCTAATGTTCTTGGCACAAAGGAGTGAGCGAAGTTTGGCAAAGCTGGGCAGCAGAATTGGCAGAGGAGGATCAGCAGATCACACAGGACTAATTAGATAGTGCTGAGGCCTGGAGTAATAGAAATGAGATAAAATGTAATAACAGAGTGCAAGATCACACAGTTGGTGATTAGCAAGAATCCCAGGCTTGTCAATTAGAAGTGACAAAGGATAAGAAAGCCTCACATTTATTAGCAGGTCAGTGGTGAGAGGCCTATGAAAAAGGCAAATAGAAGTCTCTGATGTGCTCAGGGAGGTTTTTACAACAGGGGTCAGGGAGCTAACAAAGCTCCAGAAAGCTCCAGTCAAAGGGAGGTGGGTTGAGAAAGGCTGTGAGGATGATCAGGGAAAGGCAAATCCATCTTCACTTGGAGGTTCAGAGTACTTGGCCAGGCTGGTGCAAGGGAAGAGGCTGGCAGGGCCAGGAGGGCTTTCCTGAAGATTGCCAGGGAGGGAAGATGCCACTTAAACTGCACAAGGACGAGGGGGTACAAATAAGCCATGAGAAGTGGCTTTCTCAGCAGCCACTCTGAAGTGGAGGTGGACGTGTTTTGATGGGAGTGTTGCCATGGGGCTGCCAGAGCAGGACGAGGATTTGTCTGGGATCTCTTGTCCTGCACGGTGCGTCCCTCAGGCCTCGTGCTCTCGGTGACTAGCTTGGGTGTAGGACAGCACGGGCTTTTGGGCTCTTAACGGCTTGCTTGGTGCTTAGCAATGTTTGTTCAGCAGCAAAGCTGAGGACCCTGAGGCTGAGGTGACCTGGGACAAGATGCAGGAATGTGCTGCAAGAAATCCTCCCTTGGCCAGAGAGGACCAGACTTTTAAGGCAAGGAGAAGATGAGACCATTGGCCTGCTGAGAGCCTTAATGCAACTTAACCAAAACCCTCTAATGGAGAAAAACACAAAACAGCAAATGTTAAACATATAGTAAAAAGTAAAGGGCAACTGACATCCAGTTACTTCTGTATCTGCTACTGAAATCAGCTATTGCAGTATCTGAAATAGCTGAAATTAGAATGATTGAATGTTTACATCCCTATTACAAAATGAGGAAAATTAACATACTTTATGGTGATTTTGAGAAGGGAACAAATTAGTCATCTGCTCTCCAAAGAACTTCCTACTGTTTGTAGACTTTTTAGTATGTTTGCACTGTGCTTCTGTGTTATCTGTTGCTTCTTGATCCACGCATATCAAACTGATAGGTTTTTGGGGGTACTCCTTCCTTTGTAAATTAAACTACTTACAGCTAGGACCCAGAAAAAAGCTCTAACTTGTGTATTAAGGATGCTGGGAGAAGTGGGAGGGGGACCCATTACCTTATCAACTGCATTACTAGCGTGCTTTGGATAGCCCAGTATGGAGCATAATAATTAGTCGACCATACTAGAAAACTCCCAACACGTGCAGCCTCGGGGGAGGGACCCATAATTTGTCTGACTCACTCTTCTGTTTAAATACTAAGTGGCTGGTGCTGCACACCCTTTTCTCCTGTTCACACCCTGACTCTCCTGTGTGATGCACTTGTGACGGTTCCATACTTTCCTGGCAGGAAACCCCAAGTTCCTAGGACTCAGATCACTAAGGCAAGGAAGACAGGTTGCCCTAAACGCTGCCCTCCCTTCTGCAGGACGACTGCAGTGAGTATCGCTCCCAGTTCGAGGCTGGTGGAAAGCTGTCCTGCACGAGGGAGAACGCCCCTGTTCGGGATTCTTCGGGCAAGCAGCACATCAACAAATGTCTCATGTGTGCTGAGAAGTTGTGAGTACAATTTCCTCTGAGCAGCAACAGCAAAGAGGGGGACACCTTTGCTGCAAAACCACAGTTTCTACCTGTGGAGCTGCAGCTGGCTGATGCCTGGGGGAGAGCCCTGCGTTTTGGTGTCTCGCAAGGAGATGCTCCCGCAGTAGGGCTCTGGTCATTGCCCTTCTCCCTGTTTACCCTTTGGTGCAAGAGGCCCGGGGGCAGGTGAGAAGCAGTGTGGAGTAGAGGAAAAGCAGGGCTGATAGCTAGCAACCCCCTTCCCAAGGGGACTCTCCGCTGCGGCAGCTCTGAGGAGTTTCCCATGCCTGTACTTTGCCTTCCAGATGCGCTCTCTCTACTCCCCTAGTGCATCTGCAGAAGCAGCCCTGATATGAAGCCTGGATCCAGGATGTAGCATACAGTGGGAATGGTGAGGAGAAGGGAGAAGGCTTAGGGGTGGGGATTAGGAGCAGAGCCACCAGGAGCATGGACTGCAGAAGGGAGGCTGGTGCATGGTGGTGGGCTCCAGGGCAGCCTTATGTCTGGGTACTGCTTGTGTGGCCATAGTCCTTTGTTTTTCTCCTCTCCTTGCAGCAAAAAGGAAGCCCAAAGAGGAGGCCAGTCTGGTGGAAATGCCCAGCGTAACCAGGAACTCACTTCAGGGAGGAAAACTGAGGTGAGACCAAGTTTGTTTGCCTTGGCTGTGGAGGCCTTACCTGAGCTCAGAGAAAGGGCTGATGAGTGTCTGTGTGATACTGCTGGCCAGGGACCCTGTGTGGTCAGCCTGGTATAACACAGGTGCAGTTAGCAGCGAGGGAGAAGCTGGTCACATTATAAAGCTGAATTCAACTGCAGACTGTGTTTGTGTGTGCCTGTACAAATTTGGCATGTTTTGGACTCTGCTGCCAGGTCCAACAGTAAGCAGAGTAAGCTTGCTTGCCTTCTCAGTGATGAGATGCTGTACCCAAGTTAAAGGGTGCATTTTGTTGCCTGCAGTCCTGCCTGCCCTCAAACTTTAATCCTCAGTGGGTATTAAAACCTACTTGGAACAAGCATCAGCTGTGCTTTTCTGAGAACAGCTCACTTCCTTGCATCTGGGAGCAGGAGTGTGAAAGGATGGGAATTGCTTTAGCTTTGCTTGTTCTCTGGTAGTGCCAGTTTCCTCCATGCTCTGCTAACCTGCTCCTCCTGCCCCTCTTGCAGAAGAGCTGCAGTGACTCGGGGTCAGAGCAGGCAGTGAGTGAGCGGCGTCCATCCTCTGCAAGCACAGGGTGAGTAGGGCAGGAGCCAGGGGCAGCCTAGCCCCTGGACTATAGCACTGGCCCTTGCTCTGTCTTGTGCAGCCTTCCATACTTGGCTTGCTTTCCCCAGAAATAGCTGGGATTGACTATAGTGGGATGAGCTCCATAGTGCAGAAGCCATCTGGGGTGGAGAAGTGAACGCTGCAGTGTGCAGGGTGTTTCATATAGCAATTCTCCTCCCTTGGCTCTAGGGATAGGGTTGCTGCTGGGGAGGGCAGATGGAGTCGGGTTGTCCTTCTTGGCAAAGGTGTCATCTGGCTGGTGCTGGCACCGGGGCAGTTTCTCCTAGCAGATGTGGGGCTGTACAGCCCAGCGCACCCCTCAGACTTGTGCAGCTTTGGGCAGGGCTGCATGTGCACAGGCTCTGGGAGGGGTCTCTGCATGCTGGCTCTGTCCTCAGTCCAGCTGGGCTCCCCAAGGCTCTTCCCCATCACACGAGACACTAAGAGCCAGGCACATTTCTGGTGTGACCCTCCTATTCAAAAATGTCTGTCCCTTACCCCTGCAGAAAACACCGGGTGGTTTCTGTTCAAATTCCCTTTTGTGATGCCTCTGCCCAGCAGACTCTGCCTTCTGGCTTGTCACAGCTGTGTCCTGCCCCTCGTGTCCTGCCCCTGCCCACTTGCACAGTGTCTGGTGCAGTCTGTGTCTCTTGGCCTTACTCAGGGACTCCTGTTTTTTTAGAGCTCTCTGACCCATGTGGGGGGGCGGTGTTTTTTGGGGTGACGGGGGGGGAGGCCTGGGGGAGGACTGGCATAGTCTGGCACAGTTGCCACCACTTGCTTAAGGGTGGCTGGTGCAGCCCCTCTGTGCCTGCAGTGATGCCAGGCAGGTGGAGCAGGATGGGGAGGGGTGCAGAGTCTCTGCTGTGTCCCTGATGCCTGTAGAAACTAGTCTCCTGGATATGGGACAGTCTCTGTGATGAGCCTTGGCCCATGGCAAGACAAACTCTGTTTAAACAAAGCTGCAAACAAATGGCATTGCACCTAAAAGGAATGTTGCTTTGCCCTGGGACAGTGATGTGCTCTGCATGGGACTCCTTTGAGCTTCTTTTTCCACTGCCAAACTGTGCAGCTCCCCCAGTGCAGGGGCTCACAGAGACGCATGGCCCTGGGGGGGTTGTGTTCTCCTCCCATGCCCACAGGGACCTGCACTGAGCTCCCTCTCCTTCTCCCTGCCAGCCTGCAAAGAGACCCAGCTCAGCGCGGTGGGAACTGTGACCCTGGACTTGGGCGCAAAGGACAGAGCAGAGACACGGACACCTACCAGCCGGTAATCTCGCCTGTGCTGGGCGGGAGCTGCTGCGGGAGCCAGCAGGGAGCTGTGCTGATGCTGTCCTGCAGGACAGCGCCAGGGCCCTAAGCCATCTGGATTCGGGAGCCCCCTCAGCTGGTTTAATTGCAGTTGGCTCTTGGTGCACTGGCTATGGTGGGTGCTGTCTTTGAGCTGGACTCCTGCCCTGAAGATACGCAAAGGAACATGAGTGGCATTCCCCATGGATGTCAAGAGGGTGCAGAGTTGAGGGCTGTGGTCCAGAGCAGGATAAAGGGATGACCAAAGGACCTCAGGTGCTAAGGGGGATGCACAGAGTGTGAGGTGATGGCTGTCTGTGGAAGAATTGGGGGATTGGGGTGTCTGCCCTCCTTATCCCTACAAAAGGAAAATACAAAAGTTTCAATGAGGTCAAGCAGTGGAAAATGTAAAACTGATAAGAGAAAATAATTTACCATAAAATGTGTGACTGAGTTGTGGAACTCACTGCCACAGAAGGTTGCCAAAAGCTAGGATGATTTAAGGAAAGAAAAAAAGCCATTTATAGTTCCTCCAGCTTTTTCATTCAGTAATTTAAAAAATATTTTGGAAGGGATAGGAAGTGTTTCCATGGGGCTTGGGGAGAGCTTTACTGAAAATCGCATTAACTGAGAAACTTGTGGCATTGACCACTCTTGAAATAGGATATCAGAGTGGAGGTGGTGGTGGGGAGCCTGAGGAGGTGGTTCAAGTGCAGCAGTTTTAATGCATTCCAGAGGAGGCATTAGGCTGTAATAACGACTGGCTGCTGGAGTGCTTAGTGCTATTTCCTGGCCCTGTCGGGGGAGTGGAGGCTGATTAGTTGGGCTAATGCTGGGTGATTCAGCATGCAAGCCCAGCCCTCCCTGGCTGCTGGCCGTTTTGGTGTGGGAAGCCCCACCGTGTTATCATAGGAGCATCCCACTGCCTGGGTAGTCTCTGCTGTCCTGGGCTCCATCCCAGTGTGGGCAGCACGGCCTGGTGTGCCAGAAGGAGCCTGTTGGGGAATTGTGAGGGTCAGCACTTCTTGCCTTGATGTCATGGCTAATTGTGGGTGAGGGAGGAAACAGCGCATTAAGGAAATTAGCAAGGGATGTTGAATTGGCTGACACAGCAGCCTGCTGGTGGCCAGTTTCCCCTGCATGGTGGCAAGGGTTACTTGGTGCTAAGCAGGGGTCTGCAGATAGGATGGAGCTGAGGCATTCTTGCTGCCTCTGAGCTCTTTGCACCACTTGTAGCTGTCACAACATGTTTTATGGCCCCTATAGAAGGAGATGGGAGCCCATCAGTCACTCTTTGGTCTTGACATTTTTGCATGCTGGGGAGGGCAGCAAGGCTGAGGAAGGGGTGTGTGTGGCAGGAATGGGGTGAGCTGTCACCAGCCTCCTGCTGTTGTGCATCTGAGCCTGCACATCTATGAAGTGCGGACCTAAGTGTGGGAGGCCCTTGGGGGTTCCTGGAGGAACAAGAAGGCCAGTTACCACTGTGATTTCTTTTTTTCCTCCTGCCCTCATTGTGCCATGTGTCGGTTGTAGGAGATTATACATAAATACTGCTGTTCTCATGGTCGAGAACAAAGAAGAGGGCACACTTAATTAGTCATAGCTCATAATATATTGTTTGCATCTCTTAATTCGATGAGTGTCAGGAGTTGTGCTGTGTGTTGCACTGCCCTCAGGCGGCTGGAGTTGATTTTAGAGGATTTCCTTTAATTTTTGCTGGTGGGTGTCTGCTATCTTGCAGATAAAACACAGCAGGGCCCTGATAAGGACTATTGGCAAGTAGAAGCTTTTTGTCATCTTGTCTACTCAAAGAAATAAACCTCCCCTGACCAAAGGTGTCAAGGCAGATTGGGCAAGGTCTGTGGATGCTCGGCCCACCAAGGGGCTCTACCTCTCCCTACAACCCCAGCTCTGCTGCAGGCACGATCGATGTGCTGCCGAGGGGTCTCATGGTGACGTCTGGATTTTAAGTGCTGCCTAGTTGTGCATTTAAATAACAAAAAAGGGTCGTGCAAAAGAATGAGCACCAAATGTGATTTTTTTTTTCTTCAGCTGGACTGTGATCGAATTCTGCATGGGGTGAAGGGTGGAAGGATTTTCTGCAGCAAATCCTCACAACCTGTCTGTGGCACTGATGGGAAAACATACAGAAATGAATGTGACTTGTGTTCAGCTGCCATGTGAGTAGGCGGAGAGATTTCAGTAATACAGGGCCATCCACCATTCCCGAGCGTCTTTTGCAGCGCGGTGTTTGTTTTGATATATCATGACTCACTATCAAGTGTGTCCTTGGTGCCTTGCTGTTAAGCAAACATAGATCAAAATGCCTGAGATTAATCTGGTGACAGCTAATTAAGATGCACAATTTTCCAGAGTCCCATATCCCCCTACTGCCCTGTCATAAAATTATTTTGGGAGAAATAAATGCCATCCTCTTGGAAGCAGCATCAAAGCACTAAGGAGTCCACAGAGGATGGTCCCGCTGATGGCAGAGCGCTGCAGCATTTGCAAGAGAATAACAGGCAATGTCTTGTTCTCCCTTTGCAGGAGAGCTACAAACTATATCACAGTAAGCTACCAAGGTGAATGCCGAAAGCCCGCTGCAGAAGTGGTAAGGAGCATGTCATTCCTGGGCTGGGAACACTGGGGGAAAAGTGGAGCTTTCTATTGAGAAAACTGCCAGTTGACATCATGTGGGCTTGTGGAGTTGACCTGGCAGCCTTGCATGGGCTTGAGGCAGAAAGGTTGTCCCTTCCCAAACAGCATGGGAATGGAGAGGGAGAGACTAAACAGGGAGAAGACATCTCTGCTGACTATTACTGGCAATGCTGCTTTGGCAACAGCTGGGAATCAAATCTTGATCCTGCAGCTGGGTTTGCTAGCAGGTTGACTGAGCTTGTAGGGCAGTTAACACTGTTCATGACATGGTGTGGGAAATGATAATTATTCACTTAGTTGCACTTCATGCATCCTTTTGGGAAGCATCTTGTGCTCTGATGGCTTGTGTGATCCTGCACAGGGGAAGAGTTGGGCATTTCTCAGTTGCGTCTTTGCACCTCCACCAGTGGTAGCTCTGCAGTGTCCAGTGCTTCTCTGTGTAGCCAGACTCTCCCTGTCTGTGTCTTGGATGTGTTTGGATTGGGATTCTCTACCAAGATGTTATAGCTCTCAAATCTAGGCATCTAGAGGAATATGCCAATATGCCAAGCAGGCAAGCTTCATAATTCATAGCCAACTTAAAAATATTCTAAGGAGAGTGGAATCAATTCAAAGGGCAAGTGATAAGCTCTTGCCATGCAGGCAAAAAAGAAGGAAAAATACAATCATCTATTTTCTATGTACATTACATCACCTGAAGAATCAAATCAGACATTTATGGAAGTCCATTTCCTTAGCAAACCTGTGGAGTCCATCAAAGACTTCTCTCATTTCTGAATTGGAAGCCTATAAATGAGAGAATCTGCTTATGAACTGAGTAATGTTATTTTCAGGCACTGAAATTGATGGTAACCTGCAGCGTAATGAATCCTTCCTTTTTTTTCATTCTAGTGATGAGCAGGACGCTAGATATTTGCTATTAAAATGTAGAGGAGACCAGCTCCAGCAGGGCCTTTGGTGTCTGAAATGGTTTTAGACAGCAGTGACATGCAGAGCAAAAATGAGAAAGACCAAAAAATATCCTTCATCCTTGAAGGATGCTTTTGGATTGTATTTTAAAGTTAGCTTTGGAGGTGTTGGTTCGGATTAAGAAATCTGTCCAACATGCCTCATCTCTCCTACTATGTAGGTCAGTGCCTGCTTCCACTTCTGGCAGCAAAGTTCCCACTGGATTTACAGGTGTTTCTGGCAGCTCTCCTGGTCAGGGGCCAGGTTCTCATGAGGAAAGGATTCCTGTAGGGAGGAATGGGAGAAGGAAGGGTTGAGAGGGATTTGACATGAAAGGGTGTACCTGGGCAGTGTGTGGTGTAGTAGCAAACCTTCTTGTGGAGAGCCTTGCCCTGTGCCTCCGGCTGCCAGGCTCACCGCCTCCCACGTGGTGACTGTGCCCAAACCAGATTCCTTTGGTTCTGCCTGGCGCATGCTCTGTCCCACTCCGTGTTGCTCTGGGTGCAGCTCCAAGCCTGGGGATTTTGTTGCTTTTCCTTTGGTTTGACAACTTTGCTTGCTGCTAGATCCCCCAGTGCTTTAAATGTTTTAGGGGCTGCGGTGATTTAATTGTGGGTCTTTTAATGCTGCATCTTATGGTTTCTTTTCTTGTCTGAAGCCTTTTTTACAAGTCCATCCTGTGATATGCATCATTCTGCCCATTTTAAACAACAGATCAGGCAAAAAAAAAAGTAGGGGGTGTCTATCCAATTTTTCCTTCTTTTAAATCTGTTTCTTAAAGAAGAAACAGACAACTCCCAGGTTTTCAACGGACATGTCCCAGTTTTCTTACAAAGCTGATTGTTTTGTCAGTTTGTTACTAAGAAGGCAGAAGAAGGAAAATAAAAATAGCAGCACCTTTCCCAGATAAGTATTAGGTGTGAAGAGCACCTAGCTTCAGGCTGAAATTAGTGTGTGTTCCCAGGCTGGCAACTTCCCGGCCTGCCTTCCCTGGTGCTGCACTCTGCAGCCTCAGCTCCCTGCAGAGGCTGAGTGGCCGCTGGTGGGACAGCAGGGCTGTCACAAACAGGAATGCTCTGCCTGTGCAACACAGCAGTGGTCATACTTGGGAGTGCACTTATTTTCTACTCTTTCTTTCCAGCAGTAAAGGAGTTCCTACTGCCAGCAAGTACCAGGAATCAGCTGTGACCAAAGGTAAGGAGAGAAACACTGCGATTTATTCCCTTTGGGCCAGCCTGCCCTGGCAGCAGCATTTCACAAAGTTTGATTGTCAGACCTCCCCCAGGCAGCCTGTGGGGCTGGGGCAAAGGGCTCCATCGTCTGCTCTTTGCTTTGGTGCCAGCCTGGACCAGGGAGCTGGTGCTTTGCAGAGCACTGGGACCTAGCAGGGAACTCACTATAGGACTTCAGGACTGCAGGGGTAAGCTCTTCATCTTCCTCCCTCTTTGCCTCCCTCTAGGGCAAGTACCAGAAGAATTGATGTTAAGCATCAAGGGAATGGACACGTCCTCAGTGTTGTCAAAGCCGCCTTCATTCCCCCCCACCCCCGCATGAAGGACAGCCCCATCCTTGCTCAGGTGGAGGGAGAGGGGCTTGGGGGACCCAGCTGCTCTTTCCCCAGGTCTAGTTCCCATGTGCCTGCCGGGGCTCAGCTCTGCTCGGGCTCTTTGCCACATTTGTGTCCTTAGCATGCTTCTACAATAAAGATAACTCAGCAGAACCCTGTCACTGTTCTTCACTAAACCTCCCTGGAGGACCTGCAGCTCCCTGCTCCAATTTTAAACCAAGCATCCATTAGTAAACACAGAGGCCCACTGGGTCCATCAGCTACTTAAATGAGTGGTGAAGATGTCAAACCTGAAGAGGAAAAGTGTGGTCTAGGGGTTTATGGTGAGGGCCTGGGGGTCAGGTTTTTTCTCTGACTCGTTGCGGGGTCTTGGGTAAATCACTTCACCTCCCTTCAGCCCTTTTCTCTTTGCCTGTAAAATAGACATTAAATGATACTTACCTACCTCAGAGGCTTGTTTTGAGATTTAATTGATTTGTGTTGGGGAAACTCGCAGATTAAAATCCACTTTAAAGCACCAAAGATATTCTGGTGGTCATTTAACTGTTAAGGTAAGTGTCCTCTTCCAGCCAGCTCCTCTGAGCACCAGGAAATTTTGACTGTTTTGCTCTCAGGGGTTGTGGAAAGCAAATATTTGAGAGGTCATGTGGGATGGTGCCACAGGCCCTGTGGCACTGAAACTGTAGTAGTGTCTCATTTGGGATGGTCTCAGTGGGACCTTGAGGAGAGAATTTCATTGGCTGTGCCTTGGGCCACCAGCACTGCTACCCCTGTAAGGGCACAGACACTGGAGGCACCTTTGGTACTTTGGGGCGGTGCTGGCCATGAGCATCCCTGCCCTTGCCTGGCCCGGCTGGTGTTGGCAGGTTGGACTGGATGGATGAGCCAGCAGAGCCTGGTGTGCAGGAAGCCCATCAGCTGCCCTCGATGGCCTGTAGAGTAGCATCTCCTGCTGCACATTGGGCTGCAAAGAGGTCATCTCTTGGGCAGGTCCTGAATGGAAAAGTGCAAAGTGAAAAAGCAGCTTTGCATTTAACACTGCTGTGAACAACCCTGCCAGTGCTTCCCAAGAGGATGTGGTGGGCTACCTGGGAAGTGCTGTGGGCAATGTTGACTTTCCACAGTCTGGAGGGTGACAGCAGAGCTGCAAGGGAGGAAGAGGAGTATGAAATCCCAGCTGAGGAGCCCTAGAGAGATGTAGTCAGCACCTGAGATGGGTGAGCTCTTCTCTGAGCAGTGATGGGCTGCAGGGATGAGCATGAAGATCCTGGTGCTGGAGGGGATGGATAGAGAGAAGTTCCACAGGTTCAATAAGAAAGTGACTGTTGAACAGTTTAAGCTGTTTATGGAAAAGTGATGTTGTTTTGAAGTCTAACTGTTTTACAGGTAGATTTGATTTGTATTTGGAAGCCATTTCAAGGTGAAGTCTTCCAACTAAATGCTGTCCTAGATATGTGGGACCTATCAGTGCAGCCCTTCTGAAAACAGTGGGAATCTGCAGTGCTGGGTAACAAAGCTTGGCAATGTGCATGCGCTTCCTGTACACTTTTACAGTTGTTACTTAAAGCAAACACATTCCTTATTTATATAAACCTCAATGTAGGACTTTTCTAGAAGGCCTTAGGTGAACACAGTGTTTGAATCTGTTGTAGCTGTGACCTGGTCTGTAAATATTCTCTGTTACAGATAAGGATTGAGTGATATTATTCCAGATTTTGGCAAGACTTCACTTAGAGCTGTGTTCTCTCCAGAGTTTAGTAGTCTTTCAGTTAAGATTGAGACACTTTTTCTTCTAGTCTAACTGTTGAGAACAGAATGTAAACACTGAAACTATTTCCATGTGCATTATTTATTAGCTTAACTCTTTATTGTCAGTGAACTCTAAAACAAATAGTAATTAATATTTTGCATGCTGATTTTTAATGTGATCAAACAAGGGTTAGAAATTGTTGTTGTCTATTTCTACATCCACCAGAAACTTTCTTAACCATATACATTCAAGGAGGATGAACGTCACTGGTTTCATCCTGCTTAGCTTTTGCTGGGGCTGCAAATACACGTCTGCATTCAAATTGGTGGAGTAGGTAAATTCCTGACTGTATTTACACAGCCTTGAGAAGGATGAGTATCAGATAGTGAAAATGTTCACTGATGACATCTGCTCACTGATTTCAGCTGAAATCATGTGCAGTGACATGTACCAGATTTTTATTAAAGTGCCTAATTTGAAGTTTAAAATAAAATATTGGAAAGGAAAATCAGAGCACTTGAAATTCACTACAAATTATAATAGTGCTTTCAAGCAGTTAACTTCTGTAACAATCAGCAGCAAAACCTGTGTTAATGGTGCTGTTAAAGCAACCTACTGATGAGGAAGGTGCCCTTACTAGGCTCTTCCATTAGTATTTGGACACCTTCTGAATTGTTCCTGGCTGCCAGCAGGAATAATCAGCCACAAATGAAATCTTAACCATTGATTAGAGATTATTAATCAGAATGTTCTGTCTGCTGAGATGGTACATGGGCGTGACTGGGCAAAACCACCTGTTGTGGAGCCAGCAAACCTCCTAGAGGCAGCGGCACTAACTCTTGCATGCTTTCTGCAGTCATCCCTGTCTCTTTTTCCCATACAGTTTTGCAGGATTCCTCAGGCTGTCTGTGGCACGTGGTGGTCTGTGGCAGAGCTCTAGCAAGCGCCTGCACCAGGGGGGCCATGTGCCACTTCGATGCAGTTCCTCGGGAGCAGCAGGCAAAGGCTCAAGAGGTGTTGGAAATTCATTAGTTTCCTTTATGCTTTCTCTTGGGTAGCCTGTGTGTTATTCTCAAGCACTGCAATGAGGTCAAAACAGTCCTCTACAAACCTGCAGAGATATCAGCACCCTAGGAAGCCTTAAGTTTGCAGTAAATTATACTTTATAAAGGATGACTTTTTTTGTCAGGATTCAGAGAGCCCTCGTGATTCATTGTATTTTTCTAAGGCTTTGCAGAGTTTGATAGAGTCCCCAGGCCTCTAACTGGTCTCCTGCTTCTCTCACCCTTTCTTGGAGTTGTCCCAAACACAGTCAGGTGGTGAGCTATGCTGTTTTCAGCCGGGGATTTGTCTCCTCCTGTGGTGTTTTCTGAGGACTGTTGACTCTGGCTGATGCCTTAGCTGACCTTGTACTTAATCACAGTGTTTCCCAATCCCCTACAGCCTGTGCTTTTGCAGCCTCGCTGCTGTGCACATTATCCTCCTGTTTCTCTTGCAGCCCATCGTGGTGGGAGAGGCTCGTGCGTGGAGGGCTTCGGAGGTGCCCCAGGTACAGGTCCTGCAGCCAGTGCCAGAAAGTGACCGAAAGATGATGTGGAAAGTCTGATGCTACGTGACGTTGCCTTTTTACAAGCAGCACAGCATTTGCGCAATGACTCCCTTCAAGCTGTTCTTACAGCCCTGTGGTACTCTCATCCCTTCCAGGCAACAGCTGCAAGGAGATAACCAGCCTTATTTCCCTCAATTAGCACAAATTCTGCTCTGGGAAGTGGTGGATGGGCCTTTCTTTTACCCTCTTTTTAGGGCTCTTAATAACTATTTACCAGTTTGTCTTTTCCTGCAAGGGCACTTCTACTGGGAGGAACCCTTGTTTAGGCTATTTACTTGTGATTTCCCCTGTTCCACCACCAACTACAGGAGCTCTCGTGTTAACCAGCCCTCCCATAAAAATGATCCCTAGATGAGACAGGGAGCTGAAAGAAGTCTTCAGAGTTTTCACCTCCAGGAAGGCATGAGCTACTCATAGTTAACCACAAATTTTCACATGTGAATACAGCTAGTTGCAAGCTGCAAATCCAGATGAAAATTTACAGTTCTCCTTAACTGCTGACCATCCTGGGGATGGGTGTGGGAGGGGTAAGCATTTTTGTGCCTTAGAGAATGTGAGTACTCTAAGCTTGTCACAAATTTCTAATTCACAGTTGCAGGAAAATAAAGAAATGGAAAAAAGACCAGTGGCATTGCACTTATGAAGAAAAGATATCTGGATTTCATTGGTGTCTGTCCTCAAAGGGGACACTTTCTTTCTCGGACCTTGTTAATGAAGCTTTGTGTATGCTTTATTGCATATGTATCTGGCTTGGTTTTTGTCTTTTGCTATAATCTAGAGGCTCTGAGAAGCTTTGTCCTTTAAGACAAATGGGGTTTTAGAAAATGTTCTGCTGACCCTGTTGGCCAAGAATCAGTTCCCTGCAGGAGCTGCTTCATGGGGCTTCCTTGGGCAGAAGGCAAAGCCCAGCACTACAGGGCCTGGCCATGGCTGGGGATAGGGGTACATGCTATAGGTGCTGCGGTGAGGATTTCTAGATCTTTATTCCTACGCTAAATCCCTGGCAGATGTTTGCTGTTCTTTCCCTTTGAACTGTCTCCTATTGCAAACATTCCCTGAATTTGAATAACTTAGCTGGAAAGAGAATTGCTGTGATCTTCACAGAACATGCTGACTCAATCTATTTCAACTGCAGATTTGGTTTGCAAATAATATCTCCTTGCTGATAAGGTTTAAGAGCCGTCTTTGTGAATGTTGGCAGAAATTTTTGACCATGACAGGTTTTATAGTGTATAGCAATAAAATTGTCAAGATACATTTTCTTCTCCTGGAATGTGCTAATTGATGATGGTCTTGCCTGCAATAAAGCTCAGAGAGAGAGAGATTGTAATTGGGATAAACAGGGGTCAATATAGGTGAGACCTGTTTTGGTCTAAAGGTCTGGGGTCTTTGACACTTGGTGGAGCTGAGATAAGGGATAGCGCAAGAGAAATTGGAGCTGAATATTAGGAAGAAGAAATGAAAACAAGAGACATGGATAGCTCTGTAATACTGGAGATTGATGCAGTTGTGTGGGCATTCAGGGAGAATTTAACTTTGCAGGTGCATGCTGCAAACCACAACTATTATCAGGTCTTAATTGCTTCTGAATGTGAGAGCAAATAGTTTTCCATTAAGAAATCCCCCACATAAGTGTTATTTTAGATTTCCATTTCAGATGTTGAAGGATATTGGAGATGTCCTCTTTGAAAGCAAAACTGGGATGATTCAAACTGAGTTTGCTCTGCTTAAATTATGTCAAAAACAGATCTGAAAATAAGGATTTTGATTACTAAGCTCAGAATTTGAGGGATTAAGAGAAAGTTAATGAAAAATCTGGACTGAAGAATTTAGGATCCTGGTTTAGATGTTTGAATTGGAGACCTGTGCAGAGAATTGCCAAAAAGGAAGGTGAACAAGACTTTGCAGTGGAAAATCACATATGGAGCAGAGATCACCTGTGAGAATGCAGAGAAGAGTAGTCACCTCTGCTCTGCAAAGACAAAGTAGGAACAAAGAGCAATCTATCTACAGTTCCAAATTTGGAGAGACAGGTGCTCTACACTGGTATTGGCAGACTGACTTAGGAGAACAAGATTAAGGAAATATAATCACCACATCTAAAGCTGGAAGCAAAACTCTCCTTAATTTACTCAAGGTGGGAAAAGCAGATGCTCTCCATTATGGAGCCCTGAAAACTAGCACACAAACCTGCATGTCCAGTAGTTATGCTATTTCATAAATATCTCCTGGGTATATGTGTAGTCCAAGGTGACTAGAGACTACCAGCTGGCACTGCTCTGTTTACAAAAGGACCAATGGTGTTCAGGACCAATCCCAGCTCTGTCACTGTAATAGTGGGCAAGGCTTCAGGAGGAATTTGAAGGAAAATAAATACATAAAGTGCAAAGGGATAATGTGCACTGTGAATTTTCCAAAGGAAATCATGCATGCGCTGATACTGATCTTTACAAAGTTGGCTGGCTTCCTAGATAAAAGGAATACAGTAGATCTAGTGTACCTGAACTTCAAAGCTTTTGACCGGCTGCCCTGTGGGATGCTGTCAGTCAGGCTTGGAGAGGCGGATGAGGAACGGGCTACAGGAGAGATGATAGTGTAGGAGCAGGGGATACCATGAATCTAGAGGGAAGTTATCAGGCAACAGCCAAGGGGGTGATTTGGGGGGATCAAACTTAATATTTTTTTTGCTACTTTTCTCAGTAGAAAAAAAAGTTGACACATAGAACAGACCACTGCTGGGGTTTTAAAACAGAAGAGCAGGATTTCTCCAGCAGAGAACTGGGTGACCTTCTGGACTGAAATTGTCTGGACTCATACCAGGATGAAATACAGCGGTGAAAAGTGCAAAAATCATGCTGTGAGGTTTTAATAATGAGGATTTCAGCTATCAGCTGGGAGCTCAATGGAAAACTACAGAGGAGGAGAAAGATCTAATTGTATTTAGCGAGCCCTAGGATAAATATAAGCCTGGGACGTGCCCTGGCTGGGTGAGGAGGAGTGTGGTCACGGGGCAGGGCAGGCAGAGCTGGGAGGAAGGCGGCCGCGTCCCACGTCTGCTTCCCCTCAAGCATCTGGCTCCACAGAAGGCCCCTTCCTGGCATTTACTCCTGTGTCAATCATTAGCCAGAAATCCAGATCTGGGTAAATATATTCTGGCTTTCAGAGCTGATGACAAGTTTGGAGCCTTACATAATAAGGTGGGACCATTTGATACTATAGGGTGTTATATACTCCTCCTTGTGAACTTCGCCTCCTACACGGCACGCTTGCAGCCTGCACGGACACGGCACTGCTGTCAACCATGAAGCCAACGGGAGGCTTCGTGCAGGTGGCTGTTGCCCTGTGCTGCTTCTTAGGTGAGTAATTCCCGTGATGCTGCTCACATCTCTGCAGCTGAGTCAGCGACAGGTTCCTAGTAAAGTGCTGGAGTCTCGTAAGATGGAGGAGAATCTAATTCTGTGAAGAAACACTCTGCCTGAGAAAGCTTAGCAGAAAATCAGACTGTAATTTCAGCAAGCCTCATGCAGACAACTCTTCTCATCTTCTTGGTTTATAGAAGCAAAGGATTGAAGAAGTAGTTCTAATGCAAGGCAGGAATTTATATATGAAAGTATTGGATGTAAGGGCAAAATAAAAGTTACCTCTGTCTGGATAAGCAATGAAAATATAAACTCTAACTCTAAGGTTGCCGTGTTGTTCGCTGCAGCTGAGAGCACGTGATCGGAGACGGACACTTTCAGTGCTCAACAGTCATCTGAAATGCATGTCCTCTAACTGCTCAATGTCAGATACAAACGCTTTTAGAAAAAGTTGAACTATAAAAATGCACAATTTAAATTACCTGCATCATTTCCCTGTAACATCTTAGAAATTTGTTAACTTATTGTTTCTCCCATTGACCTCCTCTCATAAATGCAATGAAACTTTATTAATACAGCCTATGACCGTCTACTGGCATGATACAAAACTTCATATTTTCCTAAATATAATAAGCCAGTCATCAGTAATCACTGGATTTTGACATTACACGTCATCTCTGCATATCAATCTCTTTTTTTTTTTTTTTTTTTTTTTTTTCTCTCCTCTCTCCAGATACTGTCTTGGGAGTTGAGGTGAGTTACAGATCTTTCCATTTATCCTGCTCTATTCCAGGTCTCTGGTAAAATAGCAATAGCATGTAACCACCTGATGAAAAAGTAAATTAAATCTAATGAAAGCTTGGCTGTTTGAATAGTACTTGCTAGTGCGTGGCTCAAAGATATTGCCAATTTCATGAGGAAATACAACACCTAACATTTTTACACTGTTTTCAATTCATTAAACAAAATGAAGAAGGCAATTAGGAATTATATAATTCTATTATACCTATTCTTAGGCATAACTGATCTATCTACTCCTGCGGTCAAAAGCAGTAGGTTACTGCCTCAAGAGGGAAACTAGCCTAAGGTGATGCTTGATAGCATCAAAGACCTTGATTCGGACATTTTTTCTATACAGTAATACCAACAGAATTGTGTCCCTTTAATAGGCTTTACATACATACACTTAGCGATGAAAACAGCAGGGAATGTGCGATAGATTCGTCTGCAGGTTCTGCCCACGCAGTTATGAATGCGGAGATTCCGGCTGCTTACCGGAGACTGCAGCGCACTTGGGAAACCTCTGAGGTTCCGTGCTCCGGGGCTCCGAGGGAAGGCCAGGCTCCCACTTACCCGCTGCTGTGGTTAGGCTGGCGCCTCCCCCACGGCGAGCCTTGCTCCGTGCCCCCCCGAGCCCTGCGAGGAAGCCTCATCGGGAATTTTGTGGGGCAGGTTCGTTCCTCCCGGCAGCCGGGAGGGATGCGGGGTTGTTTCTCTAATTGTCCCTGGCAGCTGGAGCTGCATGGTCTGTTTCTGCGGTGGGGGGGAGCTGGCACAGGGAAGGGGGCGACTTTGGGCACCGCAGCTTGCGGCGGGGCTGATGGCCACGTGCCGCCTGCGCAGGTTGACTGCAGCCAGTACCCCAGCGGCACCACCAAGGACGGCACCGACTGGGTAGCCTGCCCGAGGAACTACGAGCCCGTGTGCGGCACGGACGACACCACGTACAGCAACGAATGCGGTATCTGTCTCCACAACAGGTGAGTCTTGCAGCGAGCGGGCAGTGCTGCGCAGGGTGCCCTTGAAACGTGTCGATCCTTGAAATACCACTATTTCTTCGTAGACTTGCTAAAGTCCCTCGGGAGTGGGTTTGTGCTGAGCAGCCACAGCACTTACTCCTCTGCCTCCCTGCACAGGCTGTCGTGCCGGGTCACAGCAATGGCAATAGGGCGGGAGGAGGAACAGTCTGATCCTTTTTGCAAAAGAGCAGCTCTGGCCCACTGGAAGCAGGGCAGCCGATTAGAGACAAGAGTGGCAGCTACGTGCCCCGAAAGGCGCGGAGGAGCCAGAGGAGTTAGCACCTAGGCATCAATATCTCCACTCTGGAGGTGATGGCTGCTCTTCACAGTCCCTGACACGAGTCATCTCCTTCTAGGGAACACAGGGCCCATGTTGGTAAACAGCACGATGGAGAATGTAAGCAGAAATCTATTCAGGTAAGTGCAATAGGAATGTACAATCTTACTTTACTGGTATCCATGGAAAACGTTTGTTGGCTGCAAAAGTGAAGAGTCCAGCCACCAATTAAGAGGAGCACAGTCCTAGTGGAATTAAAAAATTGATCATAGCTAAGTCCCAGAAGGTTTTATGTGCCATATAGTACTATGTCTGTCTGATTTTTTAGTACAGACTCCTAGTTTCTGGACTCAGGAATAAAATGGAAATGGCATGCTGGCTGAAGGCTGGATCTCAGCCTAGTTAGTTGCAGTAAGACCTCACGAAGGACCTCATAAAGCCAGAATGAGCAGTCCTCCTTACTATGTTCTTTTCTTCAGCATGAGAGAATTCTCACAGATTTTGGATTATAAAAGGCCAAGACAGAGTAAAAATTCTATAAAGGCCCCTTATTTCTTTATAACAAGGTGAATTTTATTCTATTACTGTTATATTTACAGATTGATTGCAGTAGATACCACAGAACTATAAAAGATGATGGAGTCCTTGTAGCCTGTCCAAGGATAATGAAACCAGTCTGCGGCTCTGACAGCTCCACTTACAGCAATGAATGTGAGATCTGTGCCTATAATGTGTAAGTAGCATGCATAGGACCTCCTTTCTGGACAATTAGTGTTATTTAAGGCTCTTGGAAGTATTCCTTTAAAACACTAGTCTTTCTTCAGTCTGGGTTCTCAGTAGGTCTCTCTGGAACTATCTGTTTAAAATTTCTCTAGCCAATGTGAGGTTTCTTCCCCAACCTCTGTGCTCGTGTGTGGAATCATGAAAGAGCCAGAGGATAACACAGAGCAGAGCCAGGAGCCCATCAGAGTAGTATCCATAATACTGCAGGATATGGAAATACTGTGTTTGCTGCTCAGAGAATGACTGCTACCATCCTCTGGGCATGTTCAGATTAAACTTACACAGTTATGGCATCCCATGTAGTGTGTAGGACCTGTTTTCTTGACCCAGTGTCTAGACTATAATGGAAAAAGTTACTGTCAGAGTTCCCTAACCAAAGCATCTCTCTCTCTCTATATATATACATATTTTTTTTTTTTCCCCAGAGAGCATCACGCCAACATTAGTAAAAAGCATGATGGAGTTTGCAAGCACGAGACTTCCCAGGTAAGTGCAAAAAAAGTCAAAAATCCATCTCTTATTAGTAGAGAGGTCAATGACTTCCCTGACTCTCACTGACTAGGAGATTGTAGAAGTGCCATATGAAAGGCTCACAGGGTCCCAGCCCTGGCACTGGCTTTCTGCAAGTAAGCATGGATTTTGCATTCTTCTTGCCCCAAAAGAAAGAGTCACTCTACTCAAAACACAACAAAAGGACAAAGGAAACAGCATTTGTGTATGAACTGAGAAGCTGTAGTGGCCAGTGCTGCAGAGTCTGCTTCCCTTCATACTGAGCTGGCTTTTGTATCCAGGAAAAGGGGAGACCCAAGAGACCAGCGTGTTCAGCTCTTGGAGTGCTGGGTTTTCCAGTGTGTTGTGTAGGCTGGCAGTTTTCTTCCAGAACATCACAAGTTTTTCCGCCCTTTGCAACAGGGACACAGAAATCCCATGCTAGTTTTTTTTCACAGACGTAGTGAAACTTATAAGAGCACTAAGCATACATATTTATAGGGTCTAGCTTATTGTATATTTATAATTAGTTCTACATGAGGCAGAACAGTCTGGTGCTTCAGGAAGAAAAGCTTATATATTTCAGAACAAAAAATTGGGGGATTTAGAAAGTCTATTTCCCAACTGATAGATAACCATTTCTTTTTTATCCTTTCAAATCCCGTTGCATAACTATATGAAATCTGAACTAGTAAGTAATCACAGCATGGGAGGAAAGGGGAAAAAAACAGCCCAAAATACAACAGTGCTAGTTGGAATTCTAGCTAGTGAAAAATAGTTCCCACCAAACTCAAGAGAATTTTGTTGATGAGAATGGGCCTGAAGATTTGTATATTCCTTCTATGTGAAGGATCCCTTCTCCAAGCTGGGTCCTTTCTTTCCACTCCTAGATAAGTAGGATATCCATTCCGAAAATCCATTTCAGGCAGAAGATTTAGTTTAAGTGTATCAGGGCTTTGACCTGTTGCAGAAAATATGCAGGCTGGGATGCAAAACCTTTCTGTTCTGTATAGACTTTTCTCACATGATAACGGCTCTATCAGATCCAATTTTCTTTATTTTGATAGGTTGATTGCAGCCGGTACCCAACACAGGTCACTGAAGATGATAAAACATTAGTATCCTGTCCAAGGATCTTGGATCCAGTTTGCGGCACAGATGGTTTTACATATGAAAATGAGTGTGGAATATGTGCCCATAATGGGTAAGTGCCATACATAGAGCACTCCTTCTAAGTTACCAGCAGCACTTAGCAGTGCTGGTAACAGTTCTTTTATATTTCTTCTTATACTTATTCCTTCAAGCCTCTTAGAAACTTATTTAGGAGTCTACCTTGAATTTTCTTCTGATTTCCTTTTTGTGCTCATGAGGGAAGGCTGGAAGAGTCAGATGACAGTTCTCTGGATTAGTCTGTCAGCTGGCCAGTGACTAAGCAGATGAAGGAATAGTTCAGTATCTCACTTTAAATTATATGTTTTGAGAAGATGTGACAAGCTTGTTAACAAGTAGACTAATGTAGTTATTTTCATACACTCCTGTAGAGGCTGAAACCTTAATTTGTCAGGTATCTGCTATATCTGATTCCTTTTGCATCTGAATGTGACCAGGAGCTTAAGCATTAAGTTCTTCAACCTCACTGTCTTCTTCCAGAAAGCACAGGGCCAATGTTGGCAAAAAGCATGATGGAAAATGCAAACAGACTGTTCCTTCTCCTGAAGTGAGTACAATATAATGCATATTTATCCTTTTGCCTATATTAACTGAAAGCTTCCCTAAGGCTACCTCAACTCTGAAAGCGCGCTGGCCTGAAGCCTGGCTTTCTCCACATGTCCACTAAGCCTTGTGAGCCCCCTGCGTTCAGGACGCCTACAAATCCCATCTGTCTTGAGGCAGGTGTCATCTGGGCCCTCCTTGCCTACACAGCCATGGCAGATGGGCTGCATGTGAGCCGCTGTGCTAGGCACAGAGTCTACATTACAAATTCACGCCTACGCCAACCTTTGGAGTGGGGGTGTATTCTGGTATACGGAGCACACCTGAAGTTTTGCTCCAGGCACAGTCGCCTGGTCCCAGAGAGGTCCCAGATATCCCAGCATGTAAATGTGGAAGCCGGTTAGTATGATTGCAGGTCTTTCTTTGAGGATGATCTTCAATTACATTACCAGCAAAATCCAGTCTGCTTCACTTTTTTTTTTTGTCATTGTTTGTTTTTAATTTCTGTAGTACAGAATGACATGGGATTGTTCTTTTCTGATTTTCTGACTTACATTTCAAATACTCTTCTCAGGTAGTAAACCCCTGTAGTCAGAAGTAAAGTTGGGCAGCATTTGGGAGTGACCTGGCTGCCTGGGTGTCTCTCAGAGTGTGCAGCACTGTGTGGTTCCTTTTGTGCACGATGCGAGTCATGCAGAGCTGGTTCAGGCTGGTTTTGAAAGAGCTGAAATGTAACACCGAAGTTCCCTCAGCATCCAAGTATAAAAGACATCTAGAAAAACAGGAGATTGTTAGGTTTTGTCTTAGAAAAGACTTACTCTCTCAGTGGTGATGTTCCTTCTTTTATAGCTTGACTGCAGTCAATATCCGTCAAGAGCAACTAAGGATGGTAGAGCCCGGATAGCCTGTCCAAAGATTCTCTTGCCAGTCTGTGGCTCAGATGGGTTTTCTTATGACAATGAATGTGGCATCTGTGCCCATAACTTGTAAGTACTACACATAGGACTTCACAGTGACTAGCTATGGCTAGTGCTCCAGACAGCTCTTCTGTTAATATCCTCATGCCTATGAATGTATTTCTATTCATCTTTCAAACTCCTGAAGACCCACTGCCTTGATTTTCTTCCCTGACCCTCTTTTTGTGCACATCAGGGGAGCTGTGGAAGAGCCAAATGTCAACCAGTGCACACTGCAGGGGCTACGGTATCTGGGCAGAGGAAGGGGTGGATGGGACTGCTACCCAGCACACTGTGAGGAGACCTGATTTATCTGTTACTATTTAGGACTATATTTGCTAAGGATGGGGAGAAAATAGCTATCTAGGCAGTGGATTCTTCCTGTATCATTTATATAGACTATGAATTAGGGCTACTTTTTATGGTGGCTGCGTGTCCTGAGGCTTACTCGGTGAGCACGCTGACACCAACCTCTGCCTTTCTAGAGACCACGGGACTGAAGTTAAGAAGAGCCATGATGGAAGATGTAAGACTAAAACTCTCCCAGTAAGTCTAAATAGATATAAAATAAGGGTGATAGTCTGCTCTCTTTGCAGTCTCCAGAAACACTCTGGCTGCCTTTGCTGAGCTCTCTGTCTTCCCAAATGCGCAGAGGGTTGCTGCACAGCCCTGTGCTGGCATTGCATTGCTCCCTAGCTGCTTGCAACAGCTGCTGCCAACGTACCGTACATCAGGGCGAGAGAGAACAGGAATAGCCCAGGACTTCAGAAACAAAATGTCCCAGTACTGCAGAGCTCTGAACAGAAATTGTTAGAAGCAGCCCAAGAATCAGGCAACCTATTTTAGGTTGATAGTAAAAGAAGGCAAAAGATCCTGTTAGATATCAGTGTATTCTTTCAGTTTTAGGATTTCTGTTGCAGTAACTAGGCAGGTTAGGAAACCGTAATGCTCCAGTTAGCCATGAAACCTCTGCTCCTACGTTCAGATGCAGAAATAGCTTCATAAACATCCACAGCAACAATACATGCTGATAATATCTCTATGCATTTATTCTGCATACGCGGAACAGCTCTAAAGCGCTGAGAAAAAATTCATGCGCCCGGAGGGAATGCAATATGATTTGAATAATAAAGACACTGTTATCTTTGCTTTAATTTGTCCTTGGACCATGTGAGAAATTTGGTGATAAGAGACGCTACACTGGGGAAACTATGCAAAATGACAGTGAAGGGCCAGATGCTTAGCTGATATAGACTGACTTCCACTCTTTGCCTGTTTGCCACTTGAAATATTGGAGGATAATCTTTGTATATTGTAAAGCTTTTTAAAGCACAATCGGATGAAATGGTCCTTGCAGCTATTTTGAAAATGGCGAAACAATCTCAGATTTAGTTAATTCTATGTCAAACTGGACTTAATGTAAAACCCTTTAAATCCAATTCCTTGGGCAAAATGTTTGTTTTAAAACCTAGTTAATTTTCTTTAGGACATGGAAAACTTGTATAGATGCTTGTCTGGGAAAATGATCTTTCTTGTCAACTCTTCTTTTCTTCCCTCTGTTAGTAGACAATACCCAAGCCAACTAAAATTACTTACTGCATTTCTAAAGGAAGACTAAAACTAAAATACAACCCTGCTTTTTCTCTGGCAGAAGACTGGAGGAATAGAGCAGGCAGACTGCAGCTGAGATGTGTTTTCATATCGCAGCGGCTGACTTGGCTCTCTGTTTTATCTCCCCAGGTTGACTGCAGCAGGTACCTGACCAGTACTTCCAAATCCGGAGAGGCCGTCACTGCCTGCCCCTTCATCCTGCAGGAGGTCTGTGGAACGGATGGCGTCACCTACGGCAATGACTGCGCCCTGTGTGCCCGCAACCTGTAAGACCTGGAGATCCTCTGCTGAGTGATCGACAGTCCTTCCCAGATGCTGCTGGGACTAAGAGGGGGAGAGTCCATCACTGAGATTTCTTAATCCCCCCCCCCCGCCCCTTTCTCTCTCTCCTAGAGAATTGGAAACAAAAATAGGCAAAAAGCATGATGGAAAATGCATCGAGGAGGTTCCTCCAGTAAGTGAAACTTACAGAAAAATGGGAGCTTAAGGTGATGCTGAGTGCATAGCTTGAGTAAGTGCTGGCTGGTTTGGATAGCCTGGCCGTCACCAGGTCACACAGCTCTCGCTGTCCTTCCTTGCACGGGTGAATACCTGCCTCCTGACAGCAGGAACATTATGCACTTCCTGCACAGAGTCTTAAGAAGAAAGAAAGGAGAACAGGTGAGGAATGAGTTATGAGATGGGTAACAAATGATTTAAGGCACAATGAAAAGAAATCTCTTTCCCACAGCAGTCTATCACAGTGGCAGGAGGAACTTAGCTGTCTTGCTTTGGCAATATGGGAAGGGTACACAGAGGATGCCAGGGTGCCTCTGTGCTTTCTCCTTTCTGGAGACTTAAGTTTTATAAAAGGATGTTTTGCAAAGATTAGAAAATCACTGTGCCTGTGTTTGGAATGTTGATCCCTAACGTCTGAGGGGATTCAAAGCCCTCTCTGTTTTTCTTGCAAATGCAACGTAATCTAATGTATACCAACAATGAATCTTGTAAAAATACCAAATTAACCATATTTGACCAGCTCTAAACAATTCACACCCACTGGGAAACAGAAAAACAAAGCTGTCTCATTAGCATGTGTTTCAAAGAGTCAACATCCCGAGTCAGATATTTCATTTCTATACAAGCAGAGTATGAAATGTCATCCTTTGTTTCCCCAGTACGCCCTGTGCTCAGACCGGGTGAGACACATAAATCAGTAAGAAGAGCTCACACTGGAGAAACTAGGGGTGCTAAAATGCCAGTTCTTCAACCACTGTGAATCAGCCTCAGCTGCTGTCTGTCTTCCTGGCAGATTTCGGCAGCTAGAGCTGGCCCACTGGAACAAAAGGCCTGTCGGCGCATCCCGCCCCCAACTCTTGTGGGCCATGAAAAACTCCTTGGTCACGGTCAGCCCTCTTGTAGGCAGGGGATAAATTGTTCCATGTTGATTTGCAGATTGTTGTTGAGCTGTATTTTGCAATATTGCGGCAGGCTCAGTGAGGTGTAAGGGCAGCACAATAAATACAGAGTGGAGGGAGAGAGATGTCCTGTCAACCTCATTTTGGTCTTCTCCAGCTGAAGGCTCTGAAAGGAAATTGTCATGTTACTTCTTCACAGGTCTCAATGGGAGAATGAGTTAATATACGACCCTAATTTATTCTATGGTATATCCCCAAAGGCATAAGCTGGGGGGCTGTCTGGGTACTGTTTCACAGAGCAGAGGCCAAACCAGAGCTTTTGCTGTGTTTGCTTCCCAGCTCAACTGCAGCAAGTACCGATCAGTCACCACGGATGACGGCCGCCATCTGATGCTCTGCACGATGATCTACAGTCCCGTCTGCGGTACCGATGGTGTCACTTACGCCAGTGAGTGTGTGCTGTGCGCCCACAATCTGTAAGTACGCGCCTTCTCCTGGAGGCATCAGCTGTGGCTGGTTGGATTAGGTTGGATGGGTTCCCACAAATGCCAAGCGGTGTGCCAAAGCCTGCGTCTGAAACCCTATGTTGGACGGCGGGGCCAAATGCCACCGACTGCCCTCTCTGTCCCTTCAGCCTGCCTTGTTTCCCAGCGGTCCAGGCTGGTGTTTGAGACAGCAATCCAGCAAGGACCAGGCCACTGCTCTGAGTTCTGCAACAGGGCGTACATCAGCTGGCGGGGTCACGTGTCCCAAAGACACAGCCCTGGCCCATTACATTGCCAACTAACATGGCACAGGCAATGCTAAGCTAATTTATCTGAAAATCACTTGTAGTCTGCATGCGAGTTAGGCTGTGCTCTCACACTGCGGTTGTAATAGTGAGTTAGTCACTAACTGGCAAATCCGTCACTAACGTCAACATTTTTTTCCTCCAGAGAGCATCGGAGCAATATTGGCAAAAGAAATAATGGAAAATGTGCAGAAGATGCTGTAAAAGTGAGTGAGAAAGAATGCAAACCAAGGGGCAGGGCTCATGTCTGTTACAGCCTGCTCTGTGTTACAAATCGGGGGAACTGTGTTCAGACTTGAGGAGATCACCTGGGAATTTCCTCTGGTCATGCCTGGTCAGCCACCATCCATCCTGTTGCTCCATAACAGCGCAAAGAAGAGTGTGGTAATGAGCAGGAGTAGTGTGAGATCATACCTGCCACCAGAAAGAGACTTTGGGACTCGGTTCTTCTCATGATCTCACAGATAGGGTCTCATTTTTAGGGTGGCATCATTCCTCTTGCTGGGGACCAACATTGCTCTCAGGCAGGCTGCAAAATCTGTCATTTGTCTGTCTGCAGGACTATTGCAGGGACTTCAAAGAACCCTCTCCTATATGCACCATGGAATATCAACCACACTGTGGATCTGATGGCAAAACATATGGAAACAGATGTCTTTTCTGCAATGCATTCCTGTACGTACAGAAATAAGTCCCCTCTTTTCCATGGTAATTTCCTTTATCTGCTGAAAATGCAAGTCTCTTAGTGTGGTTTTGACTGACTGGTTGTAGTCCTGTGCTGGATGTTTCTGGTGCCCTGTAAATTGTGCAAGGAGATGGGTCCTTTTTAAAGGAAACTGGGAAGGACCCATTTTTGATCTATACTTGGCTTCCTGGTTTTAACTCCAAAGTGATTTTACTCATATGCACGAGCACACATTTTTTTCCAGAAAAACATCAGTGCATGGGAAAAGTATTTCATGAAATAGCTGGACTGTATGTAGCGTTTGAAATCTTTTATCTTTCCTTTAATGATAACAATGAAAGGATGGGCTACAAGGATGATCTGGGGCCTGGAACATCTGCCCTATGAGGAAAGGCTGAGAGAGCTGGGCCTGTTCAGCCTGGAGAAGAGAAGGCTGAGAGGAGACCTGAGCAGTGTCTATAAGGACCTCAAGGGAGGCAGTGAGGAGGATGGGGCGGCCTCTTCTCAGTGGTGGCCGCTGATAGGACTAGAGGAAACAGCCACAGACTGAAACACCAAAAGTTCCACAGGAACTTATGGAAAAATTTCCTGACAATGAGGGCGACAGAGAACTGGAACAGGGAGGTTGTGGAGTCTCCTTCTCTGGAGATCTTCCAAACCCGCTTGGACGCAGTCCTGAGCCACCTGCTGTAGGTGACCCTGCGTGTGCAGGGGGGTTGGACTAGATGATCTCTAGAGGTCCCTTCCAACCTTAAGCATTCTATGATTCTGTGTAGCTGAGATTTTGAGAATCTTCATCATGAAGCAAGTTTAAAAGTCAACATTTCTCATGCTAGTGAAATGGGGAACAGGGTTTCTGTGCCCAGTGTTCTCAGTCTCATCCATCTCTTCTTTTCTCTGTAGGGAGAGCAACAGCAATCTCACAGTCAGTGCTTGGAGCGAATGTTAACTGCACTGGAGTCCAGCTCAGGAAGAAAAATAGCCTTCTGTGTGACTCCCAATGGGCTGATCTTCCCTAAGAGCTTTCCTTCAGTTTGTCTTGTTTCCTCCTATCTCCTGAAACGCTTTTTGTTCAATAAACTCACTTGGCAACGTTTCTCCGTCATATTTCAATGCTGCATTCTTTCACCCCTTGCACAGTACCTCCCGTGCTGCAGAGATTCATTCTTCTATTGATGTCCTGCTCCTCCAGACACATGGGCAAAGTGTTTTTCCTGCTGTCTCAGAGTTGAGCCCCTGTTAAAAGGAACCTGACCTCTGCCCTCAGAGCTCCCAGCCACTTCCTCCTCCTTACAGTCTCCTTGGCAAGATTAGTCTCATCTAGCACTTAATGTCTCCATGCAGTCTCGTCATCTGCACTCCCTTTCTATAGTCAGTATAGGGAAACAATCACCCTGAGGGCATGGTGCAGCTCTTCTAAGTGGCAATACCTAAACAAAGTTCATGGCCTGCTCTCAATAAGAGTGCTTTTTGGAGCTCTATTCAGGGTCACAGAGAGCAGAAAATTCCACTCACAAAAGTCCTTGATTTATTAATGCAGCTGAATAGCTCCAGGCCTGGTGCCTCATGGGAGCTGAGCAAAAAATCACACCTGTAGTGTGGGACAGCCCTGATAAATCACTGCAGCAGCCTCATTTCTAAAGACACATGAGAAGGAAAAAGATGCAGAGGAGGGCCTGGGACCAATTTTAGCAAAATATAGAGCAAATCATAGAAAAGAGCTTCTGCATAATAGTCATATTTTGGCCTATATATGAGAGCAAAGAGTTTGGTGGTGGTTTATTTTCTGTCACTTTGGTCTCCATATGGATGGCAGAGCGGTGCAGGAAGCTGGGGCCCACTCTCCAGCTGCTGGCAATAGAGTTACGATCACTACATCTAGCTTTGCACTAGATCTGCCAAGTTAAGATTACTTCTAGTCCAATATTTAGGGGTTAAAAGACTTCAGACTACAGCTATAGCCTCCCTGATTCAATGTCCTATTGTAGTTTACTAGGGAGTAACACAATTATTTGGACTCGTTTGGAAAGTCATTCTTTGAATTGTCAGGCTAGATTAATAGGCTGAAGGCAAATGTTCCAGACTTGGAGATATTCTGGGTATTGTATCAGGGACTAAGGCCCTAGCACTGCCATGCTATTAGATTCTGTGCCTGGCATGTGCTTTCCAAGATGATTTGTAACTAACAATGGCTTATTGTATTTTTTGAATCTTGGTCCTAATGTAAATGTTCCTTTGGTTTATATAACCTTCTTGCCATTTGCTGTTAAGGTGTTTTTTCAGAACATGTTGTTTTATTCCAGTTTAACTGTGACTTACTTTTAAAATGAACTCTACTTATGGATAAGACATGAATAAAATTTTTGTGGACTTTGGCACAATTTCAGTTGGACTTAGCTCTGATCACTGGCTTTTGTAGTAAAGCTATTAAGGTCTGCTCTGAATGACACAGACTTGTCAAAGCCTCCTCTGCAAAACTTGTCTAATGGCACCAAAGGCAAAATGTGAACTCAAAGAGAAGATTCCGAGGTGGTCACCAAACACATTTTCTATACTGTATTTGCTGATAGGTTTCATGCGAAAGTATGTAATGGGATAAGTTACCAAACTAGGCTGGAAAATGGGAAAAGCTTGACATAGGAGTTTATATATTCACCCAGGCATGGGGGTTGTTTTATGAAGCTATATAAGTCTATAAAAGTAGGGCAGCCCTCTCACTGACAGAGCTGTCTTCTGCTCCCCGGAGTTGCTTTTCATGTGTTCCAGGGCTCCTACTGAGCGTCAGATCAGATGATCTCTTTCTGCTTCTTGTTGATGAGGAGGCAGCTGCCAGACCAAGACTGGCACATTCAGGAGGAAGTATTGAACGCTTGTGCCTTAGAAGAGAGGTAGAACAATATGAGTTATGTGTTGCTAATAAATCTGGCTGAGCCGGACGCCTGCTTGGTCAGAGATAGGTACATACGCGTTGCTGCGCTGGGGAGCAGGAAGGCATCATCTTGCAAGCTCAGGGCTTGGCACTCAGGCATACCCAGTGACATCTCCACCATGAGGCTGGCGGGTGCTTTTGTGCTCCCCAGCCTCCCGTTCTGTTGTTCACATGTGCAGTGTTGCAGAGCCCTGTGGCTGACTTCCTGCCCCAGCTCAGTCAAAAGCCAGAGCAGCTTCCAAGTCACCAGGCTGTTCTCAAAGACCATTAGACTGGCATGCTAGGAAAAGGGGTTTTGTTTGTTTTTGTTTTTCCAGAAAAGAGCATTAAAAGGGTCAGACACAAGGGCAGGTTTTCAGGGCTGCTCATATGGACTATTAGTGTTCTTTCCATGAATGGAAACAGTTGCAGGTGCAGCCTTATACCCTCAAGTCAAGGAAGCAGTGAAGAAATAGTGACTTGCCAGTGCCTGTTATGAAGACAGACCTTCAGACATCTAAAACACATTGATGAAATGCAGTGGGTACAGTTCCATATACTGCCCTGCAGCCCCCACTGCGTCCCACCTGTTCCAGCAGCCACAAACGGAGACCCTGAGCAACCCCAGGGCCTGAGAAGCTGCTACATTTTTCACACTGTGCATATCTGACTCTCAAAAACTCTGACTTGTTAATGCATTGGTGCCAATCACAGAGGCAGTATTGTAGAGCTATAAATGCCCTCTCCACTTCCTTGTTTGTCCAATTTATCTTTATAGCCTTATCAACGTTATCTGAGCTTACAGTCATTTTTCTTACAACACAAAGAGAAGGAGAAGTGAGGTGAATCATTTAATTTCTTGATTGATAAGTGGGATGTAGAAAACAATGCTTTTTAAATAGTCTTTTTATATTAGGCTGAAAGATTTTTTTTTTTTCATCGTTTATCAGCATGGTATATATATACCAGTGCTCGCCCATCTGGGACTTTAACAAGCCTATAACTGACGATCTTTGTATCTAAGATTCATTCTAAAACTTTATCAAAAAAAGCTATAGGCTTCAACATGCTCATAATGTGCCTTTTTATTAGTTTTTGTTTCAGATGTTGTGTTTATTAGAGGAGCAGGTAGATGGACCTAGATATTGTGTCACTCTCCTGGGGAGAGCGCAACAACACCATGGCTTAACCCACTCATTTCTAAAACTAGTAAAATATTCAAGAGAGATATTTATGTATGATTGTTGCTCTTTCCAAAAGAATAAAAATATTCAAAGGAGATATTAATGTATGACTGTTGCTCTTTCCAAAAGAATATTAATGATCTTGTTATTATCACTTCTATAACCACTTATTCCTCAGATAAATGAAATCCAGAAATAATTATGTGAACTCATTGTATCAGTTTCACAGGTATTTATCACTGGCTGAATACAGAGGAAATGATCTGTTTTTTGAAGATTTTAAAATTACCTTAGACCTCTATATTTAAAAATATAATCCTTGTATCCACCCATTTCATCCCTCTTAGCATGTTCACCCTCAGAAATGTTCATTCGCTTTTTGTTATTGCCTGGTACAATTTTATCTGATTGTTTGCCATGCTCTAGGCTTCTGTTGTGTGCTTGCCACTGAACAACTAGTAGATACGAAGAAAGCAAAAAGAAACAAGGCAAGGGGGCCAGTGTCCAGCTGGCCAGCACCCACTTAGCCTGGAAGGCTTCTCTGGATTTTCACCGGCTGAAGTGCATCCCCATAAGTTTAAACATACTGTGGCTTTGCAAAAAGAAAGAGCTCATACGGTGTATTTTTTCCTGTGTACTTTTCATTCATAGAAATGAAGCCCTAGTTTCATTTCATTCAAGCCCACTGAGGAATGAAGACTATTTGGAAATTTATTGCTTTACTGCTCGTCTCTGCTGCCTTTACGGCTTAGCTGCAGCACGCAGCACGGGCACCGCTGCAGGCAGCAGTCAGGGACCCCTGGCCGAGCTCCCGATCAGATCTGTGACACAGATGGCTTCACTTACATCAAGGAGTGTGGGATCGGTGCCTGTAATATGTCAGTCCGATACAAGAAACTTTCTTTCTGAGTGACAATCCCCTCGTCACTGGCCTCTCTCTCATGCTTTCCAATTCATCCTCTCTTTTCCCCTCCACTTGTTGTTTGGGCTAAGGGGGAAATTGTGAAGATTTATCAGGGAAAAGAAAATAGGCAGAGTGGAAATCCAAATGATGCAGCATATTCAGATGTCATGAGTCTGTTGACTGATAGGCTTGTAATGTCAGCAGTGCTAAAACCACTTCATTGTTGGTGGTTTACTCAGCTGAACTCTCCTTCACTTGCATCATCTGTGAGTTTATTTACATTCACAGCACCAACCCTGCTTGAGGAAAGTGGATATACTGAGCCTCTAATGGCAGACAACCCCTCCTCCCTTTCAGAGCACAGGTGACACACTCCGACAAGAAACATCAGGGGATACAGGAACAGCAGTGGTTCCACTGATAGGAACGAAGGGAAACCAAGACCCTGCCCGAGCTGCCCGTGGCAGTAGCCCAGTCGATGCCAGCTGGATGCTGAGCAGGCAGTGAGCAGGCATATACCTTCTGTTGGCGTTTTATTCAGCTGTGATTTCACACTAGCTTCCTAATATTGCTGTTTACCACAGCCTGCATTCGAACGTGTGAAGAAAAAGATGGTAAAAAGATACAAAATATGAGACAAAGAAGCAGAAATATTTCTTTGCTACTGGAGTGTGCACAAGCAATCTTTCCTGACAACATCAGGAAAGCAAAGCGTATCCTGTTTTAGGGCTAGAAAAGCAGACTCAGAAGATCCCTGCAGATATCACTGCACTCAGCTCTCTTTGATAGAGGTTTTGCAAACGCGGCATGGTGCCAAGCCACAAGCCGTATAATCAGATGCAGTATAGCAGTCATCATGAACAAACTAACATATTAAGTCAATAACTGCATTACTTTGCCAGTGCAATAGTTTATAGATGGTAAAAGTGATGCTACATATCTTGCTGCCACAACTGTGAAATAGTAAAATCCTGGAATTCAACAACATGTTCCTCTCTGTCAGCACCAATGGTGCTTCACCCATGTCCAGCTGCAAAGAATCAGCCTATATTCCCATTAAAGTTCAGCCCTTCTGAACAAATTAAATTACTCCCCTTTCTTTTGCTGTTAATATTGAGCAAAATAATACTCAGCAGCTGTGACCCTAACAGTTTTGCAGCTATGGAAACCCTCTCCATCTAGTTACACCTGTTTCAAACAAGTGACTGTTTGCACTTGATGCAAGCACCATGATGCACCTTGTCTCTCATCCTGTTCTCCATCTCTTGCCCACCAGGGAGAGCAGTGGCTTTTTATTTTTATTTTTATTTTTATTTTTATTTTTTTTTTATTTGACATTCTGGAGAATGTCAAATTACTACTGTATCCAATCCCTCAATAAGAACTCCCTCTCCTTTCTTTTTTTACAAGATCTCTCTTAAGAAACAAACGTCCATTCATCCCACGTCTCAAAGGTTCCTGTTTTTCTTCCCCTAAGTGACAGTAACCTCCTTTATCTCTCTGTTCAAACACTGTGTCTCGTGAACTTCTGCTAGTTTGCTGGGCCGTAAGGTCAGATCCGCGAGTGCCCTTTTCCTTGATGTTCTGCTCACTCACGTTCTGCACAGCCTCACCGCGTGGTTTCCCCTGGAAGGACATCTTTGCCTGTGGCCGTGGTACAGTTCCCTTTCTCAGGGTGGTTACAGGACAGAGTGTTGCCTCCAGGCCGCAGTGGCACCGATGGACTGGCACCTTCAGGAGCTGCCAATGGTTATTTTTCTCCAATGCAGAATTGTGCATGGGGAGAAGACTCTTTTTTACAGCTGGTCCTCCTCAAAATGTACAAACTTGGTGCGAAACTTACACAGGGGAGAGGAAGGTAAACACAGAAGGGTAATGACCCTCTCGCTGGAAATGCTTTGTGGTCCATGGACATTTCTACCAATCTTCAGAAATTAAAGTGAGGGGGCACAAGCACCGAAGGCACATTCCTGTGGTGAATGAACGATTGCTGGCAGTTCCCTGCAGAGAGGTGATCTCTTTTGTGGGAGACTGTAATCAGGGTCTGCAGGCAGCCTTGCTGCAGCCTTCCTAATGCAGTCATATCTGGCTTATGTATCCGTAAAGGATTGATGGGCAACGCAGTTCAGGGGATCAAACACACAAATGCAAGTCACACGCTGGTCACACTAAGGCTTTTATTACCTCTGCGTCTGCACAAGGTCTCCCCAGTTTTCTGGTGGGAGGAGGAAAAGGCTGAGGAGATTCCGGGTGCTGCTGAGCACCTGTCCATGGTGAGGAGCAGGAGCAGAAGGGAGATTTATGCTCTTATACAACTATTAAGCGCATGACCATCCCGTGTTACAATTCAATTGGTGTTAATAGCTGGTAAACAGCACAAAAGCATCATGTGATACAATGCACAGTAAGGACCAGAGTTTGTGTGCGTGATGTATGTGATACGGCCAGAAGCCAAGCAGGGGGGATAGTTCAGTTAGCTCAGCGTGCCTCAGAAGAGTCTGGCCAGTCCCCATCACCTATCTCCTCAAAATTTTTCCGCATCCAATTCTCTACATTATCCCTCTGCAAACTTGTTCCAGGATGCAGCTATCCAAGGGATTTTCCTCGAGCCCTTAGTATTCCTCTTTGCTGTTCAGGAGCTTTCATAATTATTCAGCCGTGTTACGCTGAATTACTTTTCCTTACCCTACTCGTTAGCCCATTAAAATCTTTTTATTCCTTTTTTTTTTTTTTTCCCTGCCAATAGGCCTTTCTTTGCAATGACACTCAGCCAGTCTTTTGTGCCTTGGGTAGCTGATTGAAACCCAAGGGATGGAGCCACAGTCCCTGTGATGTGCGCTGCTCTGGTGACGTGTGTGCTGCTAGGTGACTGGTAGCTAGAAAGCGCCTCATCTGCTGTCCTTTGGAGATGTGTTCAAATATTCCCTTGGTTTACATAACTTCAAAGCAATTTGCTTTCGTAGCAGCACATGCTCATTCATTCTGTTTTTCCTGTGCGTTGGTCTATAAATACAGCTTCCTTGCAGATAAGAATCTATTGAATTTTTTTTTTTTTTTTTTTTTTTTTTTTTACCCTTGGAAGAATTCCTCCTGACCCAAACTCCGGAAGGAGACGTTCTCAGCTTTAGCAGCAAAGATGCCAAAGTCAATTTCTTCTGCCAGGCAGCAATAAATGATATAAAACCTGGCTTGGCTGCTGTTTCCCCACAGCCACCTTTTCATTGTTAGTGTTGGGTTGAGGCAAAGACAAAACGAGCAACCAGGAACACACAGCTGAGATCACTGAATTGTCAGGAAAACTGATTAAACCAATGATTTCCACTTCCTCTGACCAGCTGCCTGATAACATCTCCTGCTCACCTTCTACGCCACCTGCCCTGCAGTGTTTACTCCAAAGAGTAAAACCCTGGGCTGTTGTCCAACCAAGCTTTCTGCTATTTATTGCTTACTTTTTCTACTGCTCATTCTTGCATTTTCCTGAATTTTATGTGAGCAGCTCTTGCCCTGTGGTACAGATCCCTGACCTGATGGCCTCACCATCCAGAAGTCTGACTGAAGTTGGATCACCATGTGAGCTAGTGAGGTGAGGAGTGGTGTGTGAACTCTGAGAGCTGATACTGTGAGACCTACATCTGGCACGTGTGGTAGCACAGAAATAAAGGGGCCACTGTTTTGTCAGCTTATTTTCTGCAGTGCAGAAAACTGTTCTGGTAAACACTGGCCTGTTGCTTTGAGCAAAGGTCATAGGAAAATTCTGAGACTGCTCTCCTGAGTCATAGAGATATATTTCATCAATAAAATTCATTTGTAGGAGATAACATTATATAACTACTGTGCCAGTAGAATAATTTAGGTTGGGAGGACTCCCTGGTGGTTTCTTGTCCAACACCTGCTCAGAGCAGGTCCAACCTCAATGTCCTATCAGTATGCTCATGGCATTCCTTGTCCAGTCAAGTTTGAAATATCCCCAGGGAGGGAGACTCCACAACTTCTCTGGTCACTGCACCACTGTTTGACCAGCTTTATGGCAAAGAAAAAAAAATATATATTTTATACTTGATCAGAATTTCATCTTTTTGCTGTGTAGCTCTGAGAAAGGTCTGACTTCATCTTCTGTATAATACCCATTAGGGAAGTAAAATTAGATCCCCTGTAGCTTTCTCTTCCCTGGGCTGGCCAAGTGCAACTCCTTCAGCCTCCCCACATATGCCCTGTGCTCCAGTCCCTGATCGGTTGGTGCCTTCCCTGGACTCCTTCCAGCATGTCAACATCTGTATTTTTGCTGGGGGCCAGCACATTAAATTCATCACATAAGTAATGTGAAACCATGTTAGCTTTTTACCCACAGGGTTCAAAGTTCTGCTCATGCTCATGTTAGTTCAGGGAAACGGTTACTGGCATTACTTGAATCAATCTCTATTTAATGAGTTCATACACACAAGGATATGTTTTCATACCGATGTGTTTTAACTATATCAATAGTTTTGCTTGTTTGGCTTTTTTTTAAAGATTATTTCAACTGGTGCCTTCAGCCCTATCAGTTTTTCTAGGTGTGTGGCACAGTGTAAATAGTTATTGGCCACACTGTGGCAAAGTGAAGAACAAAGATGAAAACTGTAGTTTGAATTAAACTTAGCTGGCATTTTTGAGTGAGGATAGATGATTTCACTTAGCTATTGCTATTTCCCACATATATAGCAACTCTTTGTTAATTAAATAATATGACAAAGCCTAGGACTGTTTGGAAAAAGTGTACTAAGTCAGTAAGGTCATTTATTTATCAGTGAATTACACTCAGAAATCACATTATTTGCTAAGAAAATGTCCTAACTTCAGTTTTTATTTTTCTAGAGAACATGGCATCAACCATGTCAAAAACTGTAATAGAAAATGTAAAAAAAAGGCATTCCTAGGGTAAGTAAGCGAAGATATTATACCAGTGTTGTACCAATGGCCAAATCCTGCATTGGTATGAGGCCAGGGCCTCTCTGGAGCTCAGTACCATAAAACGTGGTCCTGCCTTTGCTTACTAAGAGGCCTTTATCCTTGTGCTGGCCTCTGCACACATGGGGATTTTCCTCTAGCCAAGTGGTCATTTAGCCATATGCTGCATCTGATTTCAGTGATTAAAAGGGGAGAGGTCAATGCAGAGGATTACAGCCTGAGATCAACGGCAGGATTGCAAGGGAAACCCTCTTTCTAGCTGTTCTCCTAGGAGAACTGAGCAATCTGTCCTTCTACAACAAAGCCTTGACTTGCTGGGAATTTCCACCCTGCAGATGGAGAAGCTGGAGATATTATTCCCATCTGCCCAGATCTGGAAGCTGAAGATACTGGGTGGAGGAATGAGGCTATGAAGTGACCTCTCTCCATGTGCCAAAGCCCAGCAGTTGCTGGGGGTTGTGTTTTTGGCTTGCTTGAAAGGAGTACATGAGTGCATTAAGGGGAGGTTGATTTTTCTCAGTCAACACTTAAATGTCATGTAGACTTTTTGTCTGTATGCCTGTGATTTGAATGGCGAGGGTGATCTCCCAAAAAAGAGACAGATGTTTTGGTTGTCCAAGGAAATTTATGGGCTGTTCAAGACCAGAACTGGGCGCACAAGGTTGAACTGGGCAACTGAAACGGTAAAACTCTGTCCTGGGCACCTCCTGGGCCCCCTCAGCAAGGGCTAACTGTGGGGTGAGGTATGCGTTATGGTTGTATAGCCTTACGTTTAGGTGGGGGGTAAGGGCCTGGATCAGCGTGGTAGTTACTCTTGGTGTCCTAGTGCTTTAGTGGTTGCCTAGTTTAGGTCCTGAAGTCCGGGGCAAAGATGGAGATGCAGAATATGATCTTTTGGAAACTGATTTCTTGACT
>VZSV01000015.1:5657867-5672908 GCA_013398735.1 Nothocercus julius
ATACTCTGTGTCTTTGTGGCTCCCTGCTTTCCAGACCACTGTTGAATTTGATGATCTGCTTAGGAGGCAACCTTATGGTGTCTTCTCATGTGTGCGCTTTTTCCCTGTGTGTATGGAGAATTGTGTGCTCATATTTCATAGGAACCATAGAGGAAACTTCAATGATTTCAGCCACATTTCAGTGGGCTGATGTTTGGTGCACTTTTTTTTTTTTTCCAAAGGAATGCTTCTCTTGCTCTTTTGCTCCCACAACGTCAAATCTATGTCAACTGTTTAGAGTTCATGATATTCAACAGGTAGACTTGCCAGTTAAGATCTATCAGAGAAATTATGGTGAAATATTGGGGTTAAAGGAAGAACCCGTTCTTGCAAAATTACCTTCTCTAAAATAGTGGAGGCCAAGGCCTCCTTCTAGGAAGGAAATCTTGAAAAAACATTATACAGAGGCTGGAGGTATGAGACAGATTGGGAAATTAGGACAGACTCTGCTTTTAAGCCTCATTTTCCAGAATATCTGTAATGGGAAAGGATCTGTTGTACCTTCAAATCTAGCTGTTCCATGTTCCTAAAACTTCAGTGTCATTTGTTCTTGAGGTGTCTTGGCAGAACATTTTGAATCAATTCGTTTAACTGTGACTTGGTCTGTAAATAAGTACTCTCTGCTGATAAGGTTCGAGTGACATTTTTAGTGGAGTTTGACAAAAATCTAACCTGCTTTCAAGTCTTCTGCTGAGCTTTTCTACACCTCAGCAGTGAAGCTGCCAAAAGCCCTGTCTCTTATCAAACTAGCACTAAATACCAATAACTCAGGTTAGACACCGTCCTTCCAGAGCCACCTGGCAATATTTAACTAGTTCTGCTGATGGCAAAGCCACACCTGACCCATGTTCACGCCTTGCCTAGTGGTGGATATCTGGAAAGGCAGGAAAAAAAAAAAAAAAAGCCAGAAAACAGAATGAAAATCAGAGCTTCTTACCTAATTTGCAAACAGGGCAGTACTTCATACCTATACAGCTCCGAGGAGGAGGGCATCCTACTGGGAGATTTCACGCTGCAGAGAGGAATGACAAATCTGTTGTTTAATCCCCTTGGTATTTTGTGCTACATACATTTCCACTGGAATCCTAAGTTGTTTTCTTTGTCAAAAAGTTGTTTGTTTGGTTTTGTCCATGGAACAAGTGATATTTGTGTCAAGCTATTAACCAAATGTCCAGCCAAAATCAATTGTCTAGTAGAGGCAGACCATTACCTGAAAGTCAAGATCTCAATAAATATTACCAGCCTCATTGTACCACTGACAGATTCGGCTGGTTGTTTCATGTTACAGTTGAACAGTTTAGACACCCGCATTTCTATATATTCACAGTCTGCCTTGGGGAGACCATCTTGCGAGCAGAGCAGCAGCGGGCAGCCTGCAGACTCGAGGAATACTTGCACCATGACCATGGCAAGTGTTTTTGTGCTGCTCTCTCTCGCACTTTGCTGCTTCCCAGGTGAGTAACTCACAAGGCACTGCAGAGGCTTAGTATCTGAGAGAGAGAAACCTGACTATCTTAAAAATATATATATATATATATATATATATATATAGTCCTCAAAGAGAGAGAATCTTATCCTACGAAGAGCCAGTCTGCCTCAGTATGTTGGCATTGCACAGAATATGCAATCAAATTTCTGCACATTAGGTGGATTACTATTGTAACTTGTCCACCAAAAAATACAAATAATCTCAAGTGGAGTTCTGTGCTTGTAGTTAATGTTGTGTACAGTTAAGGTAAAAGGGTACTTGAACCAAGGCCATAATGAGGTGGTCAGACCTCGAGTAACTACTCATGGAAAATATTGTAATGACACAAGCAAGTTCTGTGCGAAAGCCTGGCGCTTAATGTGCAATACTATCAGTGCAAATGGAAAACTGAGAGATGAAAACAAGTCAGAATTTAATGTTTTCTTTGCGTATTTGGATCTGATGGAATTGCAAAGTCAAAGACTTTTTTTTTTTTTTTTTTTTTTTTTTATAATATGTCCAGCTCTTTTGAAATGCATATTCCTGACAACAGGTGCTATATATGTTTGTTTATCCTGTTGGTGACTATTTGCATTTGTCTATTTACTTAGGTATCTTTTCAGATATGCGATAGCTATTCTTCAGAATCAAAAATAGTGTATGAAAGATAAGGAAGGAAAAGGTATTCTGTTCAGTTAATAAGTCTGTTTATATTAAAAGAAAAAAGAAGTTATCTAAAAACACTTTTCATCACAATCAGCAATAAGAAACACTCTTCTATTTATCAGCATAGAAAAGAATTTATCCTTTTTTATTATTTCAGAAAACCATTCAGTAAAACCACACGGCATAAAACCAAACTTTTTTTTTCTCTCTCTCTTTTCCAGATACTGCTTTTGGAGTTGAGGTGAGTGGAAAATTTTTCTGTCAGGTTTTTCAGATTGGGGCACAGGATATCCCTGCAGAAGAGGTTCACCCATTACCAGCCTGATGCACCTGCTCAAGTTTGTTCTACAGTAGTGACAACAAAATGAAAAATCCACTGCAGCGAAGTTGTATCTCCTCTTTCTCTCATGTAAAATGAGAGATGCAAATGTAAAATATTTTCACTGCCATGCTGTTGTACATTCCTTTGACAGGTGGACTGCAGTAAATATCCCAACACTACAAATGACGAAGGCAAAGAGGTGCCACTCTGCCCTAAGACCCCTAGCCCCGTGTGCGGTTCTAATGGAGTCACTTACAGCAGTGAATGCCTGCTGTGTGCCTACAACGTGTATGTACTGGATAGGGGAGCTCTCCTTGTGAGCAGGCAAACTCAAATGAGTCTGCTCCCATGTATATTAAATATTCTCAGCACTTAGGATGCAGCAAGAACTCTTTGCTGAACTTCCTAATGCTTGTGTTTCCATCTCCAGGGAATACGGATCCAATATCAGCAAAGACCATGATGGAGAATGCAAGGTAAGTGACATGCAAGTGAAATGAAGAGCATGGCAAGGGTCAGGTCCAACTTCTGAGTGGCTGAAGCTGTTTATTTGCTTCCCCCAGAGACATCTCAAACACCAAATAAGGGGATATATGCAGAATCTTGTATTAGTCATCCTGTGGTGAAATTTCATCATAATGACACAAAAGGCATTTTTTTTCTATTTTTCTTTCTATACCCTCAAAAGGCCAAAGACCCACCAAATATGCTTACTTCCTATAAATAAGCTTTTACCAGTATTTTGCTGATGTTCTTTCCACAGGTGGACTGCAGTAAATATCCCAACACTACAAATGAGGATGGCAAAGAGGTGCCGCTCTGCACCAAAAACTACAGTCCTGTCTGCGGTACTAACGGAGTCACTTACGACAACGAATGCATGCTGTGTGCTCACAACATGTAAGTTCTGTGTGTGCAGAGCTCTGCTGAATAGACAACAAGTGCTTTTGATTCTGGGCAGCCGCGCTTTTAAGCAGCAGAATTTCTGCCAAGGTCTTTTCTGTAGAGCTTGTGGACTCTGACCGTCCCTTTTCCCTGAGAAGTGGAGCTTGTTTTCCTTTGTGCTTAGGAAAACTTTCATCGTAAAAGTGAAGGGGAGGGCTGAGTGGGGATCTGATGCAGAAAAGCATGCTGCCCGTATCCAAATTAAGAAGGTCTGTGTGCCAGGTGTTGCATTGTAGGGAACAGCCCCTAACTTAGGTCATTTGACAGTGTAAATTTGCCTTAGCTCCTATTTCCTCCTAATGCCTTGTCCCATCTTCTGTCCTTCACAGCAGGCCTTCGAAAAGAGCACTCTGACAGGCTGTGGCACCACATTCTATATCATATTGTATCTGTCTCTTTGAACAGAAATGCCACAAAGCATTTGCCTTCAAGTACATGACCTCGAGGCTGTTGGGTACCATGTAGCAGGTCCAGGAAAGGGGACAAAGACCCTCTCGAGTGGAGGGGCTCTGAGCTGTGTGGATGCGAACCCAGCAGCTCAACTTGCTGGGGAGTCAGGGCTTGCTCCCAGGGTTGGTATCTAGAGCAGACACAGCTGAGCTGGATGTACCACATCTCCCACACCTTATACCTGAGGCCAATTAGCACCACTGGGGCATAGAGTTTAACAGAGCAGTTTACTCACAGAGCTCCCTCATGCTTGTCTCTCCTTTTCCAGAGAAAAGGGTACCAGTGTTGGCAAGAAGTTTGATGGTGATTGCAAGAAGCAATCTGTTACAGTAAGTGTGAATTATGTAATAAAGGACCAGGTGTTAGCCCTGCTGATGTCAGTGGAAAGAGTGCCAGAGTCTGTAGCATAGCTTCAGTACAGGGAAAATTTTGCTTTCTGCATACATAATATTCAATATCCACACTATTCATATGAGAAAAGGAAGAGAGTGACTGCACAGGAAGGGGCCTGGGAGAAAAAGAAATGTTAGCAAAAATAAGTCACCAGGGCAGGACTAAGAATCTGACTAGAGGTCAGACCGATAGACTATCAGGCACATGGTGACTTGATGAAGAACCCAACTTCAACTGTGGTCCAAAGGACTATATAGGAGGGAGTATAACACCATGAATATGTATAGCTCTTACCAAATAGTTTTTCAACCTCCAACTCTTTTCATCTGCTGGAAACTTCTTAAACTAGATGTGGGTATTCAGTGAGCCCTGATGCATTTGTCTTCCATGAATGTCCAACCTCTTCATGGATTACTTATACCTTCCATGCGATGACATCCTTCAGTAAGTGTAGTACCCATTGCATAAAATCAAAATCCCACTCATAGTATCTAGGTTAGATAATGATCTTCCCACTGTAAGACTATGCGAGAAACACCAGTCCTTTATATACATCTGTCGGCAGCTCCACCCCTTTAGACACTAGGATTTTTCCAGTTAATTTCCTGGATAGTTTGGGAACATGATGCAATCTGATCATGAGCATGACTCGTTCACTGCTGCTGCTTAGAAATGGTGCAGTTAGGTTATGATATAAATTTCTTCAAACAGGAAATTATGCCCTATTTTTCTCCTATGCTAGAAAAAGTTAATAATATAAACCTCAATTTGTCAGACTGTGCAAGGAAGCTAATTTATTTATTTAGGAAGCAAATCATTATCTTTGTTATTGAAGGTGTAGACAGGGATTCAAGCCCATTTGCTATCTATGCCTTCATATCTTTCATATCAGGCTTCTTTTTTTGCAGGTTGACTGCAGTGGCTACCCTAAGCCTGCCTGTACACTTGAGTATTTTCCTCTGTGTGGCTCTGACAACCAAACATACAGCAATAAGTGTGCATTCTGCAATGCTGTTGTGTATGTACAAACATGGATCACGTTTGTGTTATTAGCTACTTCCTACAGGCACAAGTTTGTACAGCTACTGTTTCCTTGCTTACTGACCAGTGTCAGCTAGGGATTTGGAGTAGAAGAGAACACGAGGCACCCTGCCAACCATTCATTTTTTCATCTGAGCACACAGTGCTATGCCTGGTTTGTTAACATGAATGGTTTGAAGACCATTAGCCTTAATGGAGTTTTCTCACTTAGTGCAAAGAAAATTAAATTTGAAGTTTCATTATAGTTTCCCAAAATATTTTAGTCTTAAGAATGAGTTAAATCATTGCACTCATCTCTTAAAAATGAAATGAAATAGCTAATGGGATTCCCTGAGATTCTTTGGCTCTGGGGCAGGATCCTATCTAATGCTTTCTGTAGGAGCCAAGGGAAAGGGTAGATCAGAGCAGGCAGTAGTCTGTGTATAATCCTTTTTTCTCCTCTCTTCATTTTCAGGGAGAAAAATGTGACTCTAAGCCATTTTGGAGAATGCTAAATATCAGTGCTGAAAGAATTTGCTACAAGATTCCCACTGGTGAGCCCCAACTGAAGATCTCACCTCAGTTCATCTTGCTCTCTGGGGGACTCAACTTATTCTTGATTTTTTTTTTTTCTTTCTCAATAAACTTAAATCAGCAACATTTTTGTCCTGTTTAGTGTTCTGTCTAATGCAATGTTTTATTCTGATTTGTTGAATGGTGATGTCTGAATAGCTTCAGGATACCAGAAGAACAACTTCTTGCTCCCCTCCCTTTCATTAAGTGCAAAAATTGCTAAGGTAGCCAAGTATCATTTAAACATCTGTTTTTAATCGGGGGCTAAAAGACTGCTCTGAACTGATGACACCAGATGAGACACAGGTAAGGTATTTCTGGTGCACTTTGCCTGTGTAGACATCATCAGCAAAAGCAGTTGGGATTGTGCTGTTTTCTGGACCAAGTATGATCCATGGCTTCCTGACTACAGTGCTTTAAAAGACATATCATTCTGCAAGGTCAGCTTATCAACAAAGCCAAGGGTACTTTTCAGATGTGGGAGCACGTCCTCTCTACTGGGTCTTCCAAGTGACTTGTTTTGGCGCTTTTCTCACATTGGAATCGTCCTCTAACCACCCTCACATATTTTCGTATGAGGGTCCTCCTATGGATGGTTCCTGCTTACTTGTCTTTCCTTTTAATCCTAATGGGAGTACCACTTGCCAGTCAAGGAAGTAATTGAGCAGTGTTTCAGAATCCAAAGGCAAAATCCTTTTATTTTTGAGAGCGTAACCTCTTTCATTAGCTCCTTGTCCATTAAATTGGTTTTACTTTTGTCCTTTGCTGGTATATTGAAAGGGTGAGATTTTGATCTACATGAAAGAAATATAAATAAATTGGACACAATCCTTCTAAAAAGCAATGTCTTCCATATGACTTCCATATGTATGGGAGACAGAAAGAGAGGGTGTTTGTTTCGCTTTGTTTCTCTTGATGGAATGAAGGGTGGGGTATTTTGTTAGTTTGTTTGAAATACTCTAGAGCAGCTTATGGTAGACTGTAGATGGATGAAGCAGTCATTTCCAATGGAGTTCAACTTTCCTGGGCTCCAGGTTAGAGCCTCATGTCAGTGTGAGATCACCAGACTATCAGGCTACTAATGTAAATCTAATCCATAATGCTAATGTTGTTTAGGGGAAAATTAACAGTTTGTAAAATCTCTGCAAATGCTCATAAAAGCAGTTCCATCCCTAGCCCAGTCCAAGTTCTCTCTTCAGTATCTGAGATAGCCTATTCCTTGCTTTTACAGTCTACTGTCTTTCTGATTTTGCTAGAATTTAGTTATATCTTATTAGGATGAAGCATCTAAAAGTAAAGATGTTCTATGCTGGAAGTCATTCATTTCAGATCTGCAACATTTTGCTTATGAAGAAGCATTGCATGTAAATGAGCGTTGATACATGCCCATAGAGAAAATTTGGCAGTGTACATTGTTCAGGTTTGTGTAGCTGAACTTTTACCGGCAGGATATTTTTGCTGGTCCTTCAGAAGCTATCTGCCACATGTTTCATTGAAATAACGACAAAGAGATGTGTATAATATCTATTATCTTCTTGCTGGTGAAGAAACATTCTTCATGGCTTACTTTAGTAAATACTGTCAATATTACCACCCTGGCAGCAGATCTGGGACGTTATTCAGAATAAGGGTGGGTAAACCAAATACAAATACGTGCACACACACACACACAGGCATGCAGGGGGTCTGAGGGTAGAAGTAGGATCGTAGCTGCCGAGCTGAACCCAGGCTCTGCTGCATGAGACGATTCAACCACCGTGAAGCCAGCAGGCCTGATGGTGCTGTTGGCTCTAGCCCTCTGCTGCATCCCAGGTGAGCGACTTTACTGCTTCGTGCCTATTGCTCTGCGTTTGTTCTATCTGTCTTGAAACAACAAAAACATCCTCAGACTGGAAAGAGCTTCATTCTGCAAGGACTTATTTACTCCTAGAAAGATGGTGTTGAAAAGACTTGACATCAGAGACTATCACTTATGGGGTAATATTTTAGCAACAGAACTGAGTGGGTAAGAACAACTGTGGGAACAGCTCTATGCTCAACACTAGTTTATGCATAATAAAAGAAGTGACACGTACATGGTACAACCAGATATCCAGTATTTAAACTCTGAAATGTTGCAGAAACACAAATTAGTTTACTGAAAGGAACTGAAATTTCCTTGTAGCCATCACAAAACGAGATGTGATTTGAGAGTCCGAAAAGTTGTAGAAGCTTAATAGAAATTACATCTTACAAAATACTTTAGTTATTTAAGCGCTACTATAGACACGCATAAAAGATGCTCTTCCAAGATATTAAATATCTGTATGGCCCTGTTTTTCTCACTAACCTGTTTATCATTGAGTACACATCTTGCTTCCTCCTCTGAGACATAGGAAACGTATTTATCTTCTTTTCATTTTATTGAACCTTTTTTATCTTGACCGTAACCTCCATGATGTACACTGCAGAATCAATATTGTAACATACAATATGGTACAAAATTTTGCATGGCTTTTTTTTTTTTTTTTATCTAAGATTTTTTTGTTAAGAGTGAATTAGAGGCTGAATATTCAGAACATATATTTGCAGATTTTAAATATATCAGTATTCATGAAATACATTTGTGTCACAATTTCTACTGTTTTTTGAGTATCTGTTTTTTCCTACTGCTTTTCTTTTTTCTTTTTTTTCAGATACCATTGCCCTGAACTTGAGGGTAAGGAACAGTGTTTTCTAGTTACTCTGCATCGTTTACCTCCTGAAAGCAGTTTCAACAGAAATTATTGTTAATCATGCCGTGATTTAACATTTGAGCATTTAGAGTCCTCCAGTTGTTTGAGCAATATTTACCACACACATTATGGGGTGAAATTTTCATTTCCACTCAATAGTTTCCACAAGAAGTACAGAAGTCAGTGAATGCCCAAGTCATTGTCACAGTTACTGCAGCAGCATTTCTGACATGTAACTGTTACTCCCTAGGCTCTTTCTAGGTGTATGTTACTGGCCAGGACCTCAGGAAGCTCAGGTAGATTTCTGGTCTCTCCTAACATCACCCATCAGTTGTTGAGAGATCTTTTGTGACCTTGATGTTGCATCTCTCTTACAGGAGTACTGCAGTTACTATAGTGTAACCAGCTCTCTCTGCACACTGGAGTATCTCCCACATTGTGGGTCTGATGGCCTGACTTACAACAATAGATGTCTCTTCTGCCATGCATTTCTGTCTGTATGAAAATAAATCTTTTCACTAAGTAAATAGCTAACTTAGTAACTAACAAATAACTAATGCATCTATCTTTCCTTCACTGAGAGATGTGAAGTTATTTTGTGCTTACCTGTTTAGTTATCAGTAAGGGCTGGTGATTTTTATGGGGGGATTTCATGAGGAATTCCTTTCTTAGAGGTAGAAGGAGAAAACAGTGGCAGAGCTGGGTAATTTGGGGAAGAGCTTTCTTCCAGCATACCAAACCTCTTTCTTCAATAGTATACAGACTATTTATTCTTCTTTTAATTTAAGTCTTTATCTTGTCTTTGAATGTCACCAATAAAGGTAAGTGTCTGTAATAGCTTTCAGAAGTTTTCTGTTTTGGTTTTGTTCTCCTATGCTATATCCTTCACTGGATGGACAGACAATCATCAGAAGGCCAAATATTCTATCTCTGAGATACTTATTTCCTCCTCCCCAGGAGAAAATATCCCTTTCTTACTTTGCTGCATCTTCAGAAGTGTTAACTCTTCAAAGGGCTTCAGCTCAGAAAGAGGAACCTTCCATCGTAAAGTTTCCTGTGGTATTGCTGCCCGAATATCTCATCTTGAATCTTGAAAGCTCCTGATGAATCCTGAAATCTCTGCTAAAATAAAAATAAACAACATTCATAACTTATGTTAATAGCATGTTTCATGCTGATTTTTTTCCTCAGATTTTGTTTGATTATATCACAGCAATAATCCTGGGGTGCAGCTATTAATAGGGAATTACAGAAGAGAAAATATGTTGTTCTGATTTACAGAGAAATCAACTCTATCTACAAAGGCAAAGGGTGCTCTTGAGGACAGCTTACTTCATCCAGGTTTCTGAAATAACACCAGCAGTAGAAATGTAACCTGGCATGATGCTGCTCTTGATTTATTTCATAAAGAATATGCTGGACAGATATACACTTAACCAAGGAGGAATTGTCCATCTCACTAACTGCTATGGTTAAATACCTGCTGCCTTACCCCTTTATTACTATTTGCATATTATGCATATTCTGACAGCCTGTAGAGGCCCTGAGCAAACCTGAACATAGACATAATTACAGACAAAGCCAGGCCAAAGATTATTACAGCTGGGAATGTTTTGTAGCTGCTCTACAGAAAGACACTGAGGCACAACTGGCTCTCAGGCACTGAGGGCTGCTAACATCTATTCCGGTTTCCTGGCTTAGCCACGCTTTCTTATGTGGAGCAGAGAAGGGTGTCAGTTCAGATCACAGCTGAATCTATTCCCCTTGAAAGCTGGGTAGGGAATGCACCTTTCAGTGGAAGAAAAACCCCTTCGCACTCTGCTCTGTTTCCCAAAGCAAGAGGATGGTATTTTTTCTCTACGCAGCAGCTACCTGGCTATCCACACTTATGTTTGCAAGGCGCATCAGTGCGGGATACTGCAGAAAGCCGGTGAGTAGGATCAGAGCTAATAGAGGAGGTGTTTGGAGGAGTGCTAGCTGTAGTTTCCACACCCCTTTCCTGCACCTCACCGACCACTTTGCTGCTGCTGCTTGCAGGTAATTGCATTGACTGGGGCTTGTAGAGGATCCTCTGAAATCCTTTGGCCTCTGGAAATCTTTTTTTGATGAAAGGAAGGGGTCAGAGTCACAGTGTTAATTTATTATTCATTAACAGCTAGTGAAGTGCTGGCAGTGTGGCACGCTGGGCATGCAGCGGTCTCACAGTCAAATAGTTAATGATTTTAGTGACAATATGTCACTTTCCAGAGAGTAGCTCTCTAAAGAGAGACAATTTATTTCCGAAAGACATGACTGTGCGTAACCATTTAATGGCAAGTCCCTTCCCAGAGCTGTAACACCCCTCCTGTGAGAGGGGGGTCTGTGTGCTGGAGGCCGCAGCCGCCGCATGTGTGATTTCCTAGGGGCCACGTGAGGCTCTGGGATGCGATGCTGGGCTGTGCAGGTCAAGGGCTCCGCACTCATCCTTGCCCCGCTCCACTGCATGACAGACACCGGCCCCGTCATGTGTTTCCTTTCTTAGCGAGGATCACGCCAATGCCTCTGCTCCAGGTGGCCGGCAGCTCGCGCTGCAGAGGGAGCCATGTTCTTTCAGGAACACCGTGTTGGAAATTATTTGTTGCGGCTGCTCAGCAAAATCCTGCCACAACAACACAAAATCTTCTCACTAATCTAACTCTTCCCCCAGGAAAAGCAAGGCAGGGAGCACTGCCTGCCCGCCCAGGTATTTTATGGCACAATTCTCTCAGCAGCACCTCAGTACCGTGCGTTGTTATCTGATACCTATGAATTTAGGAAATGCTGTTCAATTAGCCTGCAGTCTGATAAGCACGTTACACGAGGTTCTTCCGCTCCGCTCTCTTGTATATCGATGCTTCAGTTTTATGTATAATAAGTATATTGTTACACTTTGTGTTGGTCAAAATACCTCAAGCCAACCTAGCACTTTCTGGTAATACAGCTCCTCTCTGAGATTTCATTCAGGATAAACTGTTTGTCACCATGTTCCTCCTCAATGCAGAGAAAAATAAAATGACGTTGTAAAGGTAAATCTCTTGGAGATGTCGTTTCTGGGGGATGGTCATGTCAGAGCTATTGCGCTGGGGCTCGCTGGGGGTTTTGGAGGTGTGGGGCCGGATCCTCAGCATTTTGCTGCAGGGATGCAGTTCCCAGACAGCCAACTTCTTCCAGACGTCTTTGTCTGCAGTATCATCTACGGTTAAGCGACAAGAGATATGTAGGCAGCAATCAGGCAGCTGAACTGCAAGGAGGACTATTACATGAATGCTGCTCAGAGCAGAGGTTTTACTTGCTCTAAATTGAGTTCCTGTTCTTACAGAAAATCCCGTCCTGCCCCCGTGTGCATAGGGCTGGTAACAGCAATCTGCTCTAAGCAATTTGCAGTGTGTTGCGTCAGTGAAAAAGAAATGTGCTTTGTATTTTTCTGTAAAGTAGTATAGTATATAGGAGTATAGTATCATTTTATTCTTCATGTGTGTGCAAGGACAGCAGTATTGCAACTGGAAAGAAAACTCACTGAGTTATATGCATATATCCACTTTCTTTCAAACCCTTGAAAAGTATCTTTTCTTTTTTGTAGACAAATCAAGCCCAGGACAAATTTTAAACTAAAGCAAGGAAAATTAATGAGGAATTTCTTAGGCTATGGCAGATTACGGAGTAGCCTGAAATAGTGGATCTCGAGACTAGAGGAAAAGATTCCCAGGGAAACACCAACGCTACAGGAAGTAAAAATTCTGGATTAGAAGAATTTCCAGAATTTTGGGAAATTTACCCTAATACAAGATGATGCATCTTGTGGCTACCAGTTTTTTATCCTGTTTGTATGGCCATAGCCTCCTTAATGGAAAAAATTTTCTTTCTAAAAGCTTGAAATAGCAGGAAGAGTTTTAATTAGGCTGTTCTCTGGACCATATACCTCCAGAAGAACAGGCTAAAAACAATCCTACACTCAAGTTCACTTTTCTAAATGCACTTCCATGAGATTCTTGAATATTACAGCAGGCTTTGGCAAGTGACTTCATTTCTACTTTCTTAGATCTTCTTATTCATCAAAAATCTTGAGAGACCAATGTGATTTCAGTCTGTGAAGAGAAGAAAACAGAGATGCAGTGCTATTTCTGATAATTGGAGATCCCAAATCCAGCAGTGGCTATGCAGAAATTGGGTCATAGGGCTGAAAAGGAGAGACACTACATTCTGGTACCCTCCTTAACCTCCTCGAAGGCGGCAAGCACATCTCCACTGATGACTGACACAAGTTCTGAGGAAACCTTGTTGTCAGGCTTAAGCATTCTTTTCGCTGGAAAACAATCAATATTAATGCTTCTGTGATTATTTCTTCCCTTCCAAATACACTTATGATCAGTTAAGGAATCTGGCACTTCCGTCACTCAGGATACTAAGAATACAACAAATACAGCTTTGAAAAGAACCCTTTAACTCCTGATATTTGTGAATGAGATCCAAGGAACATTACTCATTTATTTTTCAGGGAAAAAAGAGCTTTCATTGACATGCACAGGCCAAATCCTGCAAACTCTATTTTGTCATTACAGTTACACTTTCAGCTATGATTTTATGATTTATCTTCTCATGCAGGAACTTGAACATCTCCCAAGATAATAATAAAAAAAATCACTTCTGATTTTCTATTTAAAAATCAAGCTGCCTCTAAACCACACATATACAGCTCATGCTGCTTCTAAAACACAAACGTGTTATTCTGTCCCTCACTTTCTTCCTTGACTACCTTAGTAAAAAAGACATTTTATTTTATGCAATAACTCTTATTTATTTTTCCATATACCAGCACAGAATTTAACCATTTAATAGAGGCCAACATATTATTCTTCTCTTCTCTAAAAAATGGCTTCCAGAAGACACAGTATATTTAATGACAAGTAATGGAGGGAGAAGCAGGCAGGGGCTTGCCTTCTGCTTGCAGCTGCTGCAGATTTTTCATGAACTTCTTAGGCATTAATAATCCTTTTTCACCTGCACAAGGAAAATTTATCTCAATCCAAATAAAAGGCCAGTTCTCATTTTTTAATCAGACTCATTCCCACTGCCAGCAATTGGATAACTCCTGTTTCTACATGGAAAGATCTTTTCAACTTCTCAAGTTTCAGGTAAGGCTTTCCTGTTGTGATGACCAATTCCTTCCCATTGGTGAGAAATTCAGAGCACCAGAAAAACAAAGAGCGAATCTCTATTCGCTGTGCCCTTAGTATCTTTATAAGGCACAGATTAAAATCTACATAACTCCATGTTTTATATCTATAAAAGCTTAGGATGTACCATGCTGCTGTCTCATTATTCTGCTGTGTCTTGCAAATCCTCTGGTGTCCAAATGCTTTATAGTGTATATAATATGCTATGCACAAGTAAAAATGCGTTGACCAAATTGGTGCTTTTGTTTTATCAGTTTCCACGTGGAATTTCACCAAATCTACTCTTGGTTCAATGTTCTTCCTGCATGGAACAAACCGCTCATAGTACAGCAGGGTGCTTGGTTAACAAGATGGGCGTAGCTCACATTTTTATTCAATTCTCCTAGGCATTTCTCTGACAAAGAAACATTCCTTAGGGCTCAATTCAATAATCAATACAATTCTGTTGGTTTACAGAGCAAATAATTACATTATGAAATGGCTTTACAACCAAGGTCAGGGAGACATATATATAGAGACAGAGCCAATATATGGTCCTGCTAGTGGAGACTGAGAAACATCTCTGCTGAATACAGACACAACAGGTTTGCAAGTAACAGATTGTCCAGCCCTTTCCATAATGAAGATAACAAGAATTGTTGCCCTTCTTGGGCTGGTGTTTCTCAGTTGTCTTTCTGGTAAGTTGTTTCTGTTGTAGCCTGTGCTAATATCTCTAGTCCTCCTGAAACTGCCTGTTGAAAGAAGGGGATATATGCACAACCTAAAAAAAAAAAGAGAAGTCAACTCTCTGGAGAAGAGCTATCGATGACTTCTTTTTCAATTAAATTTACACTTGTGTAAATGTATAGATATAATGACACATCTGTCTAATTTACACTTCAGAAATTTAATGGGGATAATAGCGCTGCAAGAGGAGAAAAATGCACATCTTTAGTGAGTCTAAAATTCTGTTTTCACAAAAAAAGTTAAATATTTTATCTTAGGATATTACTTTTGGTTTACTCAGATTAGAAGAAACTTTTGGAAAAACTATCACTTTTCAGGAGTAAGTAAGTGAATTTGATGACTGATGGGAAATCAGTGTCTCCAAAGGAATTTTAATCAAGGACATTGTGAATTTTTTATATTTTATAATCTCTGTTTTTTATTGTAGATGTTGTTACTGCTGGTCAATGGGTGAGTAATAGATCTTCTTTGTAATTTAGTCTTGATTTCTTAGTCCAGATAAATAATTCATAATCACACTGGGTCCCAGAGAA
>VZSV01000015.1:5674253-5698379 GCA_013398735.1 Nothocercus julius
CCTATGATCCTGTGTGTGGGACCGACGGCATGACTTACGACAACGAGTGCCTCCTCTGTAGAGAAATCTGGTAAGTTTGAGATCTCATGATTACCGAAAGCGACAGTTCAAGTAGCAAACACAAGCCTTCAGTACTGTGACTAATCACGGGGTGATCTAGAATGTTTTCAGAAATTTCTGTCTTCCCTAGACATTCTTCATTGACAAAACTCCTAAGTTTTTTAATCACTGAGGCTTTACAAGTGGAGAGACTTAATGAGTGAGGTGACTATATGCTATTACCAGATTTATGCTTCCCTTTCTTCTCTTTTTCCCTCTAGGCATTATAAAGCAGTTGAAAAAAAACACGATGGAAAATGCGTTCAGGTATAGTCGGAGATCCATCCCACTCCTTGTGCTGTGCTTAACAGCAATGTTAAATGATGCCAGCTAGCTAGGCTGGAACTGCTATTCTTCTTCATGAAAAATACAATTTCAAAACCATCTGAAAAGGAATCAAAGTGAAAATTTTAGAATACTTTGATTGTTCAAAAGAAATTAAAAAATAAATTCTTCTTTCAACTGTAAGCTTTAAAATGTTATGTATAACACAAGACTTAAAATTTGAAACTTTTAATTTCAATGAGATTTCAGCACTATCCAAACACTTCCCTTTAGGCTTAGAAAAAAATGCTGAAAAGTAGAAATTCCCAAAGGAAATTTGGATTTTGACTAACCCATCATTTTGTTATGGAAAAAAATAGTCTATGAGAACATTTATCATAAGGCTTGTTTATCAATATATAGAGCTACCATGGAGTGGAGAGGTATCTATTTTTAGAATAGAGAGATTATGTAAAGAAGCACTCTGGGCTGTGCAATTTAACGTAATACTACAATTTTCATCTCAGTACTCTCACAGTAAGTAACGTTTGGAGAAATACTTAGGCAAATGTTAGCTACATTTTCAGAAGTTGTGTAGACATTTCACAGCGAAAGTTCCTGCCCTGTCACCAACATATGAACTGGCATTTTGGGCAAAGATCCTGCACAGTAGAGTTCATGGTGAAAAACTCCCGACACTGACTGAGCCAGTTTCAGGAGATGAAAAAGGAGAGCTATTCCAGGATTGCGTTGTCTTAAGAGGCAGAATTTTGGCTAGTCATGCTGCTTCAACTGTAACACACTAGGACTGGAAACTTGTCTCCATAGAGCTCAATATGTTTACTGCTACCTTGAGGAGAAAGGGAAATGTCTCTTGCACCATGCTCCATTAGGCAGGGCTAATGTAATGGAGCACAGAGATTAAAACTGCTGTTCTGTGACTGTTTCAGATCAACTGCGCTGGCTACCTGAGTGCAACCAACGGTGCTGCCAGAATCTGCACCAATGAGTACAACCCAATCTGTGCGACCAACGGGATCACCTACCCCAACCAGTGTTTCTTCTGCACTGCAGTGGCGTAAGTGAAAGGGCCAGGTCACTGAAGTGTTTTTTGGACTAGGTGATGTTCGGGCTGACGTTGATACTGTAATGAAATAGTTCAATTCCTGAAATGGATGCCCTGTACTCATTCATTCTCAACTCACTTTCTTCCCAAAGGAATGGAGTTGACATAGACCTAGTAGGAGCTGGAGAATGTGTGACGGTAAAGTTCAGAAATCTGCACTATTATCTGTTGTTGAAATACATTTTACAGCATAAATTAAATGAATCATAACTGCATAATAGAAACACTTGAATTGTCCTGATACTGAACTCATGGAATATGGCCTGGAAATATAATATGAGGAAAATAGTAAAAGTATGCCAGGGTTAAAGTATATGGAACCAAACCCATAGTTCAGATACAAAGTCCCCATGCGCAGGACTACTGACCTGGAAACGCAGCCTTGGGCTGTTGCTGAGAATTTCAGTCAGTGGGAAGAGTGGCTTAGCAGGAGATTTTGTCTCATCCTTTCTGCAGGAGACCAGGAGGATTATTTACTACCAGAAATACTCATGGGTAGTAGCTATGATTACTTTGGTGGGAAGTACTTTCTAGTGCATGGCTTGCAACAATCCACTTTCTGTAAACTTGTCTTTTCTAGACTACACAACCAGAGTAAAGCAGCCAGTGAGAGGGCCAGCCTGCAAACACTGACATAGCCATTTCACTATTTATAATAGTATTTCTGAGGTGTTTTTCCCTCCCATCTTCTGCACTGCTTGGCATCTGACTTCACTCTCCCCCAGGCAAGCACATTCTCTGCCTATGAGTTTGGAGAGTTGCTAGAACAGAGCCCTGCCCCTAAACAGTAGCTTTAGTCTTAACTATATCAAAAACACTAAATGAGTATAAAGCGCTCATGTAGAGAAATAATGGGGCACACAAGGTTAAGTGTGTTATTGCTCTACTACCTGCAGATTGACTGCAAAAGCTACCTCCGTGTCAAAGGCACCTGCACCTTGGATGATGAGCCAGTTTGCAGCTCTGATGGCAAAATATACAAAAACAAATGCCAGTTGTGTTCTGCACTTCAGTAAGTACAGGGTTCACCATACAGTCTTAAAACCATTGCTGCATTAGGAGAGCAGAAATATGCAAAGCAACCGCTGTTAATGGAAAGCCCAAAGCTCCCTTTGAGCCCCCTAGATAAATCCATCCCTGCTGCGTGCTCCTATCCTGACTCTCACTTTTCTGTGACTCCACAGGCGCTATAGAACTTCAATCCAAGTGATTTTCATTTCTGTTCTGCTTCTCTTACAACTGAAGTCAGATTCCCATTTGCAGTCTTGAGGTCTCCCTCCCTGTAAGAGTAATTTAAGCTCTATCTATAGGAGGAGGTGTCCAAGTTTACTGGGTTTGTCTGAATCTTTTACATAACCTGAGGAATCAGGAAAGATATTAAATATTAAGTGGGCTGCTCTGTAACTTGGGCAGCATGGGGGCATCCACTTATTTTGGTAAACAGCAGCTGCACCACCAGGACTGTCAAGGAAATTCTTTGTAATTTTGGCCTCACCCTTTCTCTTCAGATCGGATGCAAAGCCTATTTTTCTCAAACAACTTGAGGAGTGCAGAGGGATGGTACCATAGTCTTCACACTCATTTTCTCCTTGTAATGTCTACAATCAAGCATGCTCTTCAATGCTCCAGAAGACTGCTGTGTGTTGGTCTCTGCGTTTTCTGATCAATAAATTAAATTCAGCTGCTCCCTTTGCCATGGACAGGGTTTTTTTTTCCAGGTTGGGAGTAATTTTCTCTAGGGTTTTAAGAGCTTATCTGTCAGGCAGGAGTGATTGTGAAATAAACCACAATAAAGAACAAAGTGTAACACCTATCACACAACAATCTGAGCCCTGTCAGGAATATGTGCTTCCGTACCAAACTACAAAGTTTGGTACCAAGAGAAAACAAACTTCTATAAAATACTGCCGCTTTCCTCATTTCTGTTTCTCATAGGGTATAATTGTGTGCTGGCACACATCCTAAATGCCCAAGACCCAGCTTTGTAGTTGTATCAGCACTGAGTTTTAAAGGAATCTTTCAAGAGCCTTGGTGGCATAGGTAAAATGGCCCTGGAGAAATGTGAAAGGACCGTCATGAGCTCTACTTGGTCACACATGGGCAACGGACAGGTTTAGCAGTGTGTTATAAAAAGGAGATTTATGGCAAAGGGAAGAAACTCTCATAAGGAAGAAAATTAGGAACTTTGGCTTCCTTGAAGGGTGTGTTCCCTAGAGACTCATCTGTGTTGATCACAGAAAATTGGAGCAAGCTGGGCACTGATGTAATGAGCCCTAACGAAGACCAGAGGAGAAATTAGGCTAGGCTCAGACTTTCAGCTTTTTGTAGAAAAGATCTTAAATGGTTCATCTGGAGTGTTTGAAGCACAGGTAGGGGCAGGGGAACTCAGGAAAAGGTCTTGTGTTTTCCAACCCTAGGGAAGAAAGGCTAGAAGATGTGCTGGTAGCTCCAAGATAGTTTCTGTCTTGGAAAGCTAATATATAGAGATAATATCTTGGTGGGAGCATAAGGAGTGAGATGGATGCACAGTGATAAATGTGAATGTTCATGACAATGTGCTGACTTTTTGTGTGAGTCAGGTAATGAGCATGCGAACAAGAGAGGTGAAAAGTCCCAGGTGACACAGTGCACATACTCCCTTCCTCTTCTTTTCTCCACCTCTAATTCTCTTGTTATGTTGCAAGGCTGTCAGTTGTTAAGGCTCATAGCTGGGGGTAGAATCTGAGACTTCCAAGCTTTCTCTTGTTTCCTGGGGTAGACCATTTCTTGGCCTAGCAATTCTGTTGGTTCTCCTACCAGAAATTGCCCTTTCTCTAATAGTAGCAGTACTCCATTCTAGAAAAAGAGGTGGAACTTTATTTATTTGGTTAGGACAGAGAATATAAATCTCTATATAAATATAATTACACCCATTAGATCCGAAATCGAGTTCCAGGTACCTTTCTTTCACCACAGATTTCTAGACAAGTCAGAGGTGCAGAAGATTTTCCTTGCCTACGCTAGTGTAAGTGGCCTGTTTCATATGTTATAAAGAAATGGAAAACGTGGTAATAAAGGTAATCACCTATTTGGCAATTTAGTCTCTTCCTCTCCTCAGCCTGCAAGGAATTGGTCCCTGTGGTACATTTTCCAGAGCTTTATCCAGAAAGACATGCTGCAGCAAGTAAAATATCTACCCAAATCTTTGGGTAGATAAAGAACTGAAGTATTAATGCTGTGGTCATGAGCAGTGGTGTATGATAGCGGAAAAGGAAAACAAGTCATTCTGTGAGCAGCAGAACTAAGTGTGATTTTGAAGGAATCTGCAGCTGAATGACTTGATAACTAAATTATACTAAAGGCTGTATAATAAATTCACTCTTATTAGACATCAGAGAATTCACCTGTTAGTCACAGTTTCTCTGCTATGTGGATTTTATGTCCAGTAAGTTGGAAAGTGTAATGCTTTCCCAGTTGTATGGCATTCATAACATTTCTCTCTTGTAGAATTCCTTTCCCTTGCTGGCTGAGGACATGAGTAGAGTCTCTCTTCTGTCCATTTGTCTACTGTTACAAATCTGAAGAAAGAAACTTGATCTTTTCTTTCACTTCAGTGTCAAATTTGGTGGGAAGTAGTTGCAGATTCAAAATTTACTGGGAAAACTAATAAGCAGATATATGTGCAGGGTATTCATGTAAGGCTTGTTTCCTTAGGAAAGCATACTGAAAAATGTAGGTGATTCTTCCCACCTGAACAGATATTGCAAACAGTGCAGCTGAACACCTTTGTGAAGTATCAGCTGGAAATAGAGCTCAGGTCTCATGATTCTCCATCAGATTCCCCTAGTCGCCATTTACTGTGGGAGTGGAGCTCTAACATGTTTGTGAATGTGAAGAACTAGAAAACACTGTCAGCTAAGTTTAAATAGTTCAAGGAGGAGAGTCAGGAGTGCTGTCCAGGACTCCAAACACAGCCATGAGAATGTGTCACATCAGTGTGTTTCTCCACCCAAACCCAACAAATTTAGAACCGACTTCAAAAATAGATAGGGAACAACGTATAATTGGTTTCACAGACAACACATTCTCACGCTGTGATTTATTTCATAACGTCTAGTAAGTGTCATCACGCCGCACTCAAAACCTCTGAGCTGGTATTCAGCAAGGGCCCAGAGAATGAAAATTACCAGCTTCCCTGATGAATCACTGCTTTGAAAATTCACCCGTATGAGAATCTTGTGATTATTTAGAAAAAAAAAAAAAAAAAGTATTACACGCCTGAGTCTATCACTCATATAATTAGCCCTTCTTTCTAGGTTTGATGTGGATAGGACAGCATTCCTAAAGCACCATAAACATGGACAGGACCAATAACGACTTTAGAAACGAAGTGGAGAAGTTCTCACAATTAAGGTGGGGAATGAGGACAGCTACTCATGGGCACATAAATACACAGAGAGGCAGGTCTGTGAGCGCATTGCTGGGACACCACCTCCAGAATAGACCACTTGACTTGGACTAAAGAGCTAGCCGCAGCATGAAGACAACGGGTGTCCTAGTGCTTCTCAGCTTGCTGCTACTGTCTTTCTTCTCCGGTAAGTTCTCTTTTCTGTAGCCTAGAAAGAAACTGTCCTGACACCAGTAAACTTCAGACAACCTTGATCTCTGGATGACAGGTCTGAAGATAAAGCTGAGCAAGTGGAAAATATCTGCTTTTTAATTTTTTTTCTCACTTGGACAACATGTTTCCACCCCTTGTGCTCTTCCACAGTGACTAATGCAGAGAAGGTGTCACTGGGAGACAAAAGGATCAAATTTGAAGTGGTTGCTTAAAAAAATATATATCAAAGCAGAATGTAGCTGTTAATTTTGGTATGTATGCTAGCTGGAGAGATTTGCTGAATCAGCTAAAGGAGAAACTGGCACCTAAAGGTCATTTCTTGTTTTGACTGTAAACATCTTGGTATTCGGTGTTTTCATTAAAGATGTGGAAACATGTAATTAAATGAGAGTTTCAGCTTTTGTTTATGTTGTAGAGAAAAGCTTGAAAATTTAATTCAAATGTCCTCATGGACAAAGAGGGCAAATTTAAAGGATCCAGCATTTATGTATCTTGAGATTTTCACATCTCTTTGACAATTTGGGGAAGCTGATTGATGATTTTTGAACATATAGGTCACATCAGTGGTATCAATTGCATATGTCCAGCTGACCCAGCTCCAGAAGGTTTGTGGCAACAGTTATTGAACAATACGAAGACCAGGAATTATTTATACTTGTTTTTCTGTGAATAATTTGAATAAAGAATTCACTTGAGAAAATGGCAAGCTGTGCGTGGAGAGAAGAGGTGAATTACTTTGTACATATTATTCATTATGAAATATTCATCTGTCTCTAATTGAGTCTTAATTGGGGCTGGGTTCCATCAGAGTGCTGACATTTCCTTACAAAGCCAGGGAGAATGCTCTGTGATCTCATATAAAATAAATAGATGTCAAGAGATATCATCATAAAATCTTGTGTGGCTGCATGTAATATTCATAAAAAAAAATCTAATGAGGTATTTTGTAAATAATACACAGAGAGCCATAACAGTGACTTTGCAATTAATGCTGCCTGGCCTGACCAGAGGACATGATAAACACAGCAGCAACAGGGATAAAACATGGAAATACATTAGAATTGGTGGAAGATGTGAGGTGGGTTGATGGGTAATGGTCTAGATAATTCTAGATAATTGGATGCTGAGTGGGATTTCCCTCCTAGCAAGAGGACCCAGGTGTAGTACAAAGGCTTCTCACCTTCTGCCCCAGGTTCCCTTCTGCTCAGACCCACCTGCTGAGACCCTGGCAGTGACCCCACTTCTCTCAGCAAGTACAGCAGCAGCTTCTGGCATTGGGCACGCTGTTGTAATCCTCCCCAGCTAGACACGCAACCCCACATCCTGCTGCCTCACTGCCATGTGAGAAGCTGGGGACTTTGCTGTCCCACATACGGAGAGCATGCATGGCCCACGTCTTCCAGATCTGCATTCAGTCCTCCCTCAGATGTCAGAATCCCCCTTAAAAACATCTCAAGGTCACCCTGTCCCAGAGGTATGACTCAATCTGTGTGTCTGACTGCAGTCTTTGCAGTGAAGAAGTATAAAATGGCTATGGCTGATTATCTTCAAGACGAGACCCCGTGGTTACAGTGAACATTTTGCTCTCTTGCTGACTGGCACTGCCTGTTCTGCTCTGTATCACAGCATGACATCTCTTTGTATCTTACCCTGAATGAAGTTCTCTGGGAGAGTCTCAGGGCCATGCCATACTTACGACGGGTATAAAGCTGACCACAGGGCCTCTTCTACAGCTCCACAGCATTCTCCTGATAATAATATCGGCCATTTTCACTGTTTAGAGGTGCAGGAGACTCAAAGCCCAAAAAGCGAATATAAAGAATTAAAATCTTTGTTGAGTGCAGCTCCAGGTCTGATATGCCAGATTGCTTCCATTGGCGTGGCTGCCTTCCAAGAAGACTGACTTATGTATCTAAGGTGCAGTTAGCAGCTGAATGACTGGTTATATGTTATTTTAATAGCATTTCTCAAAAGCAAAATACTGAAAAGCAGTTCAGAAAGCGTATTTCCTACCCCCTCCTCCACTGCACAGGATGACAGAGTAGGGGAAACCTATGGTATGTGTCACTGTGTTTTGGAAAAAGATTTGTGATTTTAGCACAGCTTCTCTGAGAAAATAATGCATAAAATCTCTGTTTTTTATTCCAGATGCAGCAGGTCAAGACATTGAAGAGGTTAGTGCAGTTGTTTCCACTTACTGAATCTGCATTTTCTCCTGATCCTAGGAGAACAGTTTTGGAAACCAGGTCTCGGTGTATGGTATACAGTTTCCAATGTCTGGTGGGACCAGGTGAATCCCTCCAGGTGGTTCCAACCTTTTGGGGCATTCACCATTGTATCGGCGGTGTGATCTGTGACTACTCGAGCAAGCAGACCAGGGAAATAGACAACTGGTTTAGCAAAGGCCTCCCAGGATGAGGCGCAGAGCGTTTGCACAGCGTTGCATCCATATGCTTAGCCTTGCAACACTGCTTTCAGCAACTTTGCTCCATTGCCTAATCTTGTCAAGAAACAAATGGAATACTGAGAGTATTTTATTCCCCGCCTAAACCAGGTTCATTACTGGGAACTTGTCCAGAGACAAAATAGCTGTACATTTCATGGATGCCATTTTTAATCCCCCGAAGACTACGGGTTTTTTTTTGCCTTCTGCAGGGAAGGCAGAAAGCTCAGCAGCTGTAAGCTGAGTGTTCTGTTTCACAACGTGCATAATGCCAGGTAGCAGGGAGCTAACTTGGGGCCAAGTGCCTGAAAGAGCATCAGTGCTGACTCTTCTCCTTGCATGCCTGGGCTAATCCACTTTTGTCTTCAGAAGACGAGGATTTCTCCCCGATAAGCACAGTCTTCCTCCTCAGACACAGGACTGAAATTCTCATGAAACACCACTGCTGTTCACTTCTGACAGGCCTTTTTCTTTCAGAAAATAGGGAGTATCATCACGGCTGCTTTAAGTCCTCTTGACAGAAAGAGGATTCTTTAGCGACCTTGCTTCCCACTAGGGATGTGAAACAAAGAATACGTGAGTTCTAAAAGCTCTTTTTTATTCCTTTTATAGATTTGTAAAGAGTTTACAAACAGAAGTATGTACTGCACGAGGGAGTCCAACCCTCACTGTGGCACGGATGGTGTAACGTATGGAAACCGGTGTGCTTTCTGCAAGGCAGTTCTGTAAGTGAAAGAAGGGGGAACTGAAAGAAAAGATGTTGGCCCAAGTTTCATGTATAGAGTGCTGTTCTTCAGGGAGGGGAGGTTGGGCATCCAGGCTGCTCCTCTTGTATAGACTGGCCCCTGATTGCTGCCAAATATAGTATTTCCTTTTTGGAACAGAGTTGCATGATTGTAAGTTAATTTTAACTCATTTCTGGGCTTGTTATGATTCTGGTTGCCATGCAGAGAGAATGCATAGGGCCTGAGAGCCAATTGCATTCTGTTTATACCTTCTGTGGGGTTTAGACCCACAGCATATCCCACTGTATGCCAGGGGCTGAAACTCCCACTGTCCAGACCTCAAGGTACTGAGAAGTGTCTGGAGGAAGGCAGGAGCTGAGTCACGCCAAATTGCTGCTGAAAAGTCTTACTGTGTTTTGTGGGACAAGACACAGCCTCAGAGGAAGAAACCAGAGTTTACCCTTTCCTGGAGCTCTATTTCTCCATCTTCTTCTTTAATTGGAGCTAGTACTTCTGGATCCGGTGTGCTTGCAAAACATCAATTTCTCTTTAGCAATCACACACGTCTTGGTGCCTGCTGAAGATTTTCACCTCACAGGGAAAATCTGAGAAAAGAAAGGGGAGGGAGAAAGCAGCTTGATATTCCTTGTGAGGCTCCAGGCTTTGCTAGCATCAGTCAGGCAAAAGATCCTCTTCTGAAAGATGAGTTCCTTATTCCCCACTGCTATGACTGTGTTGTCTGTCATAAACTACTCTGCCTGAGTCTGTCTTGCTCCTTTTATAGGAGAAGTGGAGGAAAAATAAGATTGAAACATCTGGGGAAATGCTGAGTCCTCTCTGTTACTGAGCACTAAAAGCAGATCAACCTTCAGCAACGGTTGTAGATGCCCAAGCGTAGACATGGGAGCAGCTTGCCCTCATCTCCGACGTCTCTGCTCAATAAAACAAAACTCAGCACAACTCTTTGGTTGGTTTCCTTTTTCTGCAACACCCAGAAAAGCTTTCCAATGCAGCTTCGCCAGGACCTAACATGTAGCTTTGCTTTGCTGCTTTATTACAACACCTTCTCCGCAGAAGGCAAGGCGCTCCCTGTGCAACAAAGACAAAGCGACGATTGCAATGGTTTCCCATGGAGCTGCGTCCTCTCTTGCGCGGTGCCCTAGCTCTTCCACCCAGTCCCACCGGACACGTTGGCACGTGGGTGCCGCGCAGCCAGGCGGTGCTGGATCCTGCCGCAGCCCTTCCCGTGCCGCAGCGCGGGGACCAGTGTGGGTCCCTATCGCTTACCCAGCCTCCTGACCCACGTCTCTCCCTCTCCCTGAGATGCTGTGGGAGGCTGATGGGATGGCTAGTGAACAGCGTGCCTGCGTATGTCTCATCTCCTTTGGAAATCTGAAGGCTAGGGAATATTGCTCCATGTAAGCCTGTAACAAGAAGGTGGCAGGTGGAGGCTGGCTCAAGGCAGAAGCAGGGAGGCTTTTCTTTCTAACGCAGCTCTTTTCTTCTTTGGTCTAAGGAAATGCTTTGTCTTGAAAACTGTGACTCTCAGTAGCTTTAGTTTCCTGTTGCAAAGTGGCTTCTTATGCTAATAAATAATATTTAGAAGAGCACCATATTGTACAGAGTGTCAATAATTTAAAAACAAAATACTACAGAAGAAGAGTTGTGGGATTTCTCTCCCTTTCTCTAGGATAAATACCCCCTGAATCACCCTCAGACCTTGATTTTCCAGGAACAAGTGTTTTTATTTATTCACAATTTTAATGCACACAAACTTTACTCCTTTCCTTAGTTTTCACAGTACTGCCCTCTCTCTTCTCGGTGCTGGTTGGAAAATCATTCTTTGTATTAACATGAGAAACTCCAGAGCTTCTCCCCATTCACTGTGCAAAATTCACACAAGGGAAACACTTGCGGCATTTCCTTGTTAAAGCATTGGCAGAAGATCAATGGGCAACTAGCTTCTTAATGTTAAACACTTAGCTTTCAAAGGGAGCTTTAGATATTATCATGAGCCTCAGGGGTCAACATATTTTGCAAGCCTCTAAATGCTGAGCACCTAAACCTCTGGACCTCGTTTGGCCAGAGCTTGAGCGTTTGCCTATCATACCACGATGATTACTTTGAACTAAATTGAGGCACAAAACCTAAGCAGAGAGGCCTTAGCAATGCGCTCAGCACACCTGATGCTGGCACCTTTTAGGATAAATCACTTTTGCAGTGACAATTCTGGCAAACCCTTCGTCACTCTCTGAACGTCCCAAGCAGTGTTCAAGAGGCAGCCAGCCAAGAAGTCAGACTGCACAGGCTGCTACCAAAGTTCGATCAGATCAGCTGTGTTTAAACCTCATGTCATAACTTCCTGGATTCTTGCAAAATCTGCCACCTCTTCCAGGAAGAACAGAGCACCGCTTCATGTCCCGGGTTGTACACCCAGAGAAGGCATGCTCGTTTGCTTTCCAGTTTAGATAGCACATTAGTAAACACAACACCTAGACATCCAGAGCATGTGTAAAATCAAGGGAAGTAGGAAATGGCTCCTGCACAATGAAAGGTGGTGATGAAGGGCTAGGAAGGTGGCAGCACCTCCCTCATCATTCCTCCTGCTCTGAGAGAGGCTTGGGCTGCATGACTTCCTGGTGTCCTTTCCAGCCTGAGTGATGCTGTGATGATCTCCCTATGTGCTGAGGCTCTGGAGCAGCACGGTATTCAGAGCACAGGAGCAAAAGCCTCTTGGCCGCTTGCTTTTAAGATGGAAACATTTTAAGGAAGGATGATGAAATACTACACCCAAGATGGCCCAGAATAGCCCTCAGTGATGCCAAAAATCTCACAGCATATTCCAACATTTAATCTTTTTTAATTTGGAGGGTGCAGTAATATGGGTGGATCACAAGAGCACGTAAAACATGAGTCTTTGCCATTTAAAAACCTTTCTGTATTTTGCTATTTCAGTGCAAGTAGCAAACAAAAACACCTCTGCACCTCTACAGACTCAATGATCATCTACACCATCTGTGCTGGAAGAGCAGAGAAAGCAAGTGTGAAGCTGTGAAACCGAATTTCCCTACAACATAACTGGGAAGGGAAACACACACTACCTCTGTCTTGTTATTCTGGCTCCTATGTGTTGGCCTTGGAGACCTGGTTGCCCAGGGGAGCTGGCGCAGAGATGAGACCTGGCCAGTTCCTGGCCATCCCGCAAAGGAAGCAGGTGGCATGTCACCCCTCAGACACCGGGTGCCCATGCAGTGACACTCATCAACATCTCGAGGAAGCCGGTTTATCAGCCGTCCTCTCCCTCAGCCACAGCGCCGATCCTGCCGATCGGTCCCCCCGGTCACAGTGGGTGGCGGGATTGCTTCACCCCGTCTTGTCTTCTGTGCTCAGGAACCTATGGCAGGATGTAAATGCAGAGCACATTTTAATAATTGACCCACGAATAATAATTCTAATTGAGAAACATGGATGAACATGGAAATATAAAGGGAAAACAGTATCAGCAAACTCTTCCTGCTGGTATGGTCTGTGTGGTTATGGAAGAACTTTCAAAGGGAAGGGAAGGCTTTCACAACATATGCTGGTCAAAGGTGACCTGGTGTAAAGGTGACCTGCTCATGGTCCTGCTCTTCTGATTCTGGAAGAAGGGTTGTGAGACGGTTGTGTGTGAGAGATGGAGGTCATTAAAGATTGCACTGTCCAGACTAAATGAAATTTCATAGGAATTGCATTTAACCCTGGGTCCAAGAGATCATTAGACTTTCCCTGGGTGGCTGTCCTGGCTGTAGGCCTTTCCCAAGATTTGATCCCTTCAGGCTTAGGGAATGTGACACCCAGCTTACTATCAGCATGGAGCGTGTGCCCTGTGTTCCTACCCTATGGTTTTGCTCTAGTGGAAATCCGGCACTTCTCGGAAAGCGCGTGAGTCACTGGAGCCGGGTGGCCGTCACCAGGAGCTACGGGAGCTGCAGCAGCGCAATCTCATGGAGCGAAGGAGAACCTGCCACGTGCTGAGACCTGTGAGCAGGAAAACACCGCACTCCCGGGGTTGTGGTTAGTCCACAGGCTTGTCTACCCCAGCCCTCCCCATGATCTTGTATTGCGTGGGAGATGAGAGCCCTCAATTCTGTCCTCTGAATCCAGGTGCCAGGAGACCCTCTTGGGGGATGATTTCCCATCATGGGGAAAATTTCCAAAGCTGATAAAAACTCTTTTTTTTTTCCCCCAAGAACAGACCGATGGAGGAAGTGAGGCATCAAAGGAACACCTTCTGTCAGGATCCGTCCTTCCAGCCCAGCGGGCAGGGAGTGTGCACATCCCAATCGGTTAACTGAGATGACAGTGAGCGTTGCCTGTGCCCTTTTGCTCTTGGTTTCAGAGCACAGTGTGCACTTTCCCAGCAAGACTGATGAACACCAGTGACAAAGCTGGGTTGCAGCAGTGGTCACAGGATGTCCAGACTGAAATCAAAGCTGTGACTAGCTGTCTTCCTGGGTTTAAACATACTAGAGCCTAGAAATCAAGCACTCTTCTGGTATTTTTTCTTTGATTTCTTCCTTGGACTTTTAAATTGTGTTGTTTTGTCTTTACAGCTTTGAAAGGTGAGTCAATAAAACGCCTGAGATCTCTTTTCTATAGATAACATGAACGTTTTTATGGCCCTTCCTTTCCCCAGGGAGGGACCTCACCTGCGGTGCAGAGGCTGGAGCAGGGGCTGCCCCAGCATCTGGAGCATCCGCACAGTCTGTCCCATCCCCTGACCTGGGGTCACTGCACTGGCTCAGACCTGCCCCTCGCAGCAGCATGAGGCCCCTCTGCTCCCTATGCCCAACTCCATCCACCTCTTCCCTTAAAATAATGGAAGAATTACATTTGTGTATGGTTGCTCTTATTGAAAGAAATGTTGCTCACAGCTGAGCACCCTCCCGTGACCAGGCTGTGCACAGGGTAGAAGGAAAGGAGAGATTTCCATCTCGCAGCTTCACTCCGCTGGTCATGCAGCTGGTACATTATTGTGCCCAGGCTCTTGGCCCATCTAACACGTGTGTCCTCCACTCCCTCCTCCTGCCCCTGCACAGGCACGTGTGTCTGTTGCAATTCAGTTGAACACTTTGTCCTACTTTCCCTTTGACCGTCACAGCGTTTGACAAAGCTTTCCTTGCTGCCACAGGGCCATCCCAGGGTGTCAGGGCTGATTGCAGGGTTCCCGTAACTGGGCAGGGGAGAAGCCCTGGATTTGGTTGTCATTAAAGTTCACCCACTTTTTCCTAGGAGTTATTACTGATCTGGTTCAGAGAATAATTCAGAACAATTCAGGTCTGAGAGGACCTCAGGAGGTCTCCAGGCCAACCTTCTGCTCAAGGCAGGGTCAGCTCTGAGGTCTGACCAGGTTGCTCACAGCTTTATCCATTCTGGTCTTGAAAGCCTCCAAGAATGGAGACACAGAGCCTCTGGGGATAACCCATGACTGTTATCACAGTGAAGTTTTCCCTTATACCTTATCTGAACCTCTCTTGTTTTGAGTAACATCCACTCTCTCTTGTCCTCCAGCCATGCATGGCCATGAAGCGCCTTGCTCCATCTGCTCAGGAACCTGCTTGCAAGTGCTGAAAATCTGTACTACGTTCCCCTAAATCTGTGTCTTCATCAGGCTGAACAAACTCAGATCCTTCGGCCTCTCCTCAAAGGACAAATGCTCCAGGCCCAACCATCTTGGACGCTCTCCACTAAGCCCATTTGAGGTTGTCAATGTTTTTCCTATGCTAGGGGTCCAAAGCTAGATACAAAAGGTAAATCTGAACTAGGCCAAAGGAAAGGGATGGCTCAGGGTACATGGAGAAGTGCTGGGGTATTGCAGGGCATGGAAAAGGTGTGGGTAGTGACAGTTGCAGAGAGCAGCAGGAGGATTCAAGGATTAGAGAGAGCAGCTGAGCCTCCTCTGGGATGAAATGTCCCCCAGATGCTGTGAATCAGCTGACAATCCACTCATTGCAGCTAATGAACTTAAATAGAAGCCTAGAGGAGGTGTTTGGCTTTTTTTGTACTGATCTTGGAGCAATAGGAGGATGAGGACTTTACTCTGTGGGTAGGTGGTTTTGGGTTTTTTTTTCTATTTAATAGGCTGTGTGCTTCAGGAGCATCTTGTAGGATTATTTGCAGTAACTGTTGCTGGGGTTGGTATCTTGTAAAACTGCTCTGAAACTGCTGGGGAAGGCTTCTAAAATGTATGTGGGAGACAGAAGTTACCACCATAAGGAAAGAAAATAAGGAAAGTTATAGGATGTAATTCTATGGAAAGGCAGGTGTTATATAAGGAGCTGCTTTTTTAAAGGCTTCAGTGATGAGGGGATGTGGTTTATAGGCATCTGTTTGTCTCTGAGATATTCAGCACCCGTGTAAGGCCAGAACTTCACCAAAGTCAGCTGCTGGGGTCGCCGGAGGGAGCAGCAGTTCCTCATGGTCCCTGTGAGGACTTGACAGGGTTAAAGCTGTGCTGCTGCTGGGTCTGGAAGGGCTGTGCTGGGTGTGTTGTGTCCAGCCCTTAGGACCCTGGGGCTGGTCCTAAGCAATAGCACTGGGCCTGGCAGGAAGCAGGGCCTGGTCTTGCATGTGGCTTTCTTTAAAAATCTCAGAACAGTGATGTTGTTCTGCACAGTGCATCTCTTTCTGGGTTGAATTCACTGAGGTTGCTCTGTGAATTGAGAGTGAGCATAAATGTTCCTATTTTAGCATAAATGTTCTTATTTTTGGCAAGGGCTGTCTGTAACAATTCTAGGTGATTTTGTGGAACTGAGTATGACAAAAGTATAAACTGCCCTCCTTCTCTCTTCCAAAGGCTGGTCTTTGTCCTGTAAATGCAGGGCATTTTGCTATTCACCATTCCTAAATATGCTCTAATCTTTATTCAAAATTACAACCAGCAAATTTTCAGATAAGGCCATATTAAAGGGAGTAGAGGGACAGCAGAAGGTCACCTTTGCTGCTCCCCTGTCCCAAACCTAAGCAGTGCTGCCCAGGGTGTTTCTGCAAGGAGAACCAGAGAGGGAGAGTGTGGGAGTCCTGCTCGTTCCCAGGTATTGGGCTCCCTCTTGTGCCCGACTGGCACCGCACTGCAGCGCCGCTGCCCCGGGAGCTGGATGTGCTCCAGGCGTGCGGAGGCTCTGCTCCTGTCCTTGCTACACAGGCACATTTTGGAGACGAGCCATTGCTTCCCCTCTGCAACAACCTCTGGGAGCAAGACAGCTCTGTTGGAAAAAAGCTCATGCTGCCTTGTAGTCCTAATGCTCTGCAGAGTGATGGGCTAGACTCAGCTGGTTTTAATTGCCGAACCCTTGCTTAGAGGTGCCAGGAGCAGTATTATGCACAAAGTTATTTATCCTCAGAGACTCTAAAGTTCCTGAGCTTGCACACAAGCACCTGCTCTTTTCAGGATGGGTGTCTGTTTTGGTCTGTTCTGGCAATGAATTACATCAATAGAAATTTGTTCAAGTGCACCCAGGGCAAAGAGCCACTGAAGTTGCAAGCTATCCTAGTGATTTTTGTGAATTTATTTTGTTACCCATGCCCCAGCTCTGCCTTCAGGCAGCTGTTTTCCTCTCCTCTGAGACCCCTGTTGAGGCATGGTGCTCTGAGCATATTCCCAAAGCCCTGGCAGGGTAAAGACCCCTCCCACCCCCTGTGCAGGAGCAGTCATCTTTCAAAGAGCTCAGTCACAGGAGGCAGCAACAGCAGGTCCCTTTACCATAACAAATAAAAGCAGCACTCAGCAATGGCTTGCTCTGTCTGAGGCTGCATGTGCTGCTGTCTTCTGCAGGAAACAGCTCACCTCTCCTACTGATCCTGGAAGAAAAAATTGAGGCAGAGGCAGCTGAGATGAGCAGGGCTCTGCTGTGTCTGCTGCTGGGTTCAGATACTGCAATTCACCTTTGGTGGGGGTACTCCAGGCATGACATATTCTCTCCACTTTTCACTGAATCCTGCTGTGAAGGACTCCTGGACATCACCTCTCTAAAGCTCTTCCCCTCCATTAATGCTGTGACAAGCAAGAAAGCAATTTTTCACCCTTATGCTGGAACACAGAGTAGGTAAGGTGGAGCCTGCTCTATGCTGGCAGGGTCTTGGGTGACCTGCTGCTGCAGAGGGTGCTCTGCAGTTTGCTCTTGTGTCTTGGTGGCTCATCCAGGCCTAGTTAACTGGGTGGCACAGTCTAGGGCTTGGCACTGTCCATTCAAAGCCTGACGGGCTGCTGATGCTCTTCCCTGCGCAACAAGCTGCGGAGCAGGGGAGGGGGGAGAGCGCAGTACCAGTGATAGACGCTGGATGCTGCCACAGACTGAATGGTTTTATCGGGGCTGCTGTGTCTGTTCCACACAGTTCAGCCTCCAGTGTGTCTGGCATTGGGCTGCAATTCCCACTGCTTCAGCTCCCGCAGCCAAGTAGTGAGGTGAGGCTAAACATGTAGCTTCCTAAAAAATACAGTTTAAGCCACTCTGATAACCATGACTCCAAAGCCTGAGAAACTCAAAGATAAAAAGCTAACTCTTCTGGAGAATTCAGGGTGATATATTTTGCTGGGCAATGTTTTTAGTGGATTAAATCCCAGCCCTTATTTCATTTGCAAGTATGATTAGCTTTGGGTCACAAGACAAACATCTGACAGATTGCTCTGGTGCTAAGGCAAGAACATGACCTCCTCTCTTTATTCCTGCCTTCATGGGCAGTTCCTCCACTTGCTCCAATCACTGTTATGTTTAAAATCTCAATGAGAGAACCTAGTCCATACTCTTCCTCTTTGCATATGGGGCTCTGTTCCCAGGTTTGTGGGAAGATACTGGATCAAAGCAAGCAGGAATAATTGGTAATTTAGCAGATTTGAAAACCAACGAGCTTTCTAGACAGCTTGGACAGATTTTGCAGTCCAGATCACTTCACCCTTTACCTGGGATACTTCTAGCCATGACTGGTAACACCAGGACTTGCATTTTTTATTGTCAGAGTTTTGCTGTTGACTTCAGTGTAATAATAGCTGCGTGCAGTAGGTTTTTCAAACCAAGACTTTGCTACAGGCCCCCCAGCAGATGCTGCTGAGCTCCTTGGAAGAGCTAGGAAGAGAAACAGCAGTGCAGCTGGGCTGGCTCCTGGGGAGCTGTCACTCCTGTTGTTATCACAGAAAGAATAAGCTCCTGCAGGGGATGCAAGTGGCAGGGAGCGTCTATTGCAAAGAGGATGCTGGTGAATGTCCTGTAATATGTAGCCCATGTTTTGCTTTTTTCATCTTATTTTGTGAAAGGATTAAAAAAAAAGAAAAAAGCATTCTGGAAGAAATACTTGTAAATTCTTTCCAATTTTGGGAAAATCAGAGTTAACATAGGATAGGGATAAATTAATATTTAAGGAGCAGATGCCTCCAGGAGTACCATGAGCTGTAGTTTTATACGGGTGGGTGAAGAACTCTAGAAATGGAGACAACCTCCAGAGGTAAAAAGCTGTTTGATCAGCTGAATCTGGAAGGAGAAAGCACTCACAAAGTTGCATGTGCTACATAAAATGAGGGCATCCTTATTAGAGTTTGGGGAACATTTTTTTTTTTTCTTCCTAAAGTTAAATTCAGGAAGCTCAGTGTTTCTCCTGTGGGATAGTGCAGGTTAGTGTAGCCAACCTGTGAGCATTTCAAATATTCAGCTTTAACCAGTCAAGCCTCCCTTCCATTTGAAAGCAGACCCATACTGCTGAGAAAGGATGCATGATAAGCTATAATTAGAGATGGGCCTTAAAACTCCTGCTCTTAGCAATAGGATAGTATTGGATAATAAATGGAAATGAATGAGTCAAATTGAAGAGCACTTCAGCTTCCTAGCCTTGCCATGGCTCCGTGACTGCAGTGTTGCTGCTGAAAAGGCCATAGGAAGGTAAGAGCCATGCATAGCTTTTCCACTTGAAAAGAGGTAGTACAAGGTTGAAGGGCAGGTATGGGGTCACTGGGAGGGTGTCTGGGGCAGACACACCTGCAATGGACTAGGCAGCTTTATTAAAAAAAAAAAAAAAAAAAATCATTACTTTAAAAAAATACCATCTCTTTATCACTCTTTTGATCACTGAAGCAGTAAATACTCCTTTTTTTTTTTTTTTACAAAATGTGCTCATTTTTGCCTTGGTTTAAGGAAATATCCATCATCAGGACAACAGTGGGGCCCAAAAGTCACACTAGCATCAGTTGTATTTTAAGCATGTGCTTGAAATTCTGCTCATGCTTACTTGCCAAGCTGGTGATTGCAATGCTCACTGCTCAAAGCCTCGCATACCCCTGTATGAAATGAAGCATGGAATGAATATAGAAAGCAGCATAAAGAACAAGTAAGCCTTGCAAAACAAAATTTTATGGCTATCTTTATTTGGCTTAAGAAGCAGCATATCTTATAATGTTTTATTAAAAGCTGCTAAATTATTAACATTATTCCTCCTGTGCCACAATTTGTTCTTCCAGTATGACTCTAGCTAGAGGGTAGTGCCTGAGGAGTAAAGTTAGATGCTTACCAAAGGAGCTATTAGCTTGTAACACACCAATAACTTGCAATGTAAAGCTAGCAGAGCATTCTGTCACTGCAATATCAGAACACGAGGTTTCCTAGGGAGAATTTAGTGTCCACTGTGCCAATAATGCACAAATTAAGAGACGTGATATCCATCCATGTGAAGATGCTTTTAAGAAACAAGCGAAAAAATTCCAGACCACTTGACAGAGAAGGCAGGAAGGAGGTCTTCTAACTAGTGTTGCTAAGTGTCAGCCAAAAATGACTTTTCTTAATCTGTTTCCCTCCAGCATTTCCCTCCAATACCAAATGACCAAAATAATCCAGCAGTCAAAATACTCCAGGATGTCATGAGGGAAGGACAGGGGATGTAACCCATGACCACGCAGGCCTCACTCTGGGTCACACAGGACCTTGCATGGTGGCTGTACTGACACCTAGTCTTTACCGTGGTGAAAAATGAGATGTGTTTAGAAGATGTTCATACATCAAAAAAAGGGTAGTTTTATGTGAGTAGAGTGGGTACACTTAGTTTCAGCTGGAAGATTGGGAAAAAAATACTAAATTTCAGTTAAGTGTTAATCATGCAATTTATGTGCCTACCAAACCCATAGTGCTAAGAACAATATGGAATTTGAGAACAAGCTCTTTTTGACTTGTCCATATAATTTCTTAGCAAAAAAATAATTGGTAGGAAATCAAAAAGTTAATGGCATGGTATTGTATGTGTGTGGCAAGGAAATATGTTGAGCTATGCACAGACTCCTGAGAATTAAATGAACATTCGAGTGTTTACAGTTACCAAATCAGCATTGCAGCATTCCCAGAGATGAGCAGAATTTGTAAGTATGCCTTGAATTATGAAGCTCTGAGATACAAGAGAAAGGTCATCAGTACATAAAAGGTCATTTTAAACTCTTTATAATAAAATATTACCAGAAATGGGCTGGTGTATGAATGATGAGTTTGAAGTTTCAAGTGACTTTCAGGGAGCAGAGAGAATTGGGCGTTGCACTGTAGGGGGTCTGGAGCAGATAATACAACTGAGCTGGGAAATAAAGGTCTAAGGTACTCAGTATGGGCCAGCAGATCAAGCTAGGAGTCAGGAGAGTCAAACTCAGCTCTGTAACCCACCATTCTCTACAAAAACCTAAATAAACTGAAATTGTTCAAGTCTTCAACTGTGAAGCAGTTGAAGATCTTGCACCCTTTGAGTAGCTTATACCCAAGGCCATCCTGATCAGACAACAGCCCTCCCAAAGCATGTGGGGAACTGTACAGTATTCCAGTAACTGCCTTGCTGTTGCTGGATAGTATTGCCCATATTATCCACATAAGAGATTTGTAACATTTGAAAGGTGTATCTTTTCTCAGGAGAAATCAGTATTCTTCTCTAGTCCTTCTGTTATTCTTCAGCATTGCCTTTTCCTTCAATTGTCTTCCTCAAATTCACCGAAGCACTTCACCAGACACCTTAAACTGGGTGCAGTGGTCACCCACTCTCCTAACTGGGAGCATCTGTCATCATTTTTGCCATGTCAATAGTGAAATGTCAAGGTGTTCTGCCCTCTGACACCTTTTCATTGCAGCATTCCTGGTTTTGAACAGTTTTAATGAATCAGGAGAACTGTGTATATTTTTACATTCTAAAACAGTTTTCTACCTAGACTTCATCTTACTGGTAGAAAGGAAGTATTCAAAACTCCTCACATCAGTCTTAAATACATCCCAGATAGACAGAGTGGAAAATTGTCTGAAACCATTTGGCATCTACTTGCTGTCAATCACATGTCAAGTCAGGAATAACAGTTGGCAACTAGCTGTAAACTTCACAGTCTTGCAGCAAGATTTGTGGAGCTGAATTTGCAGTTCAGTCCTTGGCTTTGGCTGTCATTCTCTGTAACTCCAGTTATAAGCATGCATGCCACAGTGAGGCATCAGAGCTGTCAAATATCCAGGGCTTTGAGGACTTCATTTTTAAATGGACTGTCTCCTCCTGTATGAATAGTCAGACAGAACAATGTACAAAATACTTGACACATAGTGGGAGGCCAATACAGCCCCTTAGACTCATGAAAGTGTTTGCAGCACTTCAGACTACCCCATTTAATACTTCTCCAGAGTCTCTCAGAATTGTTTTGATCTTCAAAATTAAGCCATACTCCCTCTCTTTGATTATATTTTAATTCTATTTCTTTTAGCAGAAATGGTCGAAGCTGCCACTGATCAAATGCTGCTTAGAAACCTTAATGTAATTTAAGAGGAAATAACATTAAGGAGCTTAGCTCTTGGTACTTATCCTAAGGCTTAATTTCACTTTGGAAATACAAGTAGGTCAAAACTGTCTTCCCTATCAAAAAGGGGAAACAAAACATAGAAATATCTTTCTCTGAATGTAAGCAGGTAAATACACATTTTCAGATAAGCAGAAAAGTAACCATTTACTTTTGCAGCTATTTTAAACTGTTAGTTAGCACACAATCCTAGGATGTGCTAGAGTTTTCTAAGCATAACCTAAAAATTCACCTAGTTCTGTTTGAACAGGAGAACTGCACAGGCCAGGGTTTCACTCCGCAGTGGTTAAAGGGTATGGACTTCAGGCAGAGCATGCTGGCCTGGCCTGTACCTGAGATTCACACTTTTTCCTGAACAGCCACAATTTCTGTATTAAGGGTATTAGAGAAAACCTCACAATTTATTTTATCATCTGACTATGGACTTCATGTTCATGAAGATGTCTAATCCCTTTAAGAACCTGCTGCTTGCCCCTGTGTATGCAACCAACTGGCAACCGTTTGCCAAAGATCACTATCTGCCTCTCCTATCATTTCTAAGCCATTCTAAGAATGACTCCTTGTTCTAGTATTGTGAGACATGATGAACAATAGTTCTGCATTTGCCTCATTCACAACTTCAGAATTTTATGAACTTTGATAACCCCTCAGCCAAATAAGTTACTGAAGTTTTTCCATAAGGCCAGTAAAATACAGATTTTGTTTGCAAAACTATCTAAATTGCAGACTAGTCTTCAAACAAACAAAACATGATCACCACACCCAGACCACTCTATTTTCCACTTCAGTTTGCAAGACATTTGAAAGAAGAGTGTGCATCTGTTTCAGATTAGCAGATAATTTAAAATTCTCAGATAAAATCCTGGTGTCACTGAAACAAAAAATCACTTTTTTCTCCTTGTGCTTTCTATAAAACAAAAGAAAGGGGTATCATGTCTTCACTATAAAATTTTCATTTGCATGCCAACTTGTGAACAAAATGGTACTGGTGCATCTTAAAATTCAGCTTTCCCCTCTTGTTCTTATTTTGGACTTCTTTCCATTTGGCTGCATAAGATCTCTTAGAAGTGGTGCAACTGCAATGCCTTGGCTTTTAAGTTGAAATGTGTTTCAGTACTTCACCTATCACCCCTCTTTTCTAGCACCACTGCAATCTACCCAGGCAGAGGATGAATTTTCAGGACTTTGAGTAAGTTTGAGTAAGTCAAACTTATAGTTCAGAAATCAGCTCTAAAGAGACACTGTCAGATATTCACCTTCCATATTTACCTGAAACACAGATATTTTTCTTTTTAATCTGGTTTCTGTCTATGAGTTTAAATGCATCTTGAGTTGGTACTAAACTATGAAGAACAGTGGATAAGAAACTGTATTTTCTGACAAGTCATTCAGCTGGAGCCTAACATGCTCATCTTAACAGCTCATTTGTGTCTCTTGTCTTGACATTCTGACACTTGTTGTCAAGATTCCCTTCTGAGGCAGCGAGGTGCTTCAGTATTCAACACCACTGCCCTAAACTGCAGCAGCACATACCAGGCTCTAAGAGCAAATATAAAATCAGCATTTATGGAATATATATTAAAAAAACAATTATCATCAGTGGTTTTTCTGTTATGCAAATTACATATTAAAACAACACAAGGCAAATTATGAAAAAGGCATTTATTATTTACACAACTGCTATAGTTCCTTAAGAACAATATATCCCATTTTTATTTGAAAGGGTCAGTCTTCTTTCAAATACATGAACTGCATAATGCACAACTGTTGGTAACGCCAAACAGCAGTCACATCACACTTGTATAGTGCAGGCATAAGCAGCGCAAGTAAATGATATTTTAAGAAGAGTATGGCTGAATATTGTATTTAAACACAGTGTTTGCACTTGACAAGATTTAGCTAAGAAAGAACAAGGGGTTTTGTCATGCTTTGTTAGGAATATGACTTTCCCATCTGAGGTTTAAACCCTTTAACTGACATAGAAGAATTTTCCTTTTTCAGGTAGACTGCTTTTCACTTACCAAGTAGAATTTTCTCCCTCAAACT
>VZSV01000015.1:5698404-5716381 GCA_013398735.1 Nothocercus julius
AAAATGTTTGTTAGAAGGAGCTTCCTAACAGTTCTGCTTTTTTTTTTTTTTTTTTTTTTATCTTACTGTCTTGCACAGAGAAACACTGACATACTAATACGTACCAAACTTAGACAACTTGTAATTTATAGACTTAAATACTGGAATGGGAGAGGGAGACTGTTTCTAAAGATGACGGGAAGAGAGGGCTCATACAATTCATACACTGCCAATGCTGGCTCCTTACTCAACATTTTTGGTCTAAATTTTTTTCTAGTTTCAGAATGATTTTGGTCTTTAATGGTTATGGTTGTGTTTTGGTAGCAAAGTACTTTAAGTAGTGACATCAGAACTGTATGCAAGAGAAGGTAACTGACTTTTCTCCTGCTTTAAGCTTATTGCTGTTATCTTTTTTTTAAAAAAAAAAAAAAAAAAAAAAAAAACCACAACCAACCAACTGGAAGACCAAGTATAGCAGTCATTCTGGCATTGGATCCAGTGTCCAGCACTATTACACTCTAGCGTAGAAGCAAGGAAAAGTCCAATGATCTTAGTCATGTTCCCATCAATTCAGTGCCACACACTCTTATTAGCATTATTGTCCTTGCTTCTTTGAAAGATATCTGAAAGAAACAAAAATATACTCTTTAACAAAAGAGATGGGTACAAATATATAATACTTTTTGTAAGCCTAACATATGAATCTACTTTCTCTTCTGAATATCAAGTGCTTTACCGGGGGGGGACAGGACTATGATCAATAGCATTCATGGTTTTGGGGTTTTGCTACTTCAATATTCTTTTTACTCCATGATAAATTATCTCAGTCATTCAAGGTCATGTTTGCAAACTGTATTATTTTAAGCTGGGGAGCAAATGTAAAATGTTTGATTCTAAGAGGTTAAAAATTACATCAGTTGAATTAACGATCAGATTAGTGATTATATTCTTTAAGTTGAATATAGGATCCCTTCAAATAAATTTAAGAGTATAATGAACAGTCATCCAACAAAATGAGCAGAGCAATCTGCTACTAGTTTCTTTAGAGAATCTGAGTAGCTTTATGATCTTACAGTTCTCCTACTATAGCCAGAGCAATTTGGCTATGTGGTGATATTGACGTCTTTGTAAATACTACAAAAAATATCTAACTATTTTAATTGATACTGTGAAACATCCAGTATATTTCACTTCTAAAATGTGGTGTTAGCCCCTCTAATAGGAGAAAAAGAAAAGTCACATTCATTAGGTTATTCTTTAAAGCACTGGATAAATGTTTTTCTGTTAGCATATTGCATAGCTATTCCACATGTAATGCAACTTTGGGCCACTGCAGTGAAACTTTGGAGCACTGCATAAAATCCTGAGGATGAATTTTGGCTAAACACTTTAACCATTCTCCAACAAGAATACGGATGCCCTAAATTAGGGTGTCTTAAGTATTTGAAAAACACATTTACATAAGACAACTTATATTTCTGACTCTATGAATACCATAGTATCACACAACTTGGACAGTACCTGAGAACCACGTTGTAACACCAAACCTCAGAGTAACAACTAGAAAGGTTGCATTGTAACAAAAGACTTGAGATCTACAAAGGCTAACAGTATAGGAGCAGATAATGAAAGACTTCCAGGGACAAGGTTCCTTCAAAAATTATTTTCCCTTTAAGAAGTATAGTTGCTCTACTGAAAACAAATGCTGATCATGAACTCAGGGGGGGCGGGGAAGAGCTCCATACTGTCAAAATCCTGACTTTTCAGACAAGTAGCCTAAATACCATAGCCTTAAATTCTACTCTACTACTGGGTGACCTCTGTAACTAGAAGTGATGCTCATCTGCTCATTTGTTTCTGGCATTTCTGTAGATGATCTTAACTACAACAAAGTAGGGCCAGAGATGCAAGGAAGGAATAATTCTGACTTTGGTCTTACCTTTCCCAGTGTTTGTGATTCAGCTCCAAAAAGTCATCTAATTTTGCTATTTCTTTGAGGTATTGAGTGAGCTTTAGAAGCTCCTTGTCTTTATCCCGATTTAAATGTGCTTTCATAAAAGGCCTTATCTATATGAAATAAATAATATGGGTATAAGCATTTGCTTAAAGAAGAATCTTTCCAATTCTCTAACATTTACCACTTAATTAAAATAAATTTTTAGTACTATTCAAACTTAGAACTTCTCTTAGGTAAAAGAAAGGGAACACTTTCCTCCATTAGTGACCACCTCCAATTTGTCCTGTTACTAATGCAATCTGGACTACATTTTTTTTTTTTTCCTGTATGCCCCAGAGCAAGAAATTTATCCTGATAGTTTTGCAGTTCTTCAAGTTTTCCCCTCCCAGCAAGGCAGGATGACAAACTCATCTGCAATAGATTGACACATTTGCTAATTACGTGGACTGTATTACAGGAGACATGAGGGCTTTTCAGCTCTGCTTAATGAGTTGTGTGGCCTCTCTAAGGCCATTTTTTTTCCAACAAAAATCATTTAAATCATAACTTCAGTGACAAAAGAGATGTCAGAAATAAAACTTATCTGACAATTGCTTTAACTTGGAATGCATTATAACTGTGCCTTGTTTTAGCTATTCAACATTCTTGCCTGCAGCTCTGTTAATGTTTTGATAAACATCTTTTGAGATCTGAGCTAGAGGGAGCTCTCTGGGCAACCCTCTCCCAGAAAGGCTTTTGATATTCCTTTGATGCTCATAACAGTACACAGTTCTGATTAACATCTTCCTGTCAGGTCTCAGCGATCACTGTTTTCTTCAAATCACGGATGTTTTCAAACAAATAGCTTCTATCACTGCATTTGCAAACAATTTTTTAAAGTTTTTTTTTTTTTTGAAATTCTTTTAGTACTGTATTGCCGCACTGTAATCTATCACTAGAAACTGAAGTAGCATGCTTCAGAGCACTGATGATGTGTTTTGGAACAGGAAGTGGTTGAAAAATTTATAGAATGAAATATTTGCTGTCCTGCAGTTAAAATGGCTCCAGGTATTAAACTTTCTGGAGTGCTTGCATGCTAACAAAGTACAGCAGCTTGATATTTTCTTGATATTGTACATCACCTGTCTCAATGGCAGTAAGGCCCAACCTGATTATGTTTTGCAAGTGTAATTTATGCAGAAATTGTAATTTCAGTGATTTCATTTCTCTTAAAAGCTTGCTTAAAGTGAATCAAAGTGTACTTAATAGTGAATCGAACATTTTCTATTGCTTTTAGAAAAGCACTGCTGAGAAATGTTAGCCTGGACAAATACTAATTTAAATAAATATTAATAAAACATGTATCTTCACTGATTAAGAAATTCCTTTAAGATACAACCAGAAGTATGAAACTGTACTTTTCAAAGTGTGAGAAAAGCAGTAAAAAATGATAACTTAGTTAAAATTACCTTGAGTCCATTTTGTGGATTCATTAGGAAGTTTCGGCCAATATCATCAAACATAATGGTATTTTTTTTGCTGTAATATTCTGAAAATTTTCCCCAGATAACACCAAGGGGCTTCACCTGCAAAAATGATGCATATTAGGTTTCTGAAGTAATTCAGACTTACAGATCATATGCAGGTGATGAAAATATCACTCTGTAGGAGCTTGAATGGGACCCTTGAATTCTTTAGCTGAAAAATCAGCAGGCAGTTTGGCTTTAAGGGAAGAGATATTAATGGTATAGCATGTTAAATACTCCTAACCTAAAGAAAATCTATGTGGCACTGCATTTTCTTGCCACAGTCGTATCTATTATTTGATTTGAAAGCAGCGTTATTCAAATGAGCTACTGAAATTAAAACACCAAACATTAATAAACAATTTCAGCAGAAGCAGAATGTGATTTCATAACATGTCTGTTGAAAGACAAAAAAAAAAAAAAAAAAAAAAAAAGGAGGAAAAACAATAATACTTACATCTATTAGCCCTCTTCTGGGAGTGTGCACAGTTATCATTGCAGCACTGTCCAACATGAAGGTTATCTTGTAGTTGGCATTGGTACTCACTCCCAGCTCCTGCATCACAAAGACTATTCATTAAAGCTTCAGATTATGACAATTTTTCCTGCTGTGTAGTTGTAACACATTTGTCAAAAGCTAAGCTGCTGAGGATGAATAGAAACATACTAAAGGTAGGTATCTGTTTTATATGTGAAGAATCAAAGTACACCATTGTGTAGAAAGAAGGAAGAAAAAGGCAGGTAGGAATTTATTTTGGTAGTGTCTACAGTTAGAAATTCAACAATTGTTGGCAGCATAAAATTAGAGTAATTTTGCCGAAGAGGCAAAATAGACAGCTCATGGCCATATTTTCATGTACAACCTTTCACAAATTCTACAGTTTTCAGAACTTTGCCCTATAACAAGGATAGCAGGTCGGGGGGGGTGTGTGTGTGTGCGCGCGCGTGTGCATGCTGCTATTTGCTCATTTCAGTAACATGTAGTAAATCACAGCCTGATCAAATATCCAATAAAAAGGTTGCTCCCTTTTTTTCCCCTGAACATGTTCAAGATGGACAATGACAGTAACAAGTCAGGAGATTGTCAGTCTACATTTTAAAGATTTGATCACTCCTAAAATAAAGACTGCAAGGAAAATCATCACTTTTGGGGAAAAAAAAAAAAAAAAAAAAACCTTTGACCATTTCAAATCCTTTCTAAAATTGAAGAGCAACAATAAAATCTGCTGTGTATTTGTAACACATTTTATATTGCTGACTTAATTTTGGTGCATGCAACAGCAATAACATACAAAGCTACATAGCAAGGAGAAAATATCCACTGCAACGGCTTTCTTGCAGATATCCAGACACACACAGATGACTTGCTTTCATAGGCAAATGAAAAGTGCTAGCTACCTGGGCCAGTGTCCTGTTGTGCTAAAAAAGCTACCTGTGCTAGAACATTTGAAGTCTGTGCATAAGTACACAGTAAATTAGAGGTTAAACTTGCTTATCTGATATTGCCTCTCTTTTGTGCTGTTTCTGCTTTTGTAGATTTAAACAAAAACTGGAATACCAAGGATTGCTGGAATTATTGTTCCTAGATGGAACCTGCAGAGGTATGCACTCTTGTATGGTCAATTTAAGAAGTTGTAGTTTATTGGTAGGAATTTCAAGTGATCAAGACACAGGACCTGGCATTGAAAGGTGGTGATTCAGTAGCATATGAAAGGGCTTTGGAAGATCATCCTAAATGTGGGAAGATGACCTAGAAATGTGGAAACTGGTGACCAGTGTTGGAGAAAGAGCAAAGTTTGGACCAGTTGCTTTACACTAGGTAAAATCCTAAGCCTACAGACCATGACACAAAGAATCTGCAAATACTTCTTGCTACAAAGAATTATTTGGCTTGCAATATGGTAAATCCCACAGGTAAAGTGTAATGCTTGCACATATATATATATGTACATATATGTTTACATATATATACACACACACACATATATATATATACACACACATATGTTCAAGGCTGAAACTAAGTAAAAAAAAAAAAAAAAAAGCTAGTGATTAGATCTGTAGACTTATTTCACCACACTCACACTTACCTCTAGCTGCTACAAGGCTTCGGTTTACAGCCAGAGAACTAACTCACAAGAAACAGCTACAAGCTCTTTCAAGAATATTTTAGTAATATTCTCTTTCTAGATTGAAATGATAGTTTTGTACTACAGAATCTAGGTGGTTTTTTTTTCTTCCTAGATGTAGCAGACTTGATTCAAAGACAGACATAAAATACAAAGTTGTCATACTGCTACAGAAGTCATAACTATAGGTGTCAGTAGTGTTTTATTTTCATGGAATTATTTCATAGATATGGTCAAAAGATTTTATTTCAAGATAAATACAAAGCATTTCTGTTTAGAAAAACTATAGCAAAAAAAGTTATTTTGAGCAGATTAAAATTGGAAAGTGTTTTTGCACTGCTTAAAAACTAAAAGAAAGGGTTAGTCTGTAACAAAGAGAACGGAAAGTAAAAAGTCTGAATTGATCAGTTTTCCCTGAAAAGAAGAAACTGTTTTGATTTTTAGGCATATAAACTCCCAAATCAAACATACAGCAATTTTTAGTAAGCCGATTAGCTTTAAATTTAAGACTGGCTGTAAATATGTTTTACTACTAGGTCAGCTGTGCAAAACTGGCTAGTTGCCTCATTTAGGTGTAGAAGGAACCAGGACTGAAAGAGCTCTTACGGATGTTTTAATAAGGTAGAGGAAGCAACAGAGGCACACAGCTGCAAGAGATACAAGATAAGTACAAAAGGTGCTTCCTCTTGCTGACCTAGTCCTGCATATGCCATATTTATCCACTCCTTTTTAAAAAAAAAAAAAAAAAAAAAAGTATTACACAACATTCTTAATTAGAGGTAAGACATGAAAGCAACAATGAAGGTTGCAGTAAATAATCTATTTCAGCAAACACCACCTAGTGTTTAGTTGTGCTAAATTTAGGACCCACTGCTGTGATAGTTCATGTGCAATTCTAAAATTAGATTTAATCTAATTTTGTGACAAAAGTATGTTAAAATGTCTATAAGCATTTGGAAAACTCAGATTTTGATTTACATGAGCTCCCTAGTTGGTAATCTTCTTTACAATGCTGAACATAGCAGCAACTAAATGAACAGTTAGACTAGAAATAATTAGTATATTTAAACAACTTACTTTCATTTTAGCTTCAATCCACTTCATATTAGTAGCAGCTAAAACAAAAGGGAGAAAACAGGTTAAAAAAAATAGGCCAAAAACCTGTTCACTTAACCCATCCATTTTTTTAAGCTATCCAACAATAAATCTACAAACTTTCATTTCAAAAGATCCATTCTTATTACACCTTCAGGTCACTGCCTTTAAATTATTCTGCCTTTGTGAAAGCTTACTTCTATTTCAAGGAGCTTCCTTTTCAATTGAATGCCTATAATAAGCACTGCATATATTCAAATGTATTTTCTAAATCAGCTGTTACTGAACTACAGCCTGCAGGGTGAAAGGAAGTGGGCTACAGATCTGGCCTGTGACACTATTGACTTTACAGGAAGCAATGGTAAGAATACATAAGGCCCACAGGGGACAAAATAGCAACATTGCCCACTCCTCTAAGAATTTGTGAAATTATTGTTCAAGACTATAAAATTAAGTTTTGTGATAACTTTAACATGGTTTAAAACCTATCTTGAGTAAAGTCTGCTCTCCAGATGTTGGACAGGAAGTGAAAAATGTGTTAATGCAAATGATCTACCATTCCTGTAGCTGGTTCCATTCATTTCTACTTTTCTTTTACTATGGCAGTTCACTACTTATGATCTAGACAGAGATTATTTGTAAAGGTATCTACCAAGCACTGTTTAAATATTGATTATACAATTTCATTACTGCAGACATTTGCTTATTTGTACAAACTAATACTTTGTAAAGTGATATTGAGCTTTATGCTGCGATTTGATCCATTCAGATGGGCAATATGTGGTGCTTTCTTTTTTCCTCCCACACAGAAATTACTCTTTTTCTAAAGTAACTCCAATAGCTGTATGTGAACATTTCTGGTGAATGTGTTATGGGCAAAAAAAAGACATTTTTTCATATCTTGTGATTTGCACTAAAAAGCAATATAAGTATTTCTAGCTTGGTGCTTCCATTCTTGACAATTTACAGTTAAGTCTTAGGTGTTATCTATGCTACTTACACCAAATTACAATATCATAATCCTCATAGGCAGATGTCAGGAATTCATGAAGATATGGCCTCATTAGTTCTACCCCAGTTTCAGCACACGATCTATGGTCTGCAAAGATGAGAAATTGTTTAGGGTGTTTAGTCTGCCTTTCCTACCAGTGATCTAGAGAGTTTTACCAGGGCAGCACTGGAAGTAATGAACACATTTACCGTGATGCATGCACATTGAATAGCAAACTCACATTTCCACTTTAAGAAGTGAAGCAGCAGAGAAGGAGAGAAGCAGCAGGGGCGGGGGGGGGGGAAGGACATTAACTTGTTGTTATTTGGGGACTTAGCTAATAATTAAATCAGGGAGAGCTTTGTGTCTAAATATCTCTGAGCAGCCATGCCAAATAGTTCATCTATGACCCTTAGCAAATTTGTGATAGCTGAGACATAAACCAGCTTCCTGTCAACCTAGTCCAGATCATCTCCTGAACATGTATCAAGCTTTTCAGACATGTAAATGCCATGTGTTTCAATTGGAAAACTGCTGTCAGTGAAATTCCATTAGAGAGAGCCCTCCAAATAAAAATCTTTGACCCTGTCATTAACAGGTGGAATTTGGACCTGAAATTGCAAACAAATCTCATGAAAAAAGAATTAAGGAAAGACAAGGGCACAGACTATTAGTTACTGTTTATAATAAAGCTGTCATGACACACCTACATTTCAGGAAACTGTGGCCTCCAAGCAAATCAGTCTGACAGAATTTTTAGGTAAAACATGCTTTCATGTATGTCTACTAACTCGTTGAAAATATAATTTGAAGCTACTCTCCCACTCCTTAAAAGAGGAATCAGTCATGTATGGATGGAGATCATTATAACAATAAAGTCATTGCTGGCTCCATGATGTCCAAGACACAGGTGAGTCAAAAGTTATTTGGATAAAGTGCTAAACTATTTTTTCACTTTTGTATACAAAATAGAACAAATGCTTTAAAATCAGTGGTGTGCAACATTGTAAGGTACAATTATTTTAAAACATATCAGCAGAAGATCCTAAAATATTATAAAGTAGATGTTGAGCAATACCACACAAGCCAAAGTTACTGGAGTGGACTTGTAAAGCAAAAATCAAGACATGTTAACTGGCAAATAAATTGACCTCTTAAATAAAACCAGATAACTGCACAAAATCTCACCAAACAGTGTATAATCAACATCTAGCACCAGTAGCTTTTTTCCTTCCCTTGGAGGATTCAGAATTTCCACTTTGTATTCTTTAACTCTGCGTGAAATTTTTAGTAGATTTTCTTCCCTAATACAACAAAGCAAAAAGTTATAGTTAATTAAAATGCATGCTGCCCATTAAATCACAGGACAATTTTAACAGATAATACTCCTAACCTATTTTCTACTTCAACAACTTCTTCTTCGATATCAAAATCATTCACAACATCATCATTATCAGGGGGTGGCCCAAGAACATCTTCCTAGAGGAATGATAATAAAAGATAATTAAGACCATTAAAGCAAAACAACACTGGATATTAAAATTCTGTTCCTGCATGCAACAGAAACAATGGCATTATTTAAACTAAGTTATTTTCACTTAATTCTGGAGTAACTAGCAAGAACTACTGAGGAATGATGAAATTCCATAATATCACAGTAACAGGTAAAAACTGATCCTGTATTGTTCCAGGTTTAATGTATATAAACTATGCAGAACATCTTACTTCGCATAGAAAAAGACATCAATAGAAATCTACAGTGCTACTATTTTTTGTAATGATTACAAGAATATTCTCAACTTAAAATCATAGTGAGAAGACATACAATCTTTCTTCCAATTTTCTTTAAAATAGCATGTAAAATATTTACCAAACTCTCTTCACGAGTGCCCATCATCATGATTTTAGTATTTGGCTTTAACTTTAGAGCTCCAAGCTTAACATCATCTTCTGCAGGCTTGCCTATAATGCAAGCAGAGATTTTTCTTGAATAGAGGTATTTTAGAAATATGTCAATATAATACCTCTTATGCTTACTTGAAAAAAAAAAAACACCCATCAAACACTAAAAGTCACAAGCTGTATTACCTTCTACCTCCATGTACAGATACAGTAGCTTGTTCCACTAGCAGCAACTTAACCTTTTTTAATGTACATTTGCAGCACTTCCACAGGGGCCATTAAAAAAGTGAACATATTGATGTAACAATAGCAAGCAACATTGTGACGTGCAAAATTTCCATGTTTGTCTGAATGATAGCTCCAGGAGGTAGATGCCCCACTGATACACATCCTGACTAGGATGTATCCTTAAATGTCTCATATGTATCCACAACAAACAATTAATCTGAATAGTTACCTTTCATCTTAAGTCCAAGCAGTTTTTGACGCTCTGGTAACACTCCAGTAAGGCCTTTAAGAGACTGTTTCAGATCCAGCACTGTGTCCTCTTCTGATAGTGAGGTTATTGTATATTCCTGTCCACCCCATTTTATTATGAGAGAGAGAGACATCCTTGAATCATATGTTCTGTATTATTTTCTGAAAAAATCTGCTGAAGAAGGAATAGAAAATGATCATGTAAGGCAAAAAAAAAAAAAAAAAAAAAAAAAGGGCAGAATTGCTCTTCTCAAAAGGCAAAATACAACATTTGAAGTATGTTAGTACTATGTTATTAATAACATTAAAAATGTTATTGAACTAAGCATCACATGCTCATTTTGCATGAAAAGATGCTAAATGTGTTGACAAAGTATGGAAATTATGAGAGAAAGAACAGCATTAAAACTAGGGCTCCAAGTTTCACTCCATTGTATTTAGCAATGTCTCATTCACCACTTGCTCCAGTGTGTGCTTGTTTGTTGTTTCTTTCAGGCGGGTACAGGCTGTTCACTGCACAATCAGCACCCAAACAGAGCACTGTAGGATCATAAAAGTCATTTCAAATCTCAGAAATGTTCCCTGCAACAAGCAACTGAACCACTCAATGATAATGTTAAATATGTAATTACAAAACAGCAAGCACAGAATACCATCAAAACACAAAAAAAAAAAAACAAAAAACATTTCTGAACCAACAGTTCAACTGAAGCATTAGTTTACTCACTGTCACTAAGATCTGTGCAATAGCTGCAGTAACACACACCCCAGGCCACATCTGTCAGTGCCAATATCAAATTAGGAGGTTGAGAACAAAGCCAAAATTCACACCTACACAATGCAACCACTCCTACCCTAAGAACTCAACATTTGTTGCAGTGCTGACAAAACAGCCATAATTACACTATCTTCAGTTTAACAAAATCAACTGTATTTACAGTTTAGTCTTGCATCAAAAACAGAGAAGCAGGACTTTTAGCTGTGCATGGAAGGGAGAAGACCATGGAAGACCATGTTTTTTGTGTGAAAGTTTGAGAGCAGGAGGAAAAAAAAAAAAAAAAAAAAAAAAAACAGAAAGCAAATCTATGAGAAAATTATCTGTTTTCAGGAGCAGCAAGAAGTACAGGCAGAGCAATTTTGAATTAAAGCCTGAGAAATGTCAGAATCAAAAAGTCTGATTCTGCTTTCTCTCCAGCATCATTTTTTCAGGTATTATCTACTCGCAGCTAAAATACTTCTCATTAATACTGTATTAAGAATGATCAAGTAAGAGATGAGAAACTGAGGACGAGATACAATCTGCTTACTGAGGACAAGATACAATCTGCTTGCTGAGGACACCAAAAGCCACCTGTCCTCATTACTCCTTCTGCAAACTCTGACCACAAGCCAAAAACTGATAGTCCTGAACAACAAAAAGCTATTTTGATTAATCAGAACTAGATAAATAACTAGTATTAATCTGTGAAAAGGACCAAGAGAGAAGTTTGTCAATATTACAGAAGTGCTAAGAGAGCCAACAGACTTTAAGGCTGTAGAGTGATAAGCAATAGAAATGCACAAGCTTATTATCACAAATAACCTCTGTCCAAGCCTAGCCTAACTTTACAAAAGGAAGTGTTTATTGTCTCCTTTCTCATCTATACCCACGCACTGACTTACCCTAAATCATCTGCAAGAAAATGGATGAGGCAAGATCTGTAGGGAAACTTCCCAGTTCTCTGTCCAGTGCTAAGGTACAAAAGATCCTCACTCTTCACTTAAGCATTTGAGCCATCATCTGTTCTTATAACATCTGAGCTATCACCTATTCTTACTCGGTTACAGTCTGTCAAGATGAAAGTCATCAGAAACACCAAACAGAAACAAATGACTGTTATTCAACCCCAAAACACCAGCGGTACTGAGTGTCCCTATCAGAACCACTGTCACAAGTGAAAATGACTAGGACCAAAGAGGAGGCAGGGGGGATTTTTGACACTTCTCCCATGCAGGCTGGTCGCATGTGACACTGACACTTAGGCACGGGGGTTGCTCTGCCCCTAAAAGCTCCCTGTCCCCCGCAAGGGTCTCCTGAGAGGTCCCTGGGGTGGGAGCGCTGCGCAGGCTGCGCTGCGGGGCTCCACGTTGCATTGCGCTTTCCCCCAGCATTAAAGCTCGCTATATTTTATATTTTGGGGTATTTTAGGGCGGCAGTGCAGGACTACCGTAGCGCAAGAGGAAGGCTGGAGCGGCAGCGCAGAGGGCGCGGGTCCCGCCAAGGCCACTGCGGCCGAGCGGGCACCGGCAGCGCCAGGCCCAGACCGCGCCGCCGCCTCGGCAGAGCCCCCGGGCGCTACAGGAGACACGGCCGGGCCCAGACGTACCGAGCTGCCCCGGTGATCGCGGCGCTCCCGCCGCCGCCGCCACTGCCCCCGCCTCCACCCCGGGCCCAGTCCCTCACCCTGGCAACGGAACCGGCGCCTTCCCGGGAGCCGCCGTTACCGGAGGCGGAAGTGGCGCCAGGCGGAAGCGGCGGGGGCAGCCGCCGGGTGATGGCGGAAGTGTAGCTGTCGCCATGGCAATGCGGCAGCCGTGCCGGGGCTCCTGGCTGGGCCCGGGGGCTCTGGGCCTCCCCAGGGGAGAGACAGGCGCGTTTTGCAGAGACGTCTCCAGCGCTGCCTTCCTCCTACACGGGCAGAGTTGGAGGAGAAAGCCCCCAAAACAGTGAGTTTGTAGGGGCCGCGGGTCCTGTGGCTGCCGGGTCGGCAGCAGAGCTGCAGCACCGCCCCGTATCGAGGCAGAGCGGAGTGCCTGCGAGCAACACGCCTGTATTCCCTCTTCAGGAAGGCATCTGTGCATTTAGGAACTATTCCTACCAAATGTGTCACATCTTGGCAAGTACAAGCCATATACATAGTGGGGTACAAATAAAGGCTGCCTAGAAGCTGGTTTACTGCAGCGTTCTCCTCTCCTGATGGAGCAAATTTAACGTGTTTCCTGCCCGCATCTGCGTTTTGAGTTCTGTTCTGTGTTCAGGCTTTAGCACGAAAGTGATCTGGCTTCCCGAAGAGCGGTGCCTGTTCCTGTCCACGTGCAACACGGGTAGAGCAGGGCTGAGCACGGCTCCGTCTCGAACAGCTTCCTCTGGCCTTGCCAGGCGCATCCATGGCTTCTCCTGGGGCTGGTAAGCGCCCAGAAGCAGCACGTAGTAACTCAAGTCACACCTTGTCGTAAAACTATGCACCCTCCAGGCCTATTTAAAACTTCAGGCAAGACAAGCCGTATGTTGTGTGCTGGCCTCTTGAGTTTTTGTCGTCCTTCTAATGCATTTCTATGAATGTCAGCTTAGCTTTTAAAAAACTTGCCTTTGGAGACAAAAGGAGGCAGTGGGGGTCTTGCCTTTGTTTGTTTATTTATTTTCTTTTTGAGGAGGACTATGAAAAAAGTTTAAGTATTTTTGATGGTATTTCATTTCATGTATGATATTGATATTTCAATATCACTGAAATATCAACACCTGAGCCTTGACTAGGACTTTTTTGTGCTACTTCAGAAAATACTCTGGACTTGACAACATTTGTGTGCTGCAGATAAATACATCCCTTTTCTTGGCTATGAGAACACATGGTGGTGCTCAATCCTAATGTTAGTAAGTGTAGAGTGGTTAAGTGATTTGGCTAAGAGCTCTTAACTATGATTTAGAGCCCAAATAGTATTGTCTTTTCTTTGCAGTGAGACATTGTAAGCTGGGGGTTTAGACTGCGATAAACTCCTGGATATCAAGAAGGAAGGAAAAGTAGCAGGGAAGTTTTAAAGCAAATGCTTACTCCCTGTCATCCTGATATGGACTGTGTCCTGGGATGCTACAGACCACAAGGAAAATCACTGCCTAATTGCTCCATTCCAGTACCCCATGTTCACAGCAAGCATTTCTGAGCAATGTGAGGAATATGCTGCTCTGTAGCCTCTAGCATAGGAGCAATTCTCCTGAATTGCTGTGCGTACTGCTTTTTAGAAAACAAAAGTCCCTTAGGAAAAATGTCTTCTATTTTGACAAGGGTCAATAAGGATCCCTTAAAATGATTATTGAAGTTGAAAATGGTATGGAAATCTCAAAGGGTTATTTTGAGAATGAGGTATTAACCAAAAAAAAAAAAAAAAATCACATGGAGAAAAGGAGTTTGAAAGTAAATGTAATGACACATAGCAAGACTGAAAGATGGTGAGTATTTGCTACATTCTTTGACTTCAATGGGTACAGTCAGTGCAGAAGTTAATGTGATGCAGACTCTTAATGGGCAACATCCCAGACTTCAAGGTTTTGCAACTTTTTTTTAAGTTGCTTTTTGTGTTCAAAGAATTCATTTGAGTATGTGCCAGTCTCTCCACCCCATTTCTAAATTGAACCCATGCTAGGAAAAAATCTAGAAGGGAGCCCATATTTTCCACTAGGCATAGAAGAATCCTTAAAATACAGCTCAAGATTAGTGTATTTTACTATGGATTTTACTACATTTCATGCTTTTTATTTTCCTTTCTCAATTCTTTTTGTACAATATCTTCCATGTATTACTTTTTTTTTTTTCCCCAGTCCCTTTTACACATTTTTAGAATTCATTCTAAGCAGGCCGTGAAAGCAAAGAAGTCTGCGAATGTTGAACTTTCCACGCCTTTATTGTACCAGTGCTTCCAGCCCAATGCAGATTCCTGTGTGAGCCTGCTAATGGTAAATGTAATTAATGTAATATAACCTACAGCCTGGTATCCTGGATGCTGCCATCACCGTGGCCTAGAAACCCCAGTGTCTGAATTCACTCTGTGATTCTGAGTCACTGCATGACTCTGGGCAGAGCACCGAGAGCTGGATTCGCAGGGCTCAATAATGTGATGTGTGAGCTAGCGGCTCAGCTGGAGATGTGGAAATGCCTTGTGTTGGAAACGAAGCACATTTTCAAGTGATCACTAATACAGCAAGTGCCTATCTCAGCTTCTTCATCACATAAGTGGAGGTTAGCATAATGTTTATCTAGCTTCCTCACAGGAGTTTCTTCAAGGTTATTTAGTTAATTTTAGCCCTGTGAGATGCTATAAATACTAGAGGGGTGTACCAATATACCATATGATTCTGCACTTTGTGAATGTGACTGTTATTTTTCTGCCACTGTTTGGCCCAATTATTTTTATTTTATTTACTTCAGTTCTTTGTATTCTAGATTATGCCCGACTGGCAAGGGACCTTGTGAGAGGACTGTGAATCTTTTGTTCACAGAACAAAACCTGATTCATCACTTTCCTTACATCACTACTCAGCTCTCTAGCTTCTCAATGCAGAGATTGATAAAGCTCTTCCTTAGGTAAATTGTAAATTACAGCAGCTGTTTATCTTTTTGGAGTCACCGCTCTTCAGTATTATGAACATGGTAAAATATATGTAATCGTATGAGATACATAATTATCAGAGATACTGTGGAAGTGGTTTCCCGGAGAGACTGAAAATTAATATGAAATTGAGAGACTGGAACTAACTGAACTACTAGAAGGAGCCCTGAAAAGCAGTGAGGGTGAAGGGAAACTGGGGGTCACTGAGAAACCAAGTGATGTGGAGCGACTTAGAAAACAGGAACACAGGCAATGAATAGCAGAGGAAAATCTGATGCGGTGACTGTGGAATAAGATGAGGTAAATTGGAGAGACACGTTGACCAAATATCTGTTGTGGAACCGAGTAGCGTTCCCAATTCCAGTGTCTCGATAGGTGTTTCTGCAACAGTTACGATTTATTTGTTTCTGCGTTTAGTGAATGGGATAAGATTACAAGAAAAGAGCACACAGATTTTGGGGGCCTGCTGTCATTTGTGTTATAAGGCAAATACATAAGGCACCAAGTTAGGTTTCATGTGCAGTCTTAATGTTGATGTTGTTTAACTTCTGCCTGTTTGACTTTTCTGTGGACCTAATTGTTAAATAAAACACTACATTATGTAATGTGATATCCTGCTTATTAAAGCATACCTTTACTTTTACATAAGTATTTATGAATATTTATTGAAGCAGTGATTATAAAAAGCTTCAAATAAACCTTCCAATGTTATTGTCTATCTTAGGCATGCAGTGTCCTACATGTCAATGTATTCTGCTGCTCTTGGGAATTCTTGTGAGCAATTTTCTTTGTATGCAGTTTGGGGTGCTGGCGTTTGTCCATGCACATGGACAAATCAAGCTTCCACATTATCTGAACTCTGCAAAGGTCTTTTGAAAGTTTTAATGAGATGCCTCCTTGCTGGCTGCTTTAGTCCTCAGTTGCTGATTGCTCAAAGTTTGAAATCTAAAAGCCTCTGCTAATAATGAGAAATAAACAATCCTTGAATGCAGAACTCTTAGCAACCCAACGTCAAACATAGAAAAAGCTTTTAAAATTCCAGAGAAGTGAAGCAGAAAGTTGAGGTAGTTTTTAAAAGACATACTTGACAGTAAAACCCTGATAAAGCCACATACCTTGTCTGCCCATTAGAAGGCTTGTGCTTTTCTAAAGTAACGCATTTTAATGATGAGAAATGATGGACTGAATGCTCAGTTCTTAGCATTTGCTTGCATCGATAGAAGAGCTTTGGTGATTTGTTACAAGACCTTCATGACACAAATACTTCTAAGATTTCCACTTCATCTCCTATAAATACCCCTTGCTCCCTGCAGCTGTGAATGTATGTTTTTTTTCTCTGAGAGTTCTTATGCCTGACACTGCAACTGCTTCATACACGCTGTGATAGAAAGTGAGGTAGTGGTACCGACAAGTTTTAAGAAACAAAAAGACAGACTAATTAGTGAATGGGCCAAGCCAGCCAGAACAATGGTGTGGCCCAACTCTGGTAGAAGCCATTTTCCCCCACATCTCTGCAGGGTTTGGAGCGGGCTTTACTCCAGATACAAGAGAATTAGGTGATAGTGGCAAGATTAACAAAAGGATTCAAAAAACAATGAAGAGGAGCAAGAGCAGGAAGCTCTTGTCATACAGGGACTTGTTAGCTGAAGGCAGAAGAAACTAACTGGTCATGTGTGGGAGGCGGACTCTGCAATGCCTGGAAGACGAGGTGCTCATGAGTAATAACCACACGTATACACACATCCTCAGCATGGCTGGACGTGCGTATTTTGTTCTTCCTACAGAAAAGAATTACTCTGTGCAGGAACCCTCACCTAAACAAAAGGCTTTGAACTATTTTGGGCCTGTGAGGAGCTGTGCTGATAAGCGGAACTCTCCAGCGGTGCCTGAGTAAAGGCCTTGGAGGGCTGTGCCGGGTGGTCTCTGTCCTGCAGAGGGACACTGGGATGGCGGAGGGGGCTGTGGGGAGGCAGACAGCCACTGCTGACATGAGTTTGACAGCTGGCAGACCCACAGGGTTAAGACCAAATACAACCACGAGCAAGCGTGCAACAGAGTTTACATGAGAGTTAACACAGGGATTTACTCCAGCTGTTTCAAAAGTGTTGGGGTGCGCAGAGAGGGGCAGTTTTGCAAAGCTCCCAAGCCCTGTCCTGACGCAACATGTGAGTGCAATGCTCCCGTTCCCCTCAGAAGCGAGAGGCAAATGCAGCCCTCCACTCGGAGCACAGGTTTGGAGCTCAGTGCCCCCTGCCCTGGCTGCTGCCCCTCTGCTCGGCGGGCCCAGCCGCCCCTCGCCGCAGGAGGAGCGCAGCGCAGCGGGGACTGGTAAGCGGCTTTCCCGCCCAGCAGGAATTAGGCCGTGGCAGCCTCGCGTGGGTCATTTCTCTACCTCTCCCAGTCCCTCACACCGACAGAGAGGATGGGGGGGATGGGGCACGATAGAAATAAAGACGGAGGGGGGGGAGAAGTCTTCCGAATTTAAATCGCAACCGCCGCCGTTGGGGGTGCGGGATGGGCACCGCCCGTCGGAGAGGGCGGGGCGCGGCACGGGGCCCCCGGCGGGCGGGGTGGTGCGCGC
>VZSV01000015.1:5721417-5733054 GCA_013398735.1 Nothocercus julius
TTGTTGTTGTTGTTCACAGATGCTTAGCTGGATGTGGAAATATCAAGTCTGGTTTTCAAGTTCTAACCCTAGCTGGAGTCAGTTATTGTATCTTTCTATGATTGTTTTCAATGGAAGTGGGATTAGAACAATTCTTAGCTTTGCAAATACTCTAGGATATTTCTGTAACTATTTAGTGACTTTGTAATTAATGCTTTTCTATTTGTAGACATGCTTCTATATTAACTTAATTTTGAACCTGCTTGGTTAAATGAATTCAGATTTTGAGTGGGGCCGCTTGTCCTGCCTTACGAGTATTTTCTGTCTGTGATATGATGGTGTGAAATGTAGGTTTGTGCATAAAAGTTAGGCTGGGTTAAGTGGTATACACGACAGCTTCACTTGAAGTGGTAAAAGCCAAAGGAAGAGCCTCAGAAATAAACTTCTGTTAAAGGTAAAATATGCATTATTTGTGAGCCTTTTGTTTTTGTGCTTGCTGCAAATCTTTTCTTGCTAATGGAATCATTGGGGACCAATTTGTGATAGTAGGGTTTTTTTCATGGTTTTGCTAACTTTAGTGTTGTCAGTAGAGCTAGCTGAGAATGTTTTTGACAAAATATGTATGTTGAGTAGAGAAGGGATTTTTGAAAAATACTATGTTAATAGAAAAGTATTTCCATGAGCAATGATCATATATGATGGGGAAACTTCTTAGTGTTTCTTATCAAATAGTGCAATTAGGCTGGCACTCACTTAAAATGTGAGCGCCTGAAGTTCTTAAGACTGCTTTGCTCAACCACTGAGACTTCTGTTTTGTTTCCTTATTGTGATTTGGATACAGAAGGATATTAGAAAGCGTGGTGGGGCGGGGGTAAGAGAGAGAGGCAAACTAGTGGTTTCCCAATCGTGTTAAGTGCATTCTTTGGCTTTGTACAAGAGTGACCTATTTTTTTTCTTTTCTGATGTTTGAGCATCCACTAAGTCTTGTCATGGTCCTTTATCTACAGGTCTGAGGATTTTAATGGTTTTATTTATTTTGTTTGTTTTTCCACCAATCAAAATAATGCTTTGTGAGCGCTCTTTACAATATAATGAGCTTAGAGCAGTGGACTTTGTTGCTTGCCTGCATTATGTTCTGTTAGAATTTGGCAGGAATTACAACTGAGGCTTTATTTAACTCATCTGTGCTTCTAGTGGAGTTAATTTCAAGGGATTTCTTATTAATATTGGATGCTTTGTCAGGCAGGGACAGAATATGCTGCAGTGTTTCTGTGGCAGCTTCTCGTAATAGCCTATGGATTGCCGTGTAATGTGATTTTTTTTTTTTTCAATATTTTTGTTTTAACAGTGTTTTAGTATATTTTGCTACCGATACAACTGCTGTACTTTTAAATTTTCTTGTGTTCTGAAGCATTAGTATGTGACTTTGGGAGGCAAAATTGCAAACTATTCAGCTTAATTTGAATGTGCAGAACCTCAATTAACTTTCAGTATAGTTGAAGTCCATGGAAGTTCTGCATTGGGAATAATTACAGATAAGATAATTAAGGTTCTCAAGTGAAAACTTTCTAGTTGTCCTAGATATTCAGTTGTTGTAGTTGACTGCAAAAGGTTTGACACTTATGAGGATGTCATTTGAAGTCAGGTGGTATTTGTCATTTTACTTGAGTATTTTTGTGACAGAGTGAATATTGGTAAGTCTCTCCCCACTCCTAAACCCTGACTTAGCTGAAAAAATAATCTAGTAAAAGCAATAGACAGCTTAATTTGTAAGGTTTAATTCTGTGTTCTTGGCAAATGTAAAGCTTTTTGAAAACAAAAGACACTAAAAGTTTGATCCAAAGAATAAAACTATGCCTATAAACTGTTTTGAGCATAGGCTGGAAATAGGCTTGAATAGCAGTTTGCCAAAACATTTTCTATAGTCTGCCTAGGTCCATAATTATGTCTGCACAATTCTGTATGTTTAATCTGCATCTTTTGTTCATAGTAAAAATTTAACATTATTACCCGTGTTCTCTAAGCAATTTGGATGGTGGTTATTCGTTTGGTGTGTCTGTAGTGTTTTGGGTGTCCTGAATTCCTTTTGCTTTATAAAGGTCAAAGTAAAGTACTGTGAAGCACTTGTTGCAGTCGTGGTGTTACATTAGACATCATGTGCACAGTGACTTTTTCCATGTGAGGGAAAGGATGTGCAGTTTGGGGAGTTACAGAGCTCCCCAGGTTGCATTAGCTTTAGAAAAGGTGTCTGTGTCTATGTAAGTAGAAAACCAAGACTGAAACCCGGATGCAGCCCTGTAACCTGTACTTAGCTGAGACAAACTGAGATGCTATTGGTCAGTCCTGACTTTTTGAGATGAATTAATTTTGCCATCATGCCTTGAAAAGTGTCACTGTGGTTTTTGGTGTATATGTCAACAGTTTATTATAGCAGCTTATCCACAGCAGCATGAGAAGAAGTTCATGTGATAGTTTTTTTTTTTTTTTTTTTTAAAAAAAAAAAACCTGTCCCCTGCTGTACAGTGGGGAAACTTTCAGTTTCTGTATATGAGCATGGTTTTATTTTGTACTTTGCTTCAATATTGGCTAAGCAGTATCTATTTAAAACTTGCACTGAGCAAAGTGGTCATTGTGGTAATCTTAAAAAGGGACAAATTGGATTAAATCCTTTATGACTCGCTTTCACAGCTGCAAATTTTGCAATCAAAAATTCCAAATTCCAAGTGCAGATTTTTCTGGTTCTCTGGTTGGGTGCAGGTATCTCAAAACGTCCGCCTGTTGGCTGGCATTGGGTCTTTTCATAAACGTGAACTCAACTAGAGACTGATACTGCTACAGTGATTGTTCTCAGTTGTTTGAATGATCTGCTTGAAGATAAACACTTGCTAGGTGATCCCTACTTTGCCCTAGAATACTTTAAGTGTATTTCTTGAGTAGTGTATGTAACTGGTGGCTTGCATATACAGCTCCGTGGGGATCTGAGTGAAAGACCCCACTGCAAGTTTTGTCATGTTCTTTAGTTTTCCTCTACTCTAGACTGTGCAGCTTTACCTGAGAGCCACAGAAATAATGTTAAGCTACACAGGGGTGATTCATGAATTCAATGATGGTAACTTTGCTTTTTAAAGTTCAGCATGTTAATATTTATGTAGCAGATAATACGTTGGGGTCCTTTGGCAGACTTCTTGGGTGCTAAAGCAGTGCAACTAGAAATGAGGGTTTATTTACTGCACGCCCTTGCATTTTTTTTTTTTTTTTCTTGGCATTGCCCCCCTTAGTTCCCCCTCTGTTTTTTTTAGAGTATTACCATGGCAAATTGCTGTTGCAAATTGACCCTTATAAAACAAACAGAAGCTGCCCTGTCAGGATCTGAATTTAACTCAGTTGATTCATTCATTCATTCATTTGTGGCCACATAGGAAAGCCCATACATATGATCACAAAGCCTAATAGCTGTTTGTATAGTGAAATTGATCTGATTACTCTTGTCTGTCTTATGCTATTAACAGTGTGCTGCAAGATCACAGAAAGGGAAGAGAATGGCTGCGAAGGAGAAGTTGGAAGCCATATTAAATGTGGCCCTAAGGGTCCCAAGCATCATGCTGTTAGATGTCTTGTACAGGTGGGATGTCAGCTCATTCTTCCAGCAGATCCAAAGAAGTAGCCTGCACAACAACCCTCTCTTCCAGTACAAGTACTTGGCCCTTAATATGCATTATGTTGGTAAGTGCACATGTATTCAAGAAAAAACAGTAATGCAGTAAATATGTTTTTTTTCTTGCTTTAATTGTAAGGATTTGGGAATAATGTTATATAATTACAGCATTTGTTTTGTTGACCATGTTTAAAGAATTTTTTGTTAGCAAGAATGAAATCCTATCCAAGGTCTTCTACTAAGCTTTATTACTTAGCTTCCATGTGGCTAAAAATACTGTTGATGCTCTGAAAGAACAGCATGCCAGCTATGGCATGTATCTGACTAGTGAGAAGGATTTTTGTGAAATGCTATCCAAACAGTAAGTATGGCAATGTAGTTTATTGGCTTTAATAGGAAACTAGGGAAGAGGGTGTTGCCAGTTTTGGACTCCGGCCATAGCCTCAGAGGGTTATCTTTCACTGCAGCGTGGATGTGGCTCTTCAGCCTTAAGAACAGTCTGTGCTACGTGTGGATTAGAGCATGTAACAAATCCTTGTGCTACAGATAAATGGGCAGAATTGCAAGGGCAGCTCATGGAGCTGAGGTTTGAATCTTGACCTGAAAGTTTAGCTCTGAAATGCCAGAAGTCTGTTTTTAGAGATGAAAGGATTGCTCTTCTGGGACCTGCCTTCCAGGTGCATGTATGATTCATCTAGTGACTGCACATGGGGTTAATTAGGGATTGTATCCCGACCGTGGAGGCTGATAGCCCTTGTGGATCTGTATCTGGACGGCCTAGCTCGGAGAGGTATGGTTAGTGTGTAACTTTCCAGCTCTGGCAGTGTTTCTTCTTTGTGAATGGCCTGGAGGATAAAGATGTGGTGAACTGAAATAAAGGAAATATATTTTAGTTAAGTAGCTTGAGAACTGTGATTTTTGAATTGACGTGTCCAGGCTTTTAATCCAGACTACAGAAATACTGGCATGTGACTTCTAATCTGTTAAATGTCTGTTATCCAGAAGTTATTTGCTGTCATTGTAAACACATGTAGCTTTCCCTGTTATGACACAGTTATACTTGTGCTGGGAGTAGCTATGTATTTACTTGCAATGTAAAAGCTGGTATTACTGGCCTGTGTCTTTTCCTATGTTTAAGGAAGAGGGTAGAGCATGTTGCTGGTGAATGTGACACAGGACTGTGGAGACAAGTAACTACAGCTGCCTGCTGCTGCTTTGCTTGTTCTGCACGTACTCTTGTATGCATGCAAATAACTTTTAGGGACTAGTTTATCAGATCAGCTTCTAATACAAAACTAACAGGTAGGCATTACGCTATCAGTATGTCAGTGAATAATTTCCAGCTCTGACACAGCTCTTCCCAGCTATTCGATGGCCTTGCTTGTGTACGTTGATTGAAATATACCAGTGAAAAGCACTGCATAGCAGATAAGTATTATTAGCAAAGTATTTTTCACTTGACTGCTATTTTAGTACTAAACCTGTGGCTTCTTCCTTTCTACTCTTTGTACAAATGGGACTTTTATGTTGTTGCAAATCTTTTATTTTTTGCTTTTGGAAGATTGAGCTTCTGCACTTTTATTACTTAAGTTGGTGATTACTACTCAAGAAGATTTTCTAAAGTATCATACAAACTGCCTATTTAAAAAAGTTTTTAAACAGTTTTCAGTGATAAAACTTTGATAATACTCTTTAAATTGATCTCTTTTGGTTCTGTGGTGTGAGAGATCTCTTTTTGTTTGTGTATGTGCTATGTCTCGGTGAGTTTGGACTTTGCATGTCTATGCAAGGCCTTATATAGATTATTTTTTTTCCTTCAGTTTGGGAAATTAAACTACTTTGAAGAAATATTGGGGGCAATTAGCTGCTAATGTGTAACTTCAGTACAAGTGGATAACACACTGTGGCTGAGACTTGCATGGGATAAATTTGTGTGCAAAATGCTTACTTACTGCCAATATTGTTCTGCAGGTTGATGCACTATTACCAGCTAGAAATATTCATGAGGAAAGCAGTTTGGGAAACAAACAAACTGGTTTAAGTGCAATGTGGTTTCAAAACATACATTTTTTTTTTTTTTTTCCAGATTGCTTGATAAATTCAAGTACTTTGTCCTTCCGGCTTCATCTGTGCTATTTCTAGTGAATTCTTTACCTCAGACTCTTATGTAGTGTAAACTAGCACTTTCTGCTACTGCTAAAACTTCTGTGTTTACTTCTGCGTTGCAGTGTAGCTCTGAGAAGATAGTCACTTTTTTTTTTTTCTTTTTTTTTTTTTTTCTCTTCTTCCCTGTTTGCATGATGAAGAAGGTGGAAACAGTAGAAACCACATCATTTCCTCCTGTAAAGGTCAAAGTAGTGCTATTTGTGCTAACTGGTAAATACTTGAAGCTAGTTCTGAAGAGAAGAGTTGTGACCTTAACCTGTAATCATAGTCAGAGTGGGATTTTAAGTTATGTTGTGCTGGAGGTACTGAAGTGCGCTAAATACATCCTATTTTGTTGTTTAAGAGTAAAAATAGGAAAAGTTATTCTATCCTAAACTTTATTGTCATTGCAAAAAATAGAAATTCTAGGGGGAAAAAAAAAACTGGCGAAACTAGATACACCACTCAAACAAATACAGTAATGTTGCTGTTAGACTGAAGTGTGAGAACAAAGAAGCAGTTGGTTCATTCCAGAAATAAATTTCTCAAAATCATGAGATGAGGAAGCATGAATTAACATGTAAATGAACTCAGTGCATACAAAGATGAAATGGTGCTCAGATTCAGCCTTATTAAAAGCATCTCTACATTTGCTGTCCCGTGTGGTCTATTTCCTTGCTCCCAGAAGTATTTAGACAAATGGATAGTAGAATTATTTTCTGAGTGTTGCTGTTCTAAACTGTAGCTGTTTTTAATTAAATGCAATTTTATGACATGTACTCAATCTTTGCTTTTTTCTTAAAAATGTACTTGCGGTGTTTTTGTATTCTCCTGGATAAAAGCCTGTGTATGCTGCAGTTGGTGGGCACAGAAGAGGGCAGAGAATGTCATGTTCAAAATAGAGCGCAGCTGTGTCTTTTTATTTATTTATTTATTCTCCCCCCGCTGTTACTCTAGCTTGTCAAACTGTATATGGCCTGTCTTTGTGTTCCAGGCTTTTACTAAGCATCTTCTTCAGCATACAAATACCTTCAGGTAACTTTTCTGTATAAAGCTGATAACTCTTTTTGGCAACTTGTATAATTTCTTTTGTTACAAGGAGGAGCGGGGGGTGGAAATGATAGAAGCTTGCTTGAAATTGTATAATACTGAATTCACTATTGTATTTCTGAGCCTCAGTCGAGGCAGCCACTGGTGCTCCTAATTTAAAACATACTGTGTCTGTTTATGTTCTTATAGCTTCACTTCTTAGTTCTTTACGAGTACTCTTCAGACTGTCCTTAGTAGCAAATAGTATTGGAACTCTTACCACGAGATATGCTATAGTATAGAAACTGTCCCTGAATTGTGCAGCAGAACTAGAATTTTGATTGTCCATTTTGATTGTCCAAACTATACTGCAATCTTTGTCAGGAACTTACTACTTGGTTTATTTATACTTAAATAACCAATCTGTTACACATTTAAAAATCATCAAACATCTGATGAGACTGATGCAGTTCACCAGTGATGAATAAATTGTGTTTCAGTGAAGTTGTTTTTCCTGGGACATGCAAATGTTAATAAGTGGAGTTTTGTGCTGTTTATACTTAAGCTGTGCCATGGCTTGCTAAATTAATTTCTGTGTAAGTATGTTTAGATACATGTTCTCATTTTAGAATTAATTTTTCAACATATTTTTCTGAAGGGTGAAGTGTTAACTCTGCTAGCTTAAAGTACAGAACTTTGTGCAGTGGAAAGCCATTGCTTGGGCAGCTCTGCAGACTGGCAGCTTGAGGAGGGGCTGTGCATTGACATTGTTTTGCAAAAACATCACTCCCCCAAAACCCCATAGACCTTAAAGCCTCCCATGCTTAGCCTGCTTTGAAAAGCTATTTTGCTAGCACGGCTGAGACAGGCTACATAAAAGCAACACTTCGAGGCGCTTGTTCTGATGCCCCAGTGGTTGCTTGAGACTGATACGGATTTTGGCAGCAAGCGCTGTCTGAACGGCTTGGCTCCTGGATTAATTTCAGCTTACTGAATTTTGCATGAGCTGTGTCATGGAGCCACTGTAGCTGTAGGAGAGTGTTTTGCGTGGAGGTTTTCAGGCGCTCTGCTTTGTAACGGAACAGCCAAAGGGCTAGTCCTTCTCACAGAAGGACAGCATGGTTGTCCCAGTCAATGCAGGAGACCCAGTTTGGCAGTCCTTCAAGGAAACTTAATATTGACTGCAGACACACAAGAACTTTTACATCTCTCCCTTTGTATGACTGAAAATTTAAGTGGCTGTTGAGGTTTCTTCTGAACTTCAGCTAGCCTCCTTTGAAGAGACCACCGAATCTTGCCTGGGAATTTCTGTGCCATGCCTTTAAGTACTGTGAGACAAAGCAAATCTTTTGAAAACCATCTATTTCAGAGGCAGGTGCTTTGGATGCACTCTATGTGAATTGTTCCAGTGGTTGGTTTTCCTGAGAATTAGATGCTGAAAATACAGGATTTCATCTTGTTGTTGTGGTACTTCTGCTGTATCAAAGACATTTCTTTGGGAAGGCTGTTCTTTGTTACTGGTACTTGTATACTGTGATCAGATCCTCCTCTGAATGAGCTGAAATGAAGCTATTAAGTGTTAGTCCAAACTGAAAGGGCTAACTTAATGTTTCACTCTGTTTTCTGTCATGAAAGACAAGGGTTTGGATGGTATTTTATGTATCACAACTCGTTGCTTCACAAGCAGCTTTGCAAGGCATTATAGAACGAGCCCTATACACTCCAAGGTATGGCTGAGAGAGGTACAGCTCCCCTAAATTAATTTCTTTGTGGACTGAGCAAGTGTGCCATTACTTTCAGGTGCCTCACTTTCTAGTTATCCATCATAAGCAGCTGCTTTTTCAAGGGACAGCATTTGTTTGGCAAACCTCTGCAGAAGCAGTGTCCAAGTGATGATGTGGTTTTACTAAGAAATGCTATGAACTCTTGAATTGGTTTACTTGTTCAGAGTTCTCATTTTTAGTCTAAAGCTGAAGGAAACTTTGAGTAATGGAGTGAAACAGACACAAGAGATCTGTAATCATGAAAATGAGTGCTAAAAAGGTGACTTTGGTCATGCTCCAAAAGACGCTGTCATGTGCAGTGTGTCAGTAAAACTCAAACGCCTAGGTCTTGCAGGGAGGTAATGTGGGGTGAGTGAACCTGAGAAACACCTTGGAGCTGCACAAAGAGCCTGTGAGCTGCTGCTTGCGGCTGCAGCACGCGCTGTGCGAGCGAGAGGTTTTCATCTAGCTGAATCAACAAGTTGTGAGTGAGTCATGAGCTAGCCAATATGTGTGGTTTTGTCTAGCAGTGTTTAACTTAGCTTTTTTGCTTATTCTTACTGTTTTCACAGTTTATTTTCTCTAGCGGGGCCCAAATCTGGCCCCCTACAGAAGAGACAATAAAAACTCTGCTTTTTTGTGCTCCTGTGTTAGGTACTGGATGGTGGCTCTGGGTGTTTGAGAGGTTGACTGGTTTGGTTTCCTATAGTACTCTCTATACCTGGTAATCTAAAGGTGCAAATGACAGTGCTGTTCCTTGGTGGCATAGCACCAGGACCCTACTAGAGTGTTCAACAAAGAATTTATTCTCTCCCCACTTTATCTTCTTTCCCATGCATTAGGACAGTTTATTTTTCCAGGGCATAAACTGGGCTCCATTGAGCCTGCTGCTCGAACTCCAGCAGAAACGCACATAGTGAATTAAAAAGGATAATAAAGCAAATTACAAGAGTGGAAAAAATAGCATGCATGGCCTACATCACGGGAGAGGATGGCCCTAGAGCTCAGAAAGCCATGAGTGGAAGTGGACACAGTTAGTGATAACCAGTATGTGAAGGTTGCCTCCCAGAATGGTTATTTTGCAAACTGTAAAACCTTGTACATGGGGAATTCTCCAAAGAGATATATGTCATCAGCATCGGATTTTCTTTTTTTGGAGGAGGTGCAAATGAAAACAGAATGTAGCGACCTAGATGAGAAAGCTGCTGCAAGACATTTAATTTCCGAGTCCTTTGTTTTTGAAGTCAAATCTCTTTTATGCCATACACTAATTATGTCATTTGTGCTGAAGAAAAGGGAATAGAAGATCACTTCTATATGTCTGAATTTGCACTCGCCTTCCTTTTCTTTTGCAATGAGCCAATTTAGTAATGAATTGTTTGCTTTTTTGGCAGAGGCGTAGATAAAAGTGGGATTGGTACCACTGTGGGAATAGGGCCTCTGCAGCAAAAAAATGCCAATATTGCATTATGAAATATGTTAAAATCTCTCTTTCATAAAGTCACAAGAAAGAATTTTAAGAGTGAAAAGGAACTACTCTCAATGTCTCTCACTCAACTCCCTCTTCAAAATCTAAGAATTAGAGCAAACAAAAGCTGTTTCAGAGTAAACCTTTAAATTCTGGCCCAAACTCATGAGCAGTGGCATTCGTCATTAAAGGTACTGCAATGACCTTGACTCTCTTGTGTTACTTCTCAGTGCAGGATTGCAAGCATCTGTGCTCTTTGGAGGCCCTCTGTTTAAAAGCCACAGATGTGACGGTGATCTCTCTTTTTGGTTTATATTTAGATGTTTATTTTCAGTCCTTTGGTGTCTCCTCTGGTTGTTTATTTGAAGCTGTGGTCATGTAGTGAAGAATGAGCTTCAAGCTCTTCTAAAATATTCCTGGGTATCATGACTGTTGAAGTACAGTGACTGTCTCTTAAAATATCTTCTGTTTACAGAAGTTATCCTAGCGCAGCTCAGGTGTGCTAGGACTCATTGTGTGGCCTAAGAGTATGAAACAAAATGTAAAGGAGATGTTAGAGCTTAAATGCAAATTCTATATATTTTGATCTATTCATAGAGTAACAGAGCAATAAAACAATACAAGTAATATACAAACAATATATGCATTATAGTATTAGATGTAGTATGTAAATTATATAAGTATAAAAAATAAGAACTTTCATTTACTCCTCCTTCACCTGAAGATGAATCATGGGCTGCAGTGAGAAGGAAGGGTTTAGAGATTTGACTTGAGTCCTGGCGTGATACCTGGTTGTGCGATTTGGTTTGTTCCACCGAGAGAACTGTCCCTAACAAGGTAATCAAGGGGAGGTGGCGAGCTTGGCAGCGACTGGATGTTAATCCTTGTTACAGGATTATGGTTCATGATGCCATGGGGTTGTGGGTTTCTTCGCTAATACTAAATAGCAAAAGCCCATAGCGTTTTTAATATAATCAAAACGGAAGATGTAAATCATACTTAAACATGTCCAATATCACTTAGTGTTCGGCATCACCAGTGTGCCCATCTTTTCCCATCTTGCTCAGTTGGTAATGTTTTTTGTAACGAGTTTTACTCTCCTTGACTTGAAAGCTGGTAACTGAGGAGCTTATTCCCTTTGTCTTTGTCTTTCCAAAGACAGAGCCTGGAAGGTTTTAAGTCATATATACTAAATGGTGGGATCCTTCAGGGGGGATGTGGTGCAGAGTGCTTAAATGTCTTCACAGATTCTCCCCAGCGTTTTCTGCTGCTATTTGTGTGTTTGCTGGAGAGGAAGGTGGTGAGTGAGAAGCTGAATTCCATGGGGCGCAACTGTTTGTTTGCTAGGAGTCCTTATCAAATAAGTGGAGATACTGTGTGTGTCTTTATAGTAAGTGATTGTTCAAGTTCTGGTGAGTGCTTAATCTAGAATTACATTATTGTTTTCTTAAGTATTTTTTAAAAAGCTCCAGGTGTAAATTAACTCCTTCTTAGAAGTGTTCCTAGTGTTGATGAATGGTGATGGCTTAAATGTAACATTAATATATAGTTAAAAGTGGCAGAATAAGTTCCTGTGTAATATTTTGTTCTTAGCTGCA
>VZSV01000015.1:5753289-5768137 GCA_013398735.1 Nothocercus julius
AAAAAAAAAAAAAAAAAAAAAATTGATGGTATATATAGGCTGGGGAGGAGATTACGAAGTGAATGAGAGAGAGGAGCAGAATAAGGACTGGCAGAGATGAATGTGCCAGTTGTGCTGCATTTCTTTTCTTGTGATATAAGAGAAGGGACACAGTTGGAAAGAGAACAGGCTTAAACCTTGGTCGTAAATACTTCTGCCCAGTGCGTATTGGCAAAAAGTAATAGAACAGTTTTAAATATATAATCTGGCTGACCTCTATTTAAATAGGAAAGTGTATAAACACTCAAATGTGTATTTAAATCTCAAGTTTAATGGACTTTCATCTGAAACTTACAGCATCCTAGGTACTTAGTTTGCCTTATGACTGACCTGACCCGTTATGACAATTTCTGTAGCTGAATTTTTGTCTGTAATCTTTGTAGTGGTGTTGAAAATGGCAAAGGTCAGAAAAGACAGAACTTCTTAGAAAGTGTATGTTGTAGGGACATGTGCTGTAAATTTGGTGGTGCCTATGTAGAATAGAAACTCCTTTCAATAAATTAAAGCCTTAAGCAAAGATCTAACGTGTCTACTTTCCAGCAAGTCTGCCTTGATAGATTGCAGCCTGTTCTTACTCTGACACTCAAATCTGACTTAAAAAGTAAAAACCTGCTGTGTTGTTTGCAGGAGTCTGTGGAAGCACTTCCGAGCCGTCAGCCTCTGTTTGTTCTTACTGGTGTTCCCTGCGTACATGGCCTATATGATTTGTCAGTTTTTCCACATGGATTTCTGGCTGTTGATCATCATCTCCAGCAGTATTCTGACCTCTCTTCAGGTAAGAATGATACCCTTGTATTAACTGTTACCATTTCTCTCAGGAGAAAATACATGGCCCTGCAAGAACAGGGGAGGATGATAGAGGAGAAATACAAGATAGGATATAAAAATATCTGTGACAAAGGAGCTCTTAAGGGAGTGCAGGAGCATGGATACATGGAGGTTAATTTCAAACTGTAAAGCTGGGGGGTGTTTTGAGGGCATCATTAACTTTTCACAGGGCAATTTTTTTGTTGTTTTTCTTTTGGTTTCTTGATGATTTATGTGTTGTTACTTGGCTGTGGTTCTTTGAAAGTAAAGTGATGTTCAGAGCACAGTGATGTAAACATAGCAAATGTTATTTATGTTATTTTTGTAAAATATTCATTATTATTTGCTCTTTTTATTAATTTATAAAATTCCTCCTCCTGGTGCCCAGGACTTGTTGTTTAATCGACTCAGCAGCTCACCAAAGAACTTACAGGGGGGAGTACTTAGGAGCAATAGGAACAAACTCAAATGCACTGGAGAGAGAAGGAGGAGAAGAAGAAAAAAAAAAAAAAAAGGTGCTGTGCTGATGGTGTTGTGGTCTGTTGCAGGTGCTTGGGACACTCTTCATTTATGTTCTCTTTATGGTGGAAGAGTTCAGAAAAGAACCAGTAGAAAATATGGATGATGTGATATATTATGTCAATGGCACATACCGGCTGCTGGAATTCCTTGTTGCTCTCTGTGTGGTGGCTTACGGCGTCTCGGAAACCATCTTTGGTGAATGGACTGTGATGGGTTCTGTGATCATCTTCATTCACTCCTATTATAATGTGTGGTTGCGTGCCCAGCTGGGGTGGAAAAGTTTCCTTCTCCGCAGAGACGCTGTGAATAAAATCAAATCACTGCCCACTGCCACAAAAGAGCAACTGGAGCAACACAATGATATCTGTGCCATTTGCTACCAGGTAAGAACAGAACTATCAGCTTTGAATTTACATAGCTCTGGACTCTCTGAAGTTCAGTCTGCAACTGAATTAAGCATGCTTCTATTATGCTTAGTAAGTAATAGTATGCTTAAAAATTTTAACTATCCAGCTTTCTGTTTTATGTAACTCGACTTTGAGGAGTAGCTTTGAGAGAGTGGTTTTTTTGGATAAAAAGATCACTTGGGTATATTTATACTTTCACTTCTTTTCCTCCAGTTATACAGCCCTTCAGTTTCTTTGAAATCTTTTAATGTGTTTGGGTTGAGCTAGTCTCAGTAGTAATAGCAGATTTGTCCTTCCTTCATTACTAGAGGATTCTGTAAGCCAACGACGATGAGTGCTCAGTAGCTGATCTGTCATTCTGCCTTAGAAGCAGCTCCACTTCATGCACAATGTCATTTTTTTATAAGAAAAACCTAATTATCAGAAGGTTAAGAGTCTCATGTAAGGCCGCAGAAGTAAGGACATTAGAAGTTAATGTTAAAAATAATGTCTTTATCACACCTTCAGCTCTGAAGTATCTCTTTCTCTTGGATAAAAATCACAGTAGTTATGAATGAAAGAACCACCCTGAGACTAATAGTGTCCAGTAATTGAATTGACTTGAAACTTGGTATCAGTTATTTGAAAAATACTCTTTGCAGATGACTGTGTTGAACAGTGGTGTTTAATACACCAAACTTGCAACATGTGGGTCTGAGCTTTCTGAGTTAGTGCCATTTCAGTTGTGCTTTTATCACACGTTGTAGCTGTAAATGTGCGTGCTGGATGTGATTTGCCCAACTCTTTTCTTACGCAAGCTGCTTCTGTGAGTCTCATCCTACAAAAGCTTTTATTTAAAAGTAATAATACCCTGTAAACAAAGCTTCTGCCTAAATTCTAATCTCTGTAGTATCAACAACCAGGCCTGGCACGTGCTTGAGTTATGTGTGTGTTTGGATGTGGAGACTTGTGGGTGTGAAGGAAATGGCTATTAGTCCCATTGAGTGAGGCAGGGCGTGCATGGAGTAGCCTGAGATAAGAGGAATAACGTGGCAAATAATACGGTCTTTCTTTTTTGTGTCTTTCAGGACATGAAATCAGCTGTGATCACACCGTGTAGCCATTTTTTCCATGCAGGTTGTCTTAAGAAATGGCTGTACGTGCAAGAAACGTGCCCTCTGTGCCACTGCCAACTTAAGAACCCTTCACAGCTACCAGGACTGGGATCAGAACCAGTTCAGCAGCCAAATCCCGGTGCAGAGCGAAATGCCAATCCTGGAGATGTAGCTGAGCCACCTGGTGTTGAATGTGACAACAGGCCGAGTGTAAAAGAGAGCCCTAGCCAGAGTAATGGACAAGCTGCGGGTGGACAGGGCAGCCAGGAGGCCTCTCCTGAGACCGAGGGGTCTGTGAGCATGGACTGCGACACGAGCCCCTGTGAAGCCAGGCAGGGAGCAGCTTTTGCTGCAGAACTAGTCACAACCCCAGAGGGGTGCCCCGCTCAAGACCCGAGGGTTTGTGTCCAGCTCTGAAGTGCTGGAGGATGACGCAGAACAAACACATTTCAGAGATCCAAGTTTGACTCGGAAGAAATCCTCTCCTTCCGCAGCTGCGAAGGAGCTTTATAGCTGTTAATGCTGGTCAAAATGTAATATCCCATGCTGATCTTTATGGGCTGCTTGGTAGTGGTAACTCCAGTGAGATGCAGGATAAGTGACTCCAGAAGCTCTCTGAACTGTGGCCATAGGAAGGATGTCTGGAAATTAACTGAAGCAAAAGAGTGTTTTCCAGGTGCAGGTGAGGGATAAGAAGAACAGGAGGTCTGTGAGAGGTTGTAGGCAGATGGGAAGAACACCAACTTTTGTATAGGGCAGGAAGAGGATATCAAATACAGCCATGTGCTAGGCTACAAGAGAGGAGTTAAATGCAGTAGCCTACTAGTCTTTGACTGAGGTGCAGCTGTGCTTACTGGTAAAACTTTTTATGGCATGGAAGCAAAAATCAAAGATGTAAGAGCAGTGATTGTACTGGAAGACAGAAGCACTCCTAATACGTCATGTGTATGCTTTGGGTGTTCTTGGTGGGGCAATTGCATTTGAATTCATGTAATCTATAGTGACTCTTGACTTTTATGATGGAGTCGTCAATATTTTGATGTATATGAAACTTTTGTTAATATATTGGGCAGTCTGGGCTGTGTGAAGTTAACTAAAGCTCTTATGAACACTTTGGCCTCTGCTTATCGTGTGCAGGAGGAAAGTGTGATGAGTTTTAGGGCACAGATAGAAGCCCTGCAGTACTGTCCCATGTAACGTTTAATTCTTGCAGCTGAATTAAAACAGTATTAAACTCTGGCGATATTTGCACTTTGGGAATGAGTACATTATTGTGTATGATCAGACTCCGCAAATGCCACTTTTAAAGCTGTTAATAGGTTTGCACCTTTTTTTCTTTGACAAGGACATGTCCATACTTAAATTTTTACATTCATCATGGCTTTGAGTAGAACTAGGGACTGGGGTGGGGAAATAGGTGGGAGTAGGGGGGCAGGCAATTTTTTTATGTGAATTTTGATATGAAGAGAAATTAGTCACTTATTTATACAATAGGCTTGACTCAAGTGTTTTTCAAAGTCGGTATTCCTAATGTGAAATGTGATACTATTTTATTTTTAGTAGTAAATTTGGATGTAGACAGACAGACATAGCTGAATGTCTTAATAAATTACATTTGAAGATTTTTACATCTGGTTATGTGATTCTTGTACTGAAGTTACCTGAATTAAGTCTGTGTTGAGGAGCCCTTTGGCAATAGCAGCTGTGTTTTCCCCTCAGAGATGACCGGACTGAGGCCACCTCTCCCTTGTTTCCATTGCGATGCTGTTGCAGCCTCTGGCCCGGGATGACTATGGTCCTTAAGGCCAGTTCTTGCCGCCAGCTCTGGGGCTGCCAAGACCAACGGCAGAGCACCAAAGGTGTTTGCTGTCCGAGGCCATGCCTGGTGCTGCGAAGCCCCAGGCAAAACCCTGGCCTGTTTCCTTCTTGCCTAACAGGGTGAGTATCGATTGCAGCAGCCTGTGATCATCTCTGCTTTGTTTTCCTGCATTTTGATCAGAAATTTGGCTTCACCGATGCTTCAGTGATCTGCTGCAAATCTTTTAGTAAAACCTGGAAGTGCTGGCAAAGAAAAATTGTAAGAAAACTTTTCTCTGACCCTATGCAAGATTATTGCAGGGTGCTGGTTAGGACTATGAAACAAATGCTTTTCCTAGAATATGTCCTTAAAGGATACGCTCAGTCCCCAGGGTGCTAAAGGAGAACATGGCCAGTTCTTCAGGTCAGTAGTAGAAGAGTTTTTCCTTTGCCCGTGGTCAGCTCACTTCAACTGATGTTCTTGGGGCATGGGTAGGAGAGCTGTAGCAGGGAGCAAGTAAAGCCCCGAGTGATGGGGAGGAGGAGGTGGAAAGAGCTGCTCGCAGTAAGTCTCACAAGATGAGGGAGGCTGGAGAGGTTGCAGCTGCTGCACAGATGCCTCTGGGGAAATATAAGGAGTAGGAGATGCTTGCAACCATCTGCAGTACTCACGTGAGAGCAGTAGAGCAAAAAGGAATCACAGGAGTAATCAGCTCCTGTTCTTTGCTGTACCAGGCAGGATGCTGTTTCCTTGCTTTCCTAAATGGCGGAAGTTGTGTTTAAAAAATGAAATAAATAAATGGGATGGGGGGTGTTGCCCTCACTACTTACACTGAGAAGCTTTTTCTGAGCCTGGTTGATCTCATCGAAATGACCTTTTGAATTTCTACCCTCACGTACTTTTAGCTAACTGATAAGGCAAAAAACGGAGGAAAGAACTATGGATTTACCCCAGCGTGAGTAGGAGGTAAGTGTGCCTAAGGGCTGCTCGCCACGGAGCAGCAGAGGACAGGCCTAGCGAGTGCGCCAGGAAAGCGGGCTGGAAACGTGGCTGGAGTTGGAGAGGATCCTAGAGCACTCTGAAGGTACTGGCTGTTGTTTAGGGGAAGTGGTGTTGCAGGATTCCCACCAAACCAAAACCTATGTTCTGTGCCGGGGAAGCTGCTCAAAGATGAGGAAGCTCAGGGAGGCAGAGTCCCGAGTCCTGGCGGCACAGAGATGATGGAATAGAAATGTGCCTGAAGGATTTGCTCTGTGCAAGAAGGAGAGGGGAGAAGAGAGGGGAGGCTGCTGGCTTGGAAAGTTCCTAGGAAAAGGAGGCTTGGCAGATGGACTCCAGTGGAGTATCTGGGAAACGAGCTTCTGGCACTGAGGCGTGTACAGCTGGTCAGAGGAGCTTAAAACTGAGGAATTTGGATAGTTCAGGGGCTTTCACATTCGCATGGTTTTAGGAGAAGATAGACTGTAGAAGTAACTGAGGAAATGTCTGTGACTTCCTCTTTCTACCTGTTCTTCATTCACTGACAAGTAGAGGATTATGCAGAGGTTCCAGGACTGTACCTGACCAGAGCGGTAAAAACAAAACTAAGAAGAATATTTGTGAAGGGTAACTCACAAGTTCCAGATATAACCCCTCAGGAGGTGCTGCAGCTCGAAGAAAGAAAAAGTGTTCAGGTGTATCATATGTTTAAGGAGAGGATTACAGTTCTGTTCTTTTGTTTTTTTCATTTTTTCAACTCAAAGTCGTCAGGATACCATTCCCTGAAAAAAAGAGGCTGTGGACCAAGCTGAGTGTGCAGCTCCAGAAGGAACTGAGAAACGAGCTTGCAAGGAATGGGAGGGTGGGAAAGAAACACCAGTAAGAAACAAGCGGCATCTTATGGGTCAGGAAGTGCAGGGATGAAGTGAGAACTGCCAAAACTCAAGCTGAGTCAGATCTTGCAGAAGAAATAAATTACACAACTTGAAAGGGAACAGGAGAAATAGTGGGAATGCTGCTATGGAGCTGAGGTTTGAAGAGCAGGGGATCTGGGAATGAAACGAAGCTTCTGTCTGCTCCATAGAGCAGCTGGGTAAACTCTGCTGACCCCTGTGCCTAGTTTGGTGCAGAAGGCCCTCTGGGGCGCTGCTTGCTTTAAGCTGATTTTCTTTTCTCTACAGTTGTACATGAGTAAATGCAAGAAATGTTTTTTTGAGTATATATAATTAGGGAGGAAAAGGCTATAAGCTAAGGCTTGAAACTCCTGGTGTGGACCCCCTCTGAGGATGATGTGGCTTTACCTGATTGATGAATACTTGAAGTCCAAAAGAGGACTGCAGCTAGCTGATATAATGGGAATTGGTTGGGACTTTATGACTAGCTGGCTTTCTCTTGGAAATGAAAGCCCTGATCATGTGGTGGAGTAGTGTGTGTGCCCAGCTAATCCTGCTGGGTTACAGCTGTGGCTTGAACCTTTAAGAGGATCCCAGAGCTGCTGGTTTATGGATTCCTTTGCTCTGGGCTCAGGGAAATGTGTTTTAAACAGGTGTGATAATACTACTGGAAGATGTAGAACAACAACCAAATCTGTTTAGGAATTTGGTTTGAAAGCCCTTGAGTTGTGCAGAGACCAGCCACAACCACCCTCCCTTGGCTACTGAGTATTTTGCAGCAGGAGAATCTTTCCCTCCTTTTCTAAAGTGAAGCAGTTCAGTTGATGACAAGGGCACAGCTCTTGAAATACACAAGTCTTTCCAGTGTGAGAAAACCTCTTCTTTCCTCATTCCACTCTAAATTTAATTTCTAATTTACTGAATCCTTTTTCCCAAATTAATTTAAGCTCAGACTCTGATTTATATGAATGTCTGTTTGACAATAAGTTTGTAATATTTTCCCTGATTAGTGGAGTACAGCTTCATTTTCTGGAAACAGTCTGAGTTTTGAACCAAATAAGATCTAAAATACAAGAAAATTGATATCAGAGTCTAAAGCAAGAAAAAAAGCCTGGAAAAGGGAGCTGGCAGTTGAAAGCATCTCCTGTTGTTTGGAAGCCGGCCATGGTCAGTGGGAGCAGCCAGATCAGGGTGGGATGGATGATGCTGGATGTTGTTCAGGCCGAGGGAGCAGCAGCAGGAAGGACGCTGGGTTTGCAGCGGGTGCTGTGCTGGAGCGCAGCGGTTCTGAGGAGTGGACGGGATGGTCCATGCTCCTCTGAGCAGGGCTGTGGAGGGCACCAGTGCATCAGTGCTGGCTCTGTTCCTCCAATATACTGAATTTATGTGAAGAGGCTTCTCAATACCCTTCCAACATTAGTGTTTGGTCTCTGTGGTGTCTGGAGTATTGTCAAAGTCTGGCTATGAGGCTTGTTTCAGGAGACACTCTAAGTCCTACCTGTAATCCCCAGAATCTGTAGGAAAGATGGACCACCATCTATCTAGCAATCTCATTCGCTTTGCTTGCACTTTTAAAAGTGATAGCTAATGAGATCTTTAACTCAATTTTTCTTGGTGCTAAAATACAGAGTTTGAAATAAACTTACCCCCATTTTTGCAATGTGTGCATGTTCTATCACTTTAGGGATCCCAGCTCCCCTTTCCCATGCCCTCTTCCCCCGTTAGACACACGTTTCTCTTTGGCAATGCCTATTCTTCTGACTGTGGCTATTTTAGTTACTAGCCTCCTCCTGGAGCCCTGGCTAGAGCGCAGTGACTCTCCTGTTTTGTGGTTCGGTTGTGCAAACACCTCACGCCGGTCTGGAGACCCAGCCAGGCAAACCCACTGTGATGTCAGAATTAAAGTTTATAGCTGCCTGATAAAACATTCAACAAACACATTCCATGACTCAGGGGCGTTGGTTATTCTCTTGAAAACAAACACTAATTGTCTTTTGGAGAAATAAGTATCCTGCAAAAATTTTGTGGGGTGTCTTGGAGTAAGTATAATAAACAGTGCTAAGGGAGCAGGTCTGTATGTGCATAAACAGAGATGACCATCTCGGTTGTGCAGGCAAGCCGTAAAAGAAAAAACTATTTGAATGCATAAGCAACCAAAATAAAATAATAATAAAAAACATTTAAAGTGTTACAAGTAATTAGGCACATTTTTCCCAGAGGTTGCCATTTCCTGGAGGCGTATAATCCACATCCTTAAATAAATCAGTGTTAGCTGGAGATGGCTTCAGCTACCAATAGCCAAAGACTAGAAGATCTGCAGAATTTTGTAGCAGCAGATGTGAAATGCCTAGGCCTGGGAAGCAGATAAATGACTTCATTCTTAAGAATTTAAAGTGTGAAACTCAGTAAAATTGACTTAATAGGCTAAAAAAATTAATAGAATAGGTATCTTTATTTATAAATGAAGTGATACACCGTTCCTTAATTGACCATAGTCAGAGTTTTCTTTAAATTGATCATTTGCTGCTAGCTTGGGGGGGAAAAAAATGCCAGCTGGAATGCAGAGGGATTAAGTTTTATTTATTTTCCTTGCTAAGAGCCATGTTGTGCAATTTAAAAGGAAACGTTCTTGAAAGATGGGTTCCTTTGTAAACTTTTTCAGCCCTTGTTTGTTTTCAGATGGAAATTAATTTCTCAAAGGCCCTCTGTGTTAGAAAGTATGTTTCTTATAAATAAGAAAAATGAAAAATTGTACTCTGCTAAGATAGATTTTTATTTCCGATATAAAAACTTGTCCTGTATGTGTTTGACTGTTTGATATAGATCCAGTTGTGTTGCTGAAAACGTGCTGTTCACAATCCTTACGTGCACAAATAGGAGGAAACATCTACCGGTGGATCCACGTTTGGCCAGTGGTCCCTGTCCTGTGGGAGACGGTGCTTCCTCTGTGGCCTCTGCAGTCCCCTCGAGAGCCTCGTCCTCCCTGGCCCTGGAGAAATCTGCAGCCTCCACGTGCACAGTGGCATCAAGTGCAGAAGATGCAGCCAGAGCTGCCCTAGGATGGAGAGGTGGATCTGATGACAGCCAAGTCTTTTTCAGCCCTGATTTCTGCTCAAGTTTCGGAGCTGGACAGAATAACTGAAGGCAACCATAAGGACACTTTTTCCCTTAGTACGACTGAGGAATTTAATCCAAACTCTGAAAATTACCCAGCCCTGGGAGGAAGGCGCTGGTTTTAGGGTGCCACTGTTGTCTTTTCCCAGGCTTATTCTCTACAGAAAAAGAGCAGGTCTTACCCTGGTGAGGTCCGTTAGGTGGATGGTCTGTGCACTGCCAGGCTGCAAATCGTTCCGGGGCGTTCGGAGCCGGCTGCTCCGAACCTGCTTGTGCAGCTCGGTGGGGAAGCGGGTGGCACTGGTAGGTGATGTCTTTCCCAAATGCTTCCTGCTCCGGTTACTGGTGTTACTCACTGCTTTGCTGTGGGATAAAACTTTTCCCTGGCCAGAAAATTGGCATTAAATCTGTGCTTCCCACTGAAGATCCAACCCTAAAGCCATTTGGACTTCCTAGAGTAAACATCTGGATGAAATTAAGCCTTCCACTTAAGCTTCATGAACTGCCCCTTAGGGTCCCATGCAATGAGTTCAACTCCAAGCTTTCCAAAAGATCCACAACACTCAAAGCTATTTTCCCAAGCTATTTTCGGGTTCTTTTCAATCGTAAATGTGGCCAGGCTGAGCAGGATAGAGGCAGAAGGAGAGAGAGAGGCGGGGGGGAGGAGAGAAAAAAAAAAGTTGGGGGATAGGAAAAAATAATAATAACTATTTTGAAAAAGGATTAAGAAATGATAGGACAAACTCACAGGTTTAAGAGGAAGCAGCGAATGCGTCTGCCGGCGGCCACGGCGGGGCACTGCAGCCCCGCGGACGGGAGCCCACGCAGGTGCCGGCGCCGCTGGTGCGCGGGCTCTGCTTCTCGTTTGGGCTTTCAGTTCCCAAACTCCCAGAGATTCCGTGAAAGGGGAAAAAATCCATGTCTGGTTTCCCCAGCTGAACACGACATCGGGCTCTGCCCCGGTGTGGCGCCCGCGACAGTGCAATGCGACATCCCTGCTCCAGGAACAGCTCCCAGCCTTGACATCCATCAGGAAAATGGGAATAGCCTTTGCAGGGCATAGAGGATCTGCTCTCAAGCTGATATTTTTCTTTCAAAGTGCAAGATTTTCCTCCCCTACACCTCCTTTTTTTCCTTAAAAGTCAGATAACACATTCAGCTCCCTTCTCCATGACAAAGCAATTAGATGCTCTGAAGAAATTTCCTTCTTTGGAGCTTTCCACAGATAAAGATTCGTATGATAGAAATAATACGACGGAGGGGTCAGGACTTCTTCTCAATATAACCCAAGGGTATTCTGAGCACTGCTTGGATTGCAGTGAAAATCCCACTGGGTGCCAATCAACACTGTCCAGTCTCAATTATGGCTTCAGCTATTTTTTCCTCTTCCCTTTGCACAGGGTTTTAAAGCTGAGATATGCAAACATGGACCATTGTCAAATACCCCGATGGGAGACTGTTCTTCCGCTCTTTGAATACAGTATCTTTTGCCTTCTTGCATAAATATTTTAATTGCTAATTTGCTGGTCTCATTTAACACAGATTTGGCATTTATCATTTGAATTTAGACTTGTTAAAATTGTCAATTTTCTTGGCTACCTATGTTAATAATTTAAGGGGAAAGCTCATTATTAAATTATTATGGGTAATTATTTTGTAGCTAATGTGGAAATTGTCTTTTTTTTTTGCAGCCTTAAAAGATCCTAGGAGAAGAGTTCACAGATTGATATGGGTCGAATGCCAGCGAGTGGGAGAAGAGGTAAAGGAGTCGGGACTTCTGTGTACAGTGTCATGTAACAGAGGCTTAATATTAGAATTTCTTCTATTTTTCACCTGGAAAACTCAGATTTCAGGAAGCTTGAGTTTATGCTAGTTAATAGGACCAAAGAGAGGGGATCTCGAGACAGGCAGCAGTTTATGTAACTGAAATGTGTTTTCTCCGATTTTGCCACTGTACTGAGATCAAAAAAAGCGACTGTCTCCGATACTGGGCTATGACTCTTGCCCTGGCACCCTTTTTACCCAGCTTGTGCCCAAAGGACGGCCGTGCCATGGGGCACCCTGTGTGACACTGATGGAGGCAGCACCTTCCTCTCCTGGTGGCTGCAGTTTGTCTGCAGAGCCAAGAAATCACCCTTGCCCCTATTGCCGAGCTTCAGCTCCTGTAGCTTTATGCTGTAACGTGGAGAAACTGAAACAGAACTGTTTGGTTTGAAAAATTCAGCATCCCTCAGTCTTGGCGCTAGTCTAAACCAGTCCCTGATCCTGGATTCCGAACGTTTCCATCTTCCCCCATACCCAAGATCATCGTTCCTTTGAGAACAATACCGGATTTGGCTCTCTCGTACTTTACTGTTACTGGAATATTTCAGTGCGTTAAATAGTGGGTTTGTTTATGCACAGGCAGGTTCTGCCCAGACATCGTTGCTGTAAACTTTTCCATCTGCACGTCCCCATCCTGACCTGCATCTACCATAGGGCAGCCGCAAACTTGTCCGCGCTCCCCCACTGCAGCCCTTTCCGTTGAGATTAGCTTGAAGGGGCTCAAGTTGCTATAGGGGTTTTTCTACTGATAGATGGATGGAGACCCATATTTTAATCTCACGTCATCAAACATTCATCAGATACTCTTGGTCATTACTGACAGAGCCAGATTTGAACTGGTGACCTTGCAGTAAAAGGTCCCATTAGCAATTTCCTTAAACTGTCAAGTCGTTGCATAACACAAATGAAACGCAAAGGGGATTTTTTTTCCCTAGGTAAAGGCTGTAGTTTCTGTCTCATTTTTATTAAATAATAACTGAGTTACCACCGTGCTCTGTTTTAAAGCCTTTGTGTTCTCACATAAGCCAAAAACATCAAGAAATGTAAAAGATCGGATATACTGCCCAAACGCAGCCCCTCTGCCCAGCAGAGCCGAACAGTTCAGCAGTGCCAGGCAAAATTAATCTGTTTATTTACATGAGCAGGGCAAGTGCTGGAGAGCCCCAGTGGTAAATCACGTCCTCCTCATGCCAGGTGCAGCACGTGCTGCCCGTGCCAAGGCGAACGCAGCCTGCGTGTGTGGCGCTCTCTATAAGCAATAAAGGGGGGGAATGACAGGCATTTAGGAAAACTTCTTTGGCTCATGTCATGCCGCACTGTTCTTTTTCCAGCATTTTTGTTTTGTTTTTGTATCAAAGTACTTTTTTTTTTTTTTTTCTTTACAGAATCATTTGAAGAAATAACGTGTGAAAAAGAAATATTACCTCCAGCAGTCCTGTTATAATGGCTCTTGTGCTGACAGCCCTTTGGGAACAGTGGCAGCAGTGGGGTAAGTATATATGACATCTTTGTAGTGATAAAGAAACAAATAAATGTTCCCATTAACACTCCATCAGGTCAACAGCTATTCCAGACCAACACGATGCTGGAAGAACCCGTTTGATTCATATCATCTAAGACACTTCTCCTGCAGCAGCTCTGCAAGGCACAGAAATCAGAGGTCCTGTGCGAACCAGGTGGAGTCATTAAAGAATCAGTGAACTTTTTACAAGTTGCTCCAAATACCCTGGCCAGAATCCAGCCCCAGTTCTGGTGCTGTGTCTGTTTAACAGTTCCTCCATCACACCACGACAGGGACTCTGTTTCTGGGCTGGAGGAAATAATTTCTCCCTGTGTCGTTTGTAAGGCATTTGGGGAGGCTTCTGACTGCTTCCTGAGCCCTGCGGTGAGAGCAGGGGGACACGAGCCTTGTGGAAGCAGCCGGTGCAGGAAGCGCCACCGACGCCGGCGCGTGCACGCGGAGCCGGCCCCGTTCCCGCGCGAGCCGTGGGGAGCTGCGCCTGAGTGACGACTGCCCAGGTCTGCTTCCCTGCACGGTGCTGGGCACTCACCAATGCCTTGCATGAGATTTCTATCTGGGGAAGCGTTTAAGCACACTTTTGCTTTGCTGAAATGCAGTCTTCAAAATAGGTGCAGAGTTTCGGATCAACTCAGGAAAAGTTGGAATTCCTGAAGAAAGGACTGCCTCCCCACCAGTGAGGCAGCGCTGGATCTCTCTTAACCAAATTTTTTATTGTTCCTCTCCCAGGTTGGACCTTTTTGAGAGGGATGTGCGTACAGCCTTCCCTGCAGGAATCGGTGAAGGAAGGGGGGATGTCCGAGTCTAAGCCCTCGGTCTGCCTGGAACCACAGAGATCCTGCTCAAAGGCAACGAGGAAAATCCCTTCTCTGAGTCAGGCAAAGCAGGGGCTTGAACTCCGAGTCTGAGTTTTCCAAAGCTCAGGGAAATACATAAACAGGTGAATATCTCAGTATCTCTAAATCCCCTGTAACCAAAGCACTGCTGTGTAATCCTGTGCAAAATTTCCCTGGTCAAAGGTATAAATCCAGCTGCAGTCAACGTGTCCGGTCTACCGGCTGCTGTTGGTTCTACTTGTGCTGAAGTCAGGATGTGCCCTGAGGTTACACGACCCCAGAAAAACATGGGCTTCAAAATGGGCAACAAAAGAAGAGCAGAAAAATCCCCTCAAATTAGGTCCTAGAAATGATGAACGTAATGCTTGCCAACCCAGCAAATTACTTGCATTTCTTATCACTCTCCTATTTGAAGGAAGAGCCTGAAGTTTTGGAGTAAACCCTTCAAAAGTGTTTGTGCAGCTTAAAAGTCTAACCCCACCTGTGAAGTCCTCTGAGTTTACACAAGCTTTTAAGAGGAAATACAGAATTCTGAGTCACTTAAATACCACTCATAATCTTCATCCTTGATTCAGCAAAACATGTGAAAATTTAGTAGATGCTTAAATCCATGCTAATATGCTTAAAGTCATCCTCTTCCCGTGCTGGCCTCTGGGCCTTCTCCCTTGCCTCCAGAAGGAGAGACATGGACTTGCATCTCCCTAAAGTCAACGGAGGCTGATTATATGTTTGCAGGCTTGGCTGAATCATAGCAACATTTTGTGTGCTAAAATAATAAACGTAAGATCTACAGGGCTAATTGCTGCCACAAGGAACGGATAAATACACGCTGGCCTCAACTGCGTGGTAGGGGAGCGGGAATCTGCAGCTCATCGCTTCTGGCAGGGTGCAGTGTCCCTGATGCACCAGGGAATTCCCTCCTTCCCTGGGGCGGATGCTCCGCGCACGGAGGGCCCGGGAGCGCAGCCGGGGAGGCGGAGCCGCGCGCGGCCGCCAGGTGGCGCCCTGGTGCCGCGG